>CM066335.1:12244486-12734486 GCA_033807585.1 Hydrophis major | reverse complement strand
TAAATAAGGACTGTGAATTCGGGCTCTCACCACCAAACTCTAGCTGGACAAAATCCATGTTAATTATTTTTTTCTGCAGGAAAAGAGGGAAGGGTTTAAAAGAGCAAAAGGGCAGGAAGCTTCCTAATTCTTATTTTCTCTCATTAGGAGTATAGTCATTTCCGAGAAACAAATCAGAATTATAAAAGGGTACATAAAAGTAAATGGGCATTATGAGAAAACTGTTTTACAAGTAATCCGTAATTTATAATCTCAGTTGAGACTGCTGTTTCTGTTGCTAAGTGATGCAGTTGCTAAAGTGAGTCATTATGTGAGCAGATCCAATTTTACAACTATTTCTACAGTGGTCATTAAGCAAATCTGGCTTCTCCAATTGATGCTGCTTATTGGGAACCAGCTGAGAAGGTTGCAAATCATGATCACATGAGCTCAGGAGGTTACAACTTTTAAAGGAGAGCTGGTTGCAAGTTTTATAATATGTTTGTTCTGCTTGGCATTTTGGTAATGCGAAATATTTAACTTTTAAAAAAAACCCTAGGAATCAAAATCTGCCTTTGCCTTTTTCCAAATTTCTTTTTTTTTTTTGAAAATTTTATTTGGGTTTTCATAAAAACAAAATACAAATAAAACATCTTTTTTGAAAACAGCATGGTCCCAGGTTATCACTTCTTCATGCAGACACAAAACTCAATTTCATGCTCACTTTTATATTCTATTCCATATCTTATTACCATTTTATATTTTCTACATAGTTTTTCCCTTTTTTTCTCAACTTCGTTTTAATTATCTCATCTCAATTCAAATCATTATATTTATACTTTTGTCTGTCCTGTTTCAATTTCACGTTATCTTTTCTTATTAAGCAAATTTTTCACTGTAGTTACCAATTGGAGTATGACACCTTTATATCCTTTAATTTTATCCATTCAAACTCTTATTTAAGCTTCAATGTATACCTTTAAGATTATAGCATTCAATATAACACATAACTTCCTCCTCCAGAAGAACCCACAACGGCTCAAGAAAGCTCTCAGATCATCTACATCGCTAGAAGTACGTGGACAGTAAGATTTATGTCCCTGAAGTGACCCATTTTTCTCACCGACATGTTTCTAAACCGGTACCTACCCTGGCTTGCAACATGCAATTAAAAGGAACTTAATCCTCCAAACAGCCCTCTGAGATTTCAGCAGAAATGGTCCCACTGGAAACTGGGCTTAATTTCCCAATTAACTAGTATGCCTCATATTCCAGATCAGCTCCAAGGCAACCCAGGTGAGGTTTTGAAGAAGCAGAAATTGAAGAATAAGATCTGTCGAAGCAGGGAAGACAATAAGGGAATCTAATTCTGTGAATTTTTCAGGCATACTGTAGAGGAGAGCTAACTCCACCTAAGCGCTGGTATAATAACCTGATAGAGGTGCAGAAAATAACAGTGTAATATTTAATCTTTTTCCCCCACAGCCTCAATGCCAGTCTTTCCGCACAGCAAAAACACTTATTATTTTAGAGGAAAGCGTGCTCTCGTGGCTTCAAAAAATTTTGTCCACCACTGATGGATGGTTGGATTCAAGGGCCTTTTCCTCACATGGATGGCTCTGGCTGCAGACACCAATCAAAAGCTGTAAATCAGTTTTGTTCCATGCTGACAATGACATGGCGATCTCTGGCTGTAGGGTGAGGAAGACGTGGCCGTGGAGGGGTCGTCTGTCTCCCATGACCGCCCACCCAGCTTTGCTTGCCCTTCAGTGCATTGGGGTAAGTTTGTGTGTGTGTCTGGCAAAGGAAGGTGGGCAGTTGGGTCGATCCCCTCCATGAGGATGGGGGCTGCTATGATGCCCCCTCCCCCATGGGACATTGTTGTGGGGGGTGGCAGAGGAAAGGATGAAACCCCCTCTCCCCCTGGGTTGAGGGAAGCTCTGCCAGGCTGCAGTTCAACAGGCAGAATCCCTTCCTCTGATGGAAAAGGTCGAACTTTGGAAGTTGTAGGAGCTTCATCTTCCCTGGAAGCTTTCCAGAAGAGACTGAGCTGCCACCTGACAGAAATGACGTAGAGTCTCCTACTTGGGGGGGGGGGGGGGTTGGACTAGGTGACCTCCAAGGTCCCTTCCAACTCTGTGAATCTGTAAATTTGTTCATCCCAGTGCACGATTCTCAAGACTGGGAAAACTTGCCCAGAAAAATCGTCTCCTTTCCTCTAAGCCGCCCATCATCCTCTGATGTGACTTAACAGCATCAGCAGCCCAAGCTCTATTGAATCATCAAAGTCCAGACAGATCTATAATCTGCACAGGAAATTCTTAGCTCCGCTGCAAGGTTGTCTCAACAGTATGAGAACCTCTGCATCGTTGTTGATGGAAGGAAGTACAGAGAGCTGAAATCCACTGTCGATCAGCTTATCATGGACATCAAAAATGGCATTAAAAGCCAGTTCTATGCTGCTCTATGCAGGCTGGGCAAGCTATTGTCAACAGATGTAGCAAGCTGCATTCTCTTTGTGCTTCCACTTATGAAAAGCTGGACACTGCCGGTGTTTTATTTATTTAGTTATTTATTTTGCAGAAAGATCCCTTTCTAATAGATGGCCCGCCATGATTTATTTTACAATGAAAGAGGCAAGGGAAGGGGAAGAATTGTATCAATTGTAGTTAACTACTTGCAAGCAACCACATGGCAAGCATTAATGGCCATAAACTGCAATAACTCAAGGGGGCTATTTGGTATAACAGCCTAGTTCAAGCATGGATTTCCCGGAGCATTGGAACAGCTACTGCTGTGAAAAAAAGACAAGGAGATTCTGCACGGAATTGTAGAACTGGAAGAAATCTTGCAATCTATCTAGATCGGGGGGGGGGGGGGATGAAACTCAAGGCCCGAGGGCTGGATCAAGCCCACAATGCAGTAGCGGGATTGGTATAATTCAACAACCGGTTCTCTGCCCTAATGATTTCTTCCAACAACCAGTTCACAAAACTGCTTAGAAACTTAACAACTGGTTTCTCCTGAAATGAAACATTAACTCCAAGACAGGCATAATCTCAAAGCTTTATTCAGAACAAAAAAGACTGGTATCACCCGGTGGAATTTCAGTACTGGCACACCTCCCACAAAATTCCATCCACCTCCATCCACTTTCACACCTCATTACTCACGTGAACCAATTATCTTGCATGTACAATTTTTTACTACGGCCACTCTCTGTGTCCTTGACTTTCAAACTCATTTTTTTTCATACTAAAAACTATGCCATTACATCACTTCCTTCCCAGCACCGATGACAGCAATGAATTTCAGTTGTGCCTACCTGAGAAGTAAAAACAACAGAGGGATGAAGACCCCCAGCTGGTTTTGAGAATCTGTGTCTGCAGTAGGGACTTCTTGAATGTCAGTTCTGGATACCCTGCAGGTGACAATAAACCTGGCCGAACCTGAAACAAACCAAGTTCACTCGCCAGCTCTGCAGAGTTATGGAGTTGACCTCAACCCAAGTTTAGGAAAATTCTGAAGAGTATTTGACAGGAACATATACGCTAAGGAGCAAGAGGAATGACATAACCAATCAACTGTTATTCCCCAGCAGAAGCAGAGCTTCTGTCAAAGCACATCTTTGTTGGAGTTCAGGAAGGCTGTCAGACTCTACGCTCTGAAGGAGCTTTTGGGAAGAGCGCTCTTGCATGTTTATTTATCTCCCCCACTCCTTTAATTGCATTTGTATAATATTCTGGATTTTCTAAGTGTGTTTAGAAACTGCCTGGAGTGCAGGAGAACTTATGTTTTGCAAACAGATGGGAACATTGCTCAGTAGTATTGACGCCTGACTATCCAGGTGGGAAATATTGCAACGTTTTGGCAGTCTCACCCGTGGAATCTCAGGTTGGGTCCACATTAAACCATTTGTCATAAGTATCTCTCCAGCTTTTCGCTGGACATGTTTACAGAAGGAGACTCCATCACTACTCTGGGTAACTCGTTCCTAACATTGCATAGGCATCTTCCTGTAATTTAAGGCTCTACTCCTTGTCCTATACTTTGAGAGGATACAGAACACAATTTGGACTTCAAGCTGACTTCCTTTCACATGCTACAATGTCCCATCCTATCTCAAGACAATGCCTTCCTATCTCAAGACTGTAGAAAGTTAGCACCCACCCCTCTCCTGGTAGAATGAAATATTTTGAAAAATATTAAAAAGGTAAAATATTAGATTTCCCAAAGGGAGAAATGGAGGAACATGTTTTTTAAAGCAACCCCCACTTTCTTAATAGCCCCAACTGATATTTTGTGCCCATTAGCAAAGATCTTCAGGTCCAGGATGATGAAATTATCCTTCAGAAGGAAAGACATTAAGCCACAATAGGAATTACCCAACACCCTTTCAGAACACAAGCCTCTTCACTGCATCAGCCAAACTTCAACCAAGCTTAGCTCAGACAAACGCCTAAGATTTGTACATGGCTCCATGGGAGTCTGACAATAGACAATAGTATACATGTTCTTGCACAGGAACAGGAAGTTCAAGTGCAAAGGCCAAGAGAAGGTATAAAAACCCCTCATTCTCAACTCCATGTGGTCAGCTACCCAGAATCACATGTGCTTGGTGGTCCTGCTTCATCATTAAACCCTCTTTCCAATCAGCCTCCATGTTTCCAGTGCCTTTCTCCTGGCTTGGAATTGAACCTGATTGATATTTCTTCCAGTAAGGCCAAACATTCCCAATCCCCCCAGTTACTTCTCCTTGGATGTAATTTTCAAGGAGGCTTCATATGAGACTTCAAAAATATCATGTATTTAAAAAAAATTAAAACCCTGTGAATGCTATTTCAAGAGGTAACTTGCATGTGACTTGCTGACAATCCCACTTTTCTGAAAAAGCCACTGTTCTAAAAACTTGGTCCAACAGAAAGAACCATCAAATCTAGGATTTAAGGTCTTCGTTTCCAAAGTACCCACCTAATCCTTCTGAAGAACCTTAGTTCCACTGTTGTGCTACAACTTAGCAGCAGATATGAAAGTTGTCTCGCTCCTCCAAGTCATGATTGCCCCAAAGGGGCTTTTTTCTAAGAGGCAACTGGACTTTCTGGTTTTTCTTTGAAGATGTTTCACTTCTCATCCAAAAAGCTTCTTCAGCTCTGACTGGATGGTGGAGAATGGAAGGATTTATACTCCTTGGAGACAGCTGGTCATTTGTAATCTTTTAGAAAGTTTCCCCTTTCCTAAGTGGTCTGTAGGGGGTGTGTACAAGTGCACCAACATGCCTACTGTCCCTGTCCTATTGTTTCTTTTATTTTTCTTATGTATCCATGTATTCATAACTATGTTTTTACTTATACCTATTATCTTGTAAGCAATTGACAAACCAAATAAAATAAATAAAAAGTCATTGAGGCCATCTGGAGATTTATCTGTGTCATCGGAGTCACCTGAGTTGTGCAAATGGGTGTGGAGCCTTCTTGGAACCGTTGAGAGACGGCTGTTCAGTTTTGACATAGATGGCCTCTTTGACCCCTTTTTCGAACCTGGATTCAAAACTGAAAACTACCCTTGTCTTAGTATACATTCCTTGCTGGAAGATGCAACTGATTTAAAAATAGAAGCAATCTATCCAAGTCAAGGAAAGAGAGATGGTGAAGTTTAAAGAGGCTTTGATTACAAATTGGTGGTACAATCAGAAGCCCTCACCCCATCTCATTTTCCACTTTATGCTTCCTCTTTGACATCCGTTGGCTAACAGGTCATGAGTCCTCAATTGAGTGTGTTTGGTTAATTTAACAAATGGACTTGCAGTACAATGTGGAGCCTGGGGCCACCTGCTAATCACTCAGCTGAGTGACAGACAAGGCAGTCCATCTCACACGCTCCTTTCCCCTATAACCCTTTCTTGCTAGCAATTTATTGACACAAGTCAATACCCTCAAAAGGAGAGGCTTTTTCCAAGGCTCAGCTTATCCAGCCAGCCAGCAATTCATCCCTTTTTAAAATCCTCGGCAATCTGTGAGTGGTGCATTTTCATAAACAACAAGCAAGCAAGCAAAAAAGAAAAGATTTTCATCAAAGCCGAGCTGCTCTGCTCAACTCACAAGAAAAAGATTTGTTTTGCTTTTTATTTTCACATACATTCTGCTTTCCAGGGAGTTGATGGAAGCAGTGGAGGCAATAAATCATTTTAAACATCCAGTCAAACACTGATGATAGGAAAAAAAATTGAAATATCAAAGTGGGAAGGAACCTGGAATCCATTAAAACCCACTTTCTACAGGCCAAATAAAGTTGGGTCCAAATCTCCTCTAAAATTTGGTTTGTGGTAATAGATTTCTGGATACAATTTCCTTCTCCTATCTCTGAGACCTTTCTTCCCATATACCTGGCCCATCTCTTTCCTCTCATGCAATTACTCAAATCCAGTGGACCTCTAAGACTGGTTAACTTTGAGATGTTCACCAAAGGAAGCTTTCTAGTCATTCTCTCCTCTCACCAAAGCCTCCTGGGTGGACTTCCTGAATAGTGTGGTAATAAGTGATATTTGGGGTGAAGAAATAGCAAATATTTATTCCATAAATTTCCCTGTGTTATGGATTCAGGATAAGACTTTTAAAAATACCTTCTGATGTAATCTCCTTGAGGTTCCTCGGAAAACATTGCTACAGTTATTGTAAACAGCAAGGTTGAATCAGTCCAGACCAATGGCTAGAAGTAATGCAAAATGGTGGTCCAGAATCTTGAGATTGATAGCATCTTAAGACATCACTGTTGCCTGAAAAATGGCTGTGGGGAACTCCTTTCATGTCCCCATCAGGAAGTCTGAGCAAATGACAGGAGATCACCCAGCCATATAGCCACAGTCAGATCTCAAACATAAAGTTGCTAATCTCTAACCCAGCATCCTAACTCTGTGAGTCACTGCACTCCACAACATGGCATGATCCTGTGCAATGCCCAACCATAGCTTAACATTTGACAAGGCATTCGACAGAGTAGACCACAACCAAGAATTGACCACAACCAAGAATTCTAGCTTATTCAAGAATTCTTGATAAGCTAGAAAAAAGTGGGATAGATAGCATCACCACCAGATGGATTTGTAACTGGCTGACAAACTGTACTCAAAGAATAGTCCTTAATGGGTCTACTGTCAGCTCTGAGATCAGCTGCCACAAGAAAAATGTGAACGATGAAGCGGGGTGAGGGAGTTGAACAGTTCAAGGTTATTTAGTAAGTCAGCATTAAAAAAATTCCAGCTGCAGTTAATTGATTCTCTTGATTTATGAAGTGTAGTAAGTGGGAGGAGATAGAATGGAATTTGTGAGACATGCTGGGAATGAGTTTCAGTTTTGGAAATTTCCATAGACGTACCAGAGCTGTTAAATCAATTGGAGATTTTTTTTTTATTTTTTTTTTAAGATAATTTCTGGATGCCTAACATTTACATCTACAGGGAGGAAAGTAAGCGGTGGGGTACCACAAGGTTCCGTCTTAGGCCCAGTACTCTTCAATATCTTCATTAATGACTTAGATGTGGGAATAGAAAGGGAACTTACCAAATTTGCAGATGATACTAAGCTGACAGGAATAGCTAACACCCTTAGAAGAATAGGCTCAAGATCCACATGGATCTTGACAGACTTGAACACAGGGCCTATCTAACAAAATGAAATTCAGTGTAGAGAAAAGAAGGGTCACCAGCTTGGGAGGAGGATTGGATTAGATGACCTACAAAGTCCCTTCCAACTCTGTTAATCTGTAATTTGTAAACATGACAACCCACTGAAATATGTAGATTTTTAGAAAATAATAAATATATAAAGATGTACTTCTTTTCTTATGTCTACAAAATGATTTTAGGATAGATTTGGGAGGGTAATATGAACTGTTATAAAATAAATTAAGTATATTATGGTTATCTTGTAAAACAAGAATGAATAAAAGTATAGTCAAATGATTGATTAATAATGATACTAAGGTATTTAATTTTTGATTGACAATATACGATTATATGTAATGTCATTGTAATTGAAGACTACGAAATGGAAGCACAAAACAATTTGTAAACCAACCGGCACACTGTATGTACACCTACGGAAGACAGCTTGATGTTTTTATGTTTTGTCTGTTTATGTTTGTTTTTAAAAACCAATAATTTTTTTTTAAAAAAATGTAATTTGATTTGCAAACCCAGCTAGTGTTAGCCAACCTTCATAAACAAGTCTAGGATTCTCCTTTTAAACTTAACCCCATTCTGGAATAAGAAGGACTGGAATCCATCCCCACGCCTTCATAGCAACTGCAAGATGTTCTTGTAGCCATGTTCTTGTAGACGAGGGGTGTCCAACCTTGGCAACTTTAAGACTTGTGGACTTCAACTCCCAGAATTCCTCAGCCAGCAAAGCTGGGAGTTGAAGTCCACAAGTCTTAAAGTTGCCAAGGTTGGACACCCCTGTTGTAGACATTCTTTTTCCATGTTTCCACTTCTATGCCCCATGTGTTTGTTCATTCCCCTCCCATTTCTGAACCAGGAAGAAAGTCGCAACCGTGAAAATGCTTACTGTTAGTCTTGAGCCTTGCAGGCTCACTGTTTCGGCTGCCAGCCTGATTGATCGCCTTGACGAGGAAAATGTATCGTGTGCCACTTTGCAACCCGTGCACCGTGTAATGGTTCTGTTTGATGTTGGGGACAATCATCCAGCTATCCATAGAATTGTAGAGACCTGGAAAATGCAGGGAGTTGTTTAGAACACAGCTGTCCTTTTAAAAGGTTCTTTCTAGAGCCACACAACAACCTATTCAGACCAAAATTCGAAAGCCTGATGCTTTTCAATGTCTGAGGAACAAGTACCCAAGACAATACCTCCTCTCCATCTCAGCTGCTACTTGTTTGAAGTATTTAGCTTTCCTTGGGCTTATTTGGAACCATTGACATACTGTGCCACTTCTACAGCTCTTTGGAATGCAGAGAGAAGTTACATCCATCACTAGACAGAACAGGAACAACCAAGGAAACAGGAGGAGGCAAACATATCTTTTTCAGATCCTTTAAATCTCTCACCAAGCAGTTTGGAGAAACTATGTAAAGTAGGGCCAGAAAGAGATTATGGAAGCTGATTGAATAGATTTTGCATAGAAATCTAAGATCAGGAAGGCAAATGTAGCCTATCCAGAGAAACCACCTATGAACCTTTTATTTGGAAGACCCAACTAAGGTCATAAATTATACCCAGAAGGAAAGTGTGCAGGAGAGGGAGGTAAATTGAGAGGGGAGGGTTGCTTAAGCTTATCCCAGGAGCAAGTGCAGGATATGTATGGATTAAGTGAACCCATAGTCTGTTCACCAATGGTGATTCTTTGCATTCCTTTGCATAGGAAAAATCTAAGCATCCTGAGATCTAAGAGCCATACAGCATGTATCTCTTCACCTCAACCTCCATGGAGCTTCAAAGGTTTTTGGGACTTCATGTTTAATGTGACCAAAGGAAAACCATGATGGGAGAGTTACTATATATGATAGATGGATGTGTGTGTGAGAGAGAGAGAGGGAGGGAGGGAGGGAGGAAGGGAGAATATTTGTAGCTCAGGTTTCAAATGAGGGATCCTTGGTTTTTGTCTAACATCCATAAACCATTAACAACATCACTCCCACCAAAACTGGCAGGGCAAGCCCACTAAAATATAAACTGAAAACAAACTCATTCCTTACTAGCACTGATGACATTACCTAGGTTGGGTAATGAAATGTCTGCAAAAAAACAACCAGGTTTCGAGAGCACCAGAGAGAGGGAGGGGAGAGAGAGACAGGAGAGAGAGAGAGAGAGAGAAACAGACAGACAGACAGACTGACACACAGAGAGAGAGACAGACATAGAGACACAGAGAGAGAGAGAGAGAACCAGAGACAGAGACAGACAGACAGACAGACAGACAGACAGACAGACAGACAGACAGACAGACAGAGAACCAGATAGACAGACTAAGACAGACAGAGATAGAGAGGCAGACAAAGAGGAGAAGAAATAGAGAGAGAAGAAATTGATAGATGGTAGATGATAGATGGATGGATGGATGGATGGATGGATGGATGGATGGATGGATGGATGGATAGATAGATAGATAGATAGATAGATAGATAGATAGATAGATAGATAGATAGATAGATAGAGTGTTATGCAAATTAAACACAGGAGGATACTTTCTTTTTAAATCTGCTCTGGCTTTCCCTATAGCCATTTTAGTGCAAGACACTCAGAGGCCACAAACTGGCCTTGGGCTTGAAAAAAAATGTCACACGCCTCTCCCAAGTGATCTATGGCCGGAAATCAGTCCAAAGATAACAAAGCCACTAAGAGATAAGATGGGCAAACTAAGTGCAGGAAATGGATTATCTGGCTTACTTTGCAAGCCCTGTTCACTGGATAGCTTTAATATGAGAGAGAAGCCGGAGATAACATCTCTTACAAATCACCAAAGTCTAATTTTACACCTCCTTTCTTCACCCTCTAATCCCAAACAGTAAACAGTTTAGAGAATGTGATCTTCTTGGGTGTCTAAAGTAAAACAAACATTGCCTATGCAGGAACAGGAGATGTTTAAACTGCTAATTCCCAGTTTATAAATTATAGCCTTTATGTGCATGTGACGTGAACAGGTGCCTCTAAATACACGAGCAAATATTTGCCAGCCTGAACCATCTTGGTAGCTCTTCCATTGACATCTCAGCAATCTTCTTGAACTATAGAAATAGGAATATAGAAATAGAAATATAGAAATAGAAAGAAATAATAGAAATAGAAATAGAAATAGAATAGGTTGGAAAGGATCTTGGAAATCTTCATGGTGTCAGCAACCGTGGCTCTGGAGCCACATGAGGCTCTTTGGCCCCTCTGCTGTGGCTCCCTGTTGGGTGATCCCACCACTGGCTGGCCCTGCCCCTCGCGCTCTCCTCCCAATCATTCCATGCGAGGTGTAAGAAGGTGAAACACAAAAAAAGAATGAAAGAGAGGGAGGAAGGGAGGAAGAGAGACCCATTTCCCACAGAAAACACTGGGAGCCGAAAAACCTGGGGAGGTGTGGTGGTGGCGGTGTCATGTGACTGGGTGGGAGTGATGTTGAGTTGGCCACACCCACCCAGGTTCTGACCGGTTCTGGAGAACCGGTAGCGGAAATTTTGAATCATTCGGAGAACCGGCAAATCCTACCTCTGACTGGCCCTGCCCCCATCTATTCTCTGCCTCCCAGGCTGTTCAATATTTACATACATGGTGTGTTGTGAGTTAATGTTGTGAGTTTGCTTGCTGGCAAATTTTATGGATTTGCTTGCAAGCAAATTTTATGTGACAGGCTCAGGTAGCCAATCTCACAAATCTCTGAATGAATTTGCCTGCTTTGCCTGATTTTGGGTAAAAGTTGCTCTTGTTTTTATAAAAGATTCAATATTTATATAAATGTTGATAATATTTACATACAAGCCATGCCCAGCCAGTCACATGACCACCAAGCCACACCCAAAAATTAGGCCATGCCCACAGAACCAGTTGTTAAGAAATTTGAATCCCACCCCTGCCTCTGTGTGTTTGTGTGTGGTGTGTGGTGTGTGTGTGTGTGTGTGTGTGTGTGAGAGAGAGAGAGAGAGAGAGAGGTTAGATCTCTCTCTCTCTCTCTCTCCCACCAATGTCAGCAAGCCACCATCAGTCAAAATTCATATTAGTGGTCCCCAGGATTTAAAATTATGAGTTTGGTGGTCCCTGAGGTCCAAAAGGTTGGCGACCCCTGGTCTAGCAAGCTAGATTTGCTCCTACACCTCATACTACATTATAGTAAGCCATCATATTTTTTTTTAATAAAATGCCAAGTAGTTATGTAGGACAATAATCCAATAAATCTCCCAGAAAAACATCCATAAATTTCCCTCAGAGCGCCTTGAGAGAGTTCAGTGGATTATCAGAGAAAACCTGATTAAGAGATTAGTTACACCGCTGCCTGGGAGAGCAAGAGAGGATGAAGCCTCTCTAGGGTGCGCTGGGGAGACAGGGATAACTCTTGCTTGAACAACTGTGAAGGCCAAGATCCTTGATGGATTCGTGCTCTACAACCCATAAATCACCCAACCCCTAATTAACTTTGGATGAGACAGACTGGTAGAACTACCTAACTTCTCAGCCTTGGAGTTGTGGCAGGTCCAAAGGACAGCAAGACTTCGGAGTCTCCAAGGATTGAGTGAAGTATTCAAGTGATGCCTCCATCATCCACCATCTAAATCAGGGGTGTCTGATCTTGACAACTTTAATGATTTAGAAGTCTCCAGCCAGCATGAAGCCCGTGGATCGTAGTTTCCAAGGTTGGACACCCCTGAACTAAACATTTTTTTACAAGCTGATGGAAAGCTGGAGGAAGGGTTCTCAATCAGATTTGGAGGTGGAAAGAAGCAGGTGGGGTAGAGCTTCTAAGCACATCCAATCCCAAGATTTTAATGTGCTTCCCCCAGAAACGATGCAGCACTGCTTATTCAACTGAGGGTAGAAAAGGAAAAATCCCCCACCCCATAACACAAATGCACACTTTCTTCATCCAAACCATTTCCAGTGATATCCAAATACAGTATCTTAGTGAATTTGAAAAATAGGCATGAGAAAATACAGACATTTTCTTTCCTGGAAATCCTTCCTTCAGATAAGCAAATATTTGGGCCCGTCTCAATTGCTTCCTCTCCAAGTAATTGGTCAGGACACAGAGAAGATGAATCTGAAGTTGCAGGCCATGTCCCAACAGCATTCCAGAGAGTTGTGGTGGCACAGTGATTAGAATGCAATATTAAGGTGACCAACTTTTTTACAATGAGGGGGAGGACACAAATAAATTGGAGAAAAAAACCGAAGCCACTTGTGTGCAGCGCACTCTTGTGCATGGTGCACTCTTACGCGTGGCAAATTCTCTCAAAACAATTCTCCTGTGTGGAGCGCATGCGTCTCATAATCGCGTCTTGCCACAGTCTACAGAGCCTTGACGAATCGTCATGTCAAATACAAAAACGTCACATCACACACAACGGATCGGATCGGCATCGATCAAATACGGAGATTTACAGATTAGTCTTCAAATATCAAAAAGGAGGACATGGAGGAGGACACTTCTCGAGGGAGGACAGAACTTACAAAAGGAAGACTGTCCTCCCTAAAGGAGGACGGTTGGTCACCTTAGCAATATTGCAGGCTAACTCTGCTGACTGTCCTGACTGGCTGAAGATTGACTCAGCCTTCCATCCTTCTGACGTCAGATTGTTGGGGGCAACACACTAAAACTGTAAACAGCTTAGAGAGGGCTGTAAAGCACTGTAAAGCAGTATATAAGTCTTATTGAGTTCAATCCTAGGTAGAGGCAGGTATTTCTCTGGGCACAATAAGAATATATCTGCTGAACAAAACTCCGCATTGGTGAAAGGAAGGGTATCCGGCCATTAAACACTCTGCTAGCTCCATTCAGTTGCGCGGACTCCACATCACAAAGGATTATGGGGTTGGTAAAAGAAGATGATTGCTATTGCTATTCATTCAAGTTAGCTGCCGCTCCAGCAATGGGCACTGTTGAGTAGCAGCCTACCTCAATCAGGGTACCAGTAGAAGCAGAAGAAAGAGGCTAGCCCACAGTGACTTACTGATAAAGTTGGCCTGGCCGGTGAAGATGGTATACTGGAGCTCATATGAGCCGACGCTGAACTCATCATCTGAGATCCAGTGGACAGTGATGGTGTCATGGGAGGCGGTGCAAAGTTCTTCACGGACAGAGGGTGGGTTGGGTGCTGTAGAAGCAATAGCAGACAAGAAGTGAGCAGCTTCCTGTCCTCCTTATGAGAAACCATTCATGTTTGTTCTATAAAGGTAAAGGTTTCCTTTTCCAGTCGTGTCCAAATCTAAAGAGCAGTGCTCATCTCTGTTTCTTAGCCAAGGGAGCCAGCATTGCCCAAAGATGCTTCCGTGGTCATGTGGCCGGCATAACTATATGCCAAGGTGCACGGAACACTGTCACCTTCCCACTGAAGTGGTGCCTATTTATCTAGTCGCATTTGCATGCTTTCAAACTGCTAGGTGGGCAGGAGCTGAGACAAATATCAGGAGCTCACCCTGTCTTGCAACGCTCAGGTATCGAGCCCAGGCTTGTCAGACAAGCTCAGTGTCTTTAACCTCTGAGCCATTGTGCCCTTTGCCTTTGTGGTATACTGCAAGGATTAGCTGAAATTTACAACCTTAGTTGTGATGCAAGGTGGGACCGACAGAGGAAAGGGGAAGGACAACACCAGGTCATTACAGAAAAGATATCAGAGTCTTAGGAAAGTAGAGCGCATGAGAAAGAAATTCAAAATAACAGCATCTTTATTTTCTCTGGCATCCGTTAAAATGAACAGGACCTGCCACAAGCTTTTAATGTTCTGTTATAATACCCTAAACCTGTGATGGTGAACCTATGGCATGCATGCCACAGCTGGCACACAGAGCCCTTTGTGCCGGCATGCAAGCTGCAGGCAAACTTACCTCACTGCACATGTGCATGCCTCACAGCTTATTTTTGGCAGGTTTGAGGCCTTTTTCGGATTACCAGAGGCTTGAGGAAAGCTTCTGCAGGCTGTTTAGGCCGAAAACTAGGAAATACCGGAAGTGACGAAATGTGCCTAGTTTTTGGCCTGAAAAGCCTGCAGAAGCCTTCCTTCAGCCTCTGGTAGTCCGAAAAAGGCCTCAAACCAGCCTAAAATCACCTGTGAGATGCAGTAGAGCTAAGGGGGCAGCAGGGTGGGTGGTGATTGCACACACATGCATATGGGTCATGGGGGGAGTGCGCATTGCCTTCTGGGTGCTGGCACGCGAGCATGAGCTTTTGGCACAGGAGCCCAAAAAGGTTAAGCCATCACTGCCCTAACCACATTAAAGTATGTAGTTACATAGCACATAAAGTACATATTAGATAAATATTCCTAGCAAGTTTTGTTTCTTGACTGTGTCAGCTTTAAAGGCCTGAAACTGCTGCACATTGGTTAGCACCAACACCCTAGCACTTATGTCTTATAAGCAACTTATGACCAAGTTTCACCTTTACGACCTTTGTATAGCAGCCCCACTATCATGTGGTTAAAATTCAGACGCTTTGGGCAACTGTTTCATACTTATGACTGTTATGGTGTCCCAAGGTCATGTGATTCCGTTTTACAACAAGCAAAGTCGCTGGGGGAGCAAGATTCCCTTTACAACTGTGTTACTAACTTGTCCACTACAGTGATTCACTTACCAAACGTGGCCAGAAAGGTCATAAAATGGGGCAAAGTACACTTAACAAACATTTCAGTTAACAACAGAAATGTGGGACTCAATTTTGGTCACAAGTCAAGGACTAGCTGTATTTACTACCGAGGGCTGGACACTGCAATCTTAGCCTACACCTTCAAATCCCAAAGCTTTTTTGTGGTATTTTTTTTCCCCTCCTTCCTCATTGTACAACCACAGTTGGCAGCAGAATTTCCATTGCTAAGAATTCATTGCACCCAATTTTGCAACCTTCTTGCTGTCGTTGCTAAGCAATTCATTGTGGCCTTTAAGTGAATCATGCAGTCATTAAACAAATCTGGCTTTCTCCTTTGATTGGCTTGCCGGGAGCTGGCTGGGAAGCTGGCAGATGGCCACCCTGTGAGGTCCATGTTGAACGACCTCCAGTGATTCACTTAATAATGGGGACCAGAAATGCTGGAATTTTCCATTGCTAAATGGTGTGATCATGGGACATTCCCACTCACAAGCGCATTTGCTTAGCGACAGAAATTCCAGTCCTAGTTTCTGCTGTTAAGTGAGGACTAGCTGTGCACTTACACCCTACTGATGTGAACTTTCCAGCAGGGCAACCTTATCTGCTGTCCTACATGACAATTCTTATTCTTTTTTGCTCGGGGCTGACAGAAATAAATTCCCTTTGAAATACCAAGTAGGTTTTACTCTTGAGGTTACAAGACACAAATGGAACAAAAGTAAATTGCATCCTCTCTACTTATCCATAAATGTCCAGAGTGCTGGAAAAAAGAAAAATGAAAAAGCAAAAGAAGAAGAAGAAGAAGAAGAAGAAGAAGAAGAGAAGAAGAAGAAGAAGAAGAAGAAGAAGAAGGAGAAGGAGAAGGAGAAGGAGAAGGAGAAGGAGAAGGAGAAGGAGAAGGAGAAGGAGAAGGAGAAGGAGAAGGAGAAGGAGAAGGAGAAGGAGAAGGAGAAGGAGAAGGAGAAGGAGAAGGAGAAGGAGAAGGAGAGGAAGAGGAAGAGGAAGAGGAAGGAGAAGGAGAAGGAGAAGGAGAAGGAGAAGGAGAAGGAGAGGAAGAGAAGAGGAAGAGGAAGAGGAAGAGGAAGAGGAAGAGGAAGAGGAAGAGGAAGAGGAAGGAGAAGGAGAAGGAGAAGGAGAAGGAGAAGGAGAAGGAGAAGGAGAAGGAGAAGGAGAAGGAGAGGAAGAGGAAGAGGGAAGGAGAAGGAGAAGGAGAAGGAGAAGGAGAAGGAGAAGGAGAAGAAGAAGAAGAAGAAGAAGAAGAAGAAGAAGAAGAAGAAGAAGAAGAAGAAGAAGAAGAAGAAGAAGAAGAAGAAGAAGAAGAAGAAGAAGAAGAAGAAGAAGAAGAAGAAGAAGAAGCAAAGCAAGGTATGGAAACAAAAACCCCAGAAGACCTTTAAGACTGCAAAATCGGCACAAACCTGTTAGATAATCCAGCCCCTCCAGCAATTTCTTCTCTCTGGAAAAATCTAAAGCAAAGTTTTCAAAGGCATCATTAAAATTGATATCGGGTATCAAAACTTGAGAGGATGCAGTTGCCATGGCAACCCTGAAAGACAGAAAAAGAACATCGCTAACCATTAGGTAGTGCTTGTCATTCCCAGGCGGCGCTTTGATTTTTGATGAAAGGGCTGGAAACAGCCTGGCCATGTTGTAAAACTCTTGTAGCAAAGGGGAAGGGGCGGGGGAGGGCAGTGGCTGGGGAAGGGGAGAGAATGAGAGAGAGGGAGACCAGTAGGATGAGGTGATGGAGACATCCCTAAATTTGGAAAGCAAGACCTCTGTGGTCTCGGCATGATAAGAAGTCTGGAAGCTGGAGGAGGGAATTCGGATCCACCTAAGCCAGTTCATTATTTCATTCCTTCATTTATTATTTACATATTGCTGTTATTTCTATGCAGCTAAGCTCCAAAATGGCTCCAAGAAATATACAGCAGAAGTCGAAGTTAAAAACATCAAAACAGGGACAGTATTACTCATCAGCAAACAGATCATTCATCTCAGCAAGAGCTACTTGCCTGAAAGGAGGGTTGGAATACATTAACTGAATACAACTGAATTAATGATTAAAGTTATGTATCAGTCTATAAAGGCCAGTATAGCTTCAGGGGTGGGATTCTACAGGTTCGCACCTATTCGCTAGAGCCAGTTGTTAACATTCTAAGCAGTTCGGAGAACCGGTTATTAGAAGAAATTACTGGCCTAATCCTGTAAGGAAGGCAGGAAGGAAACATTCTGGTGTTGCTTACAGAAGGAAACATTCTGGTGTTGCTCCGTTAACCCTTATTACATTCTTGGCAGGACTAGACTTCCTGTCACAGGAACGTCTCTGGAGTTTTTTTTTTCCCCTCCTTTGCTGGTACTTTGCTTGTGTGGAGTGACCATTCAAAGTTACAATGGCACTGAAAAAAGTGACTTATGACCATTTTTCACACTTAACGACTGTTGCAGCATTCCCACAGTCATGAGAGGCCAGGCGAGGAGATGCATGCCTCGATGTGAGTGATATTGAATTGGCGACGCCCAGCCAATAACATGACCACCAAGCCATGCCCACCCACTTCCCTTCTTCCATGAGAGTCCCCCTTGGTTCTTTCTTCTCCCTTCCTCACTAGGAACTGACAACAGCTCTGCAAACTTCTCTCTCCAACTTTTCACTTCACGCGAATGAGTCACTGGGTGTGGGTGCTCAGAGAAGATTTCTCTTGAGGAAGATGAATGAATAGTGAGATTCATACTACTGATGCTTCCTGTCAAACAGGGTTTAAAGTCTAGGATCTGTCCTTTCTCTAGAAATCTTCAGGATGCACTGAATATTTTTTTTGTGGACATCCAGGGAAAAAAAACAACACATCTGTGTTGTTTGAAATAGAATCCAAAGTTTTGCACGGACTTCTGAACAGGCTGCTGATTTCTCTTGTAGATGGAAAAACCTCTTTCAAGCTTTTGAGCTGTACTTGGAGGGAAAGAGCTCCGTGAGGTTTAAGAGCTTTCGTCTTGCAACAGACCATCTCTGAGCCTTGTCAAACACAATGACAAGTCAGCTACCTTGTATGGCCTTTGTTGTGATGCTACTCAAGGAATAGTCAGGAACTTATCCCCAAAGGTGCTTTTTTCAAGAGGCCTTTGGACTTTCTGGGTTTTTTTCTTTGAAGACCTTTTGCTTCTCATCCCAGAAGCTTCTTCAGCTCTGACTGGATAGTAAAGAATGGAAAGATTAATGCTCCTTGTGGACAGCTTGTCATTTGCATTCTTTTAACGAGTCATCGAGGCCACTTGGAGGTTTGTCTGTGTCCTCAGGGTCACCCGAGTGGTGCAAATGAATGTGGAGCCTTCTTGGAACTGTTGAAAGGCCTGTGTTGTAGATAGAAGATGTTGAGAGGGGGCTGTTCAATTTTGACCTAGATGGACCCTTTGACCCCCTTTACAAACTGGGGGCCCTCTCTGCCCTCCCTCAACAGAGGGGAAGGGATACAATATCTTCTATCTCCAGTCTACAACACCATCCTTTCAGCAGTTCCAAGAAGGCTCCACACCCATTTGCATTACTCAGGTGACCCTGACGACACAGACAAACCTCCAAGTGGCCTCAACGACCCTCTAAAAGGATGCAAATGACCAGCTGTCTGCAAGGAGCATAAATCCTTCCATTCCCCACCATCCAGTCAGAGCTGAAAAAGCTTCTTGGATGAGAAATATTTTCAAATAAAAACCTGAAAGTCCAGCTGCCTCTTGAAAAAAGTACCTTTGGGACAACCATGACTTGGATGACGGAGAATCTCCATGGACATTCAGGAACCTGGGATAAGGGTTCCCTGGGAAGTCAGCAGCTGGGGAAGGGGCCCCTCAGAACTTTTAGCATAAACAACACCATAGTGAAACGATGACACCCTTTATCTTTGGTGTGGTACCTTTCTGCCACATTCTTCGCTGTTTGCAGGAACCGCGCGTGGTCGCTTTCTTTCAAGATGTGCTCAGCTTGGTTGATGAGGACCGTGGACCGCTCCAGGCACTGCCTGCAGTTGGCTACCTGCTGGGCTAACTTCCTCAGCTTCATCACCTTTGGAGAACAAAAACAGAGGATGCTACAGCAACAACCAGAATCTCATTAGCAGGCATTGTGTTTGGAGGAAACAGCAAGGTGTCTTAAGACATCCCTATTGCGGTGTGCCGGCAGCTGATGGAACTGGCAGCAGAGTTGGGCAGTTGTGAGGGGTTTGGGGAGGAACCTGGGCCAGTCCTGGAGGATGAGGAAGGCTCAGACGAGGGCTCTGCATCAGAGGCAGAGATGGGGCCTAGGTAGGCTGGCAATTATCAGCTGCCTTCTCAGTTGGACAGCAGTGAGACAGGGGAGCAGCGACAGCCGGTTCCCAGTCTGCACATGTGCATAGCTGCCAAAAGGAAAGAACAATTACAAACTCAGGGTCGACTTGGAAGTAAAGCCACAGGTGGACAGGGAATGGCCCCTCCCATAGGGATTAAAAGAGGAGCGAAGGGGGAGGGGACTTTTGCAGGAAACAATTTGTTCCTTGCAGCAGTGTGAAGATCTGCCTGTGCATCTCTAAGACTCTGTGCTGTGTCCTTCCTTGTCAGCACTGCGTTTGAAAATATTTACTTGGCAGCTCTTCAAGCTAGATAAGGTCTGTGCTCCTAATTAGACCCTTGAAAGACTGTTTTCCAGGCCTTTGGCTGAAGGTGAATGTGCGAAATTCACATTCGTTTAATAAAAGGTGTTTTGCCGGGATAAAAAGTCTGCTTAGTGGTTTTTGGGGAAGCCTAGGTCAGAACAATCCCTTTAAAATTAAGGGACAGGGGAGCAAAGGGAGAGAATGATCTAGCAGGAGACAGATAGCTGATAGGCAGCCAGGTCCTGCTGGGTGGTCTTGCTGCCAGCTCGATGCTGGTAAAGGAAGTGTGGAAGCAACTACAGGCAGGGAGGGACCTTCTCAATGGGGGTGCCAGATTTCCAGACTGCAGAATAATGTGTGCTTAGAAGCCGATGGAATCATTATTAACTTCCATAATGACTTCGTGGAAACGTTTCCACTCTCTGTCCACCCCTCCGTCATGTTTAGCTAGCCCCAGAAACAAAAATTCTCCTGTTTTGTCTGGGTTTTTAAACTTCCTACCGTTCTCTCAATTCCAAATTTTGCTTGGAAGGGACAAAAGGGGATTTTAAAGAAATACTCATGGAGGATGGCATATGGTTTTCTGGCACTAATTTGATGATCAAGCAACTCGGGAGCATTGAACACTCTGCAAATGACTAGACAGCCACTTATCTGAAATCGTATAGTTTTTTTTCCTGCTTGAGCAGTGCGCCGGACTAGAAGACCTCCAAGGTCCCATTCTATTCTATTCTATTCTATTCTATTCTATTCTATTCTATTCTATTCTATTCTATTCCATTCCTAATTCTTTTCTTTCCCTTATTCCTAATTCCATTCTATTCCTAATTCTATTCCTAATTCTAGTTCTAATTCTTTTCCTTTCCTTATTCCTAATTCCATTCTATTCCTAATTCTATTCCTAATTCTAGTTCTTATTCTATTCTATTCCTAATTCTTATTCTTATTCTTATTCTTATTCCTTTCCTTATTCCTTATTCCTAATTCCATTCTATTCCTAATTCTATTCCTAATTCTAGTTCTTATTCTATTCTATTCCTGATTCTCATTCTTATTCTTTTCCTTATTCCTAATTCCATTCTATTCCAAATTCTAATTCTAATTCTATTCCTATTCCCAATTCTAGTTCTTATTCTATTCCTAATTCTTATTCTTATTCCTTTCCTTATTCCTCATTCCTCATTCCATTCTATTCCTAATTCTATCCCTATCCCTATTCCTATTCTACTAACCAAGGAGAGAAGCAATTTAGAACTCAGGAGAAATTTCTTCAGGGTGAGAGCAATCAACCAAAGGAATAGCTTGCCTTCAGAAGTTGTGGCTGCTCCATCATTAAAAGAGACTGGATGACCTCTTTGTCTGGAATGATAGATAGGGCCTCCTGTTCTAGCAGGGGGGCAGGATTAGATGACCTATGTTCTATGGCTCCCTCAGAGTTCCTGGAGCCCAAAGGAACAATGTGCGAGTATTCCCCATTACTTTGCCACCATTACACAAATACTACACAATGACATTGTTTTGTCCAGTCTCTGGTACAATGTGAATAAAAAGATTTGTCTGTGGAAGAGGAGAAGGAGAAGAGGAGGAGGAGGAAAAGGAAGAAGAGGAGAAGGAGAAGAAGAAGAGAGGAGGGGGAAGGAAGAAGAAGGAAAAAGAAGAGGAGGAGGAGGAGAAGTAAGACAATAGAACAATAAAATAAATAAGAAATACCACTGTACGATTACCCAAAAAGAAAGAAAGTGAACAGGTAGAGAGCAGAGAACAGGGGCAGTGAGGGAGTGGTGAGGATGAGTCTGCCATTCTCTATATATTCCTTTCTGCAAAACCATGGAGCAACATGACATGGATAGCACCTAAACCTAAGGCCTTATATAAAATCAACTAAAGTGCAATAGTCTATGAGTTCAATTCCCATGCAAAGAATTATCATAGAATTCATAGAAAACACCATAAAAAAGACCTAATGGGAAAGATCCCTCGATGTATATCTGATGAGTCCCCAGAAGGAGGTAATCAGTCGCATACTGCCTCCTTGTGGTGGGTATAACTAAAAACATAACACAATTTCATCTGGTTTAAAAAAAGGGAATTTCCCTTGCTTTCTAGGAATGTAGGAAAAGCATGACATAGCATTACATACATATCTCTTCCATATCTCTCACTCTGAAACCTTAAGTACCATTCTGATGAATCTGCAACCACAAGGACGAGAAACATGGCTTTTAAATGGAAGCTGAGCTTTTCAAGCTGCTGCTGCATCGTGCAGTTAGTAGCCATCATTCAACTTCAATCCTCTTGTGTGGCCATATTTCACTCTCTAACTGAACTGAGCAGGTCAGTGGTACTATTCTCTCTCTCATTCTCTCTCTCCCTCTCTCTCTTCCTCCTCTCTCTCTCCCTTCCTCTTCCTCTCTTCCCCCCTCTTTCTTTCTCTCTCTTTCACTTCCCTTCTCTCTCCTCTAATCTCTCTTTCTCTTCTCTCTTCTCTTTTCTCTCTCTATCTCTCTTCTCTCTTTCTCTTCTCCTTTCTCTTCTCTCTCTCTCTCCCCCCCTCTCTCCCCCTTCCTCTCCCTCTCTTCACCCTCTTTCTTTTCTCTCTCTTTCTCTTCTCTTTCTCTCTCCTCTATCTCTCTT
Source organism: Hydrophis major (assembly GCA_033807585.1). Classification (NCBI taxonomy): domain Eukaryota; kingdom Metazoa; phylum Chordata; class Lepidosauria; order Squamata; family Elapidae; genus Hydrophis; species Hydrophis major. The sequence goes on along the minus strand of CM066335.1, from coordinate 12,711,957 downwards.
TCTCTTCTCTCTTCTCTTTCTCTCTCTCTCTCTCTCTCTCTTTCTCTTCTCCCTCTTTCTCTTCTCTCTCTCTCCCCCCCTCTCTCCCCCTTCCTCTCCCTCTCTTCCCCCCTCTTTCTTTTCTCTCTCTTTCACTTCCCCTTCTCTCTCCTCTATCTCTCTTCTCTTCTCTCTTTCTCTTTTCTCTCTCTATCTCTCTTCTCTCTTCTCTTCTCCCTTTCTCTTCTCTCTCTCTCTCCCCCCCTCTCTCCCCCTTCCTCTCCCTCTCTTCACCCTCTTTCTTTCTCTCTCTTCTCTTCTCTTTCTCTCTCCTCTATCTCTCTTCTCTTCTCTCTGTCTCTTTTCTCTCTCTCTCTCTCATCTCTCTTCTCTTCTCCCCTCTTTCTCTTCTCTCTCTCTCCTCCCCCCTCTCTCCCCCTTCCTCTCCCTCTCTTCCCCCCTCTTTCTTTCTCTCTCTTTCTCTTCTCTTCTCTCTCCTCTATCTCTCTTTCTCTTCTCTCTTCTCTTTCTCTCTCTCTCTCTCTCTCTCTTTCTCTTCTCCCTCTTTCTCTTCTCTCTCTCTCCCCCCCTCTCTCCCCCTTCCTCTCCCTCTCTTCCCCCCTCTTTCTTTTCTCTCTCTTTCACTTCCCCTTCTCTCTCTCCTCTATCTCTCTTTCTCTTCTCTCTTTCTCTTTTCTCTCTCTATCTCTCTTCTCTCTTTCTCTTCTCCCTTTCTCTTCTCTCTCTCTCTCCCCCCCTCTCTCCCCCTTCCTCTCCCTCTCTTCACCCTCTTTCTTTTCTCTCTCTTTCTCTTCTCTTTCTCTCTCCTCTATCTCTCTTTCTCTTCTCTCTTTCTCTTTTCTCTATCTCTCTTCTCTCTTTCTCTTCTCCCTTTCTCTTCTCTCTCTCTCCCCCCCTCTCTCCCCCTTCCTCTTCCTCTCTTCCCCCTCTTTCTTTTCTCTCTCTTTCACTTCCCCTTCTCTCTCCTCTATCTCTCTTTCTCTTCTCTCTTTCTCTCTCTATCTCTCTTCTCTCTTTCTCTTCTCCCTTTCTCTTCTCTCTCTCTCTCCCCCCCTCTCTCCCCCTTCCTCTCCCTCTCTTCACCCTCTTTCTTTTCTCTCTCTTTCTCTTCTCTTTCTCTCTCCTCTATCTCTCTTTCTCTTCTCTCTTCTCTTTCTCTATCTCTCTTCTCTCTTTCTCTTCTCCCTTCTTCTCTTCTCTCTCTCCCCCCCTCTCTCCCCCTTCCTCTCCCTCTCTTCCCCCCTCTTTCTTTTCTCTCTCTTTCACTTCCCCTTCTCTCTCCTCTATCTCTCTTTCTCTTCTCTCTTTCTCTTTTCTCTCTCTCTCTCTCTCTCTCTTTCTCTTCTCCCTCTTCTCTTCTCTCTCTCTCTCCCCCCCTCTCTCCCCCTTCCTCTCCCTCTCTTCCCCCCTCTTTCTTTTCTCTCTCTTTCACTTCTCCCTTCTCTCTCCTCTATCTCTCTTTCTCTTCTCTCTTTCTCTTTTCTCTCTCTATCTCTCTTCTCTCTTTCTCTTCTCCCTTTCTCTTCTCTCTCTCTCTCCCCCCCTCTCTCCCCCTTCCTCTCCCTCTCTTCACCCTCTTTCTTTTCTCTCTCTTTCTCTTCTCTTCTCTCTCCTCTATCTCTCTTTCTCTTCTCTCTTTCTCTTTTCTCTATCTCTCTTCTCTCTTTCTCTTCTCCCTTTCTCTTCTCTCTCTCCCCCCCTCTCTCCCCCTTCCTCTCTCCTCTCTTCCCCCCTCTTTCTTTTCTCTCTCTTTCTCTTCTCTCTTCTCTCTCCTCTATCTCTCTTTCTCTTCTCTCTTTCTCTTTTCTCTATCTCTCTTCTCTTCTCTCTTCTCCCTTTCTCTTCTCTCTCTCTCTCCCCCCCTCTCTCCCCCTTCCTCTCCCTCTCTTCACCCTCTTTCTTTTCTCTCTCTTTCTCTTCTCTTTCTCTCTCCTCTATCTCTCTTTCTCTTCTCTCTTTCTCTTTTCTCTATCTCTCTTCTCTCTTTCTCTTCTCCCTTTCTCTTCTCTCTCTCCCCCCCTCTCTCCCCCCTTCCTCTTCCTCTCTTCCCCCCTCTTTCTTTTCTCTCTCTTTCACTTCCCCTTCTCTCTCCTCTATCTCTCTTTCTCTTCTCTCTTTCTCTTTTCTCTCTCTATCTCTCTTCTCTCTTTCTCTTCTCCCTTTCTCTTCTCTCTCTCTCTCCCCCCCTCTCTCCCCCTTCCTCTCCCTCTCTTCACCCTCTTTCTTTTCTCTCTCTTTCTCTTCTCTTTCTCTCTCCTCTATCTCTCTTTCTCTTCTCTCTGTCTCTTTTCTCTCTCTCTCTCTCTCTCTTTCTCTTCTCCCTCTTTCTCTTCTCTCTCTCTCTCCCCCCCTCTCCCCCTTCCTCTCCCTCTCTTCCCCCCTCTTTCTTTTCTCTCTCTTTCTCTTCCCCTTCTCTCTCCTCTATCTCTCTTTCTCTTCTCTCTGTCTCTTTTCTCTCTCTCTCTCTCTCTCTTTCTCTTCTCCCTCTTTCTCTTCTCTCTCTCTCTCCCCCCCTCTCCCCCTTCCTCTCCCTCTCTTCCCCCCTCTTTCTTTTCTCTCTCTTTCTCTTCCCCTTCTCTCTCCTCTATCTCTCTTTCTCTTCTCTCTTTCTCTTTTCTCTCTCTATCTCTCTTCTCTCTTTCTCTTCTCCCTTTCTCTTCTCTCTCTCTCTCCAACTCCAATACCTGTTTTTTCCCCTACACAATACTCCCACCTTAAAGTCCCCTCCAGCATAACAAGTCTCTTGCTTACACACAAGGAAGTGTCACTGAGAAAACAGAGTCAAGATAGGAATGAAAGCATCCCCAGAAATCGGATATGCCTGGCAAGGTGCAAATAGCATCAATTTTTAAAAAGCTGTCAGCTATATTGTCACAATACCATTAACTAGAGGAGAAATAAAATGCAGCAAATGTTATCAAAGATAAAATGGCAAACTTTCAAAGAAAGCAGCACCGAATATCTTACACCATCCTTTTTCAGTTTTTAGCCAAGGAAAAAAGATATAAGAATAGAATACAGAATAATAGAGTTGGAAGGGACCTTTGAGGTTTTCTAGCCCAACCCCTTGCTCAGGCAAGAAACCCTATAGCCCAGTGGTTGACAATCAGTGGGCTGGAGACCACTGGTGGTTTGTGAGAAAATTTTGGTGGTCTGCAGAGAAATGTCACCCCCAAAGAACCCCCACAAAGCAATTAATCCAGGCTGTGCAGGAACACAAGGCTGTGCCACACATATGGCCCATGGGAAGACAAGGCTTGCATTACTTGCATTGTGAACAACACAATGCAGTGAGGGGAGGGGGGAAGGGAAGAGGGGGGAACTTGCTCCAATCACCCAACGCGCCTGGCCTGGCCACCGAGCTGCTTCTTTCCTCTTCTTTCTTCTTCTGCTTTTGACTGCACGCAAGGAAAGCAGCAAAAGTCTTTCTTTCTCTCCCCCAAACTCTGCCAGAAATGAGTCTTTGGGACCCTGCAAGGCCTCCTTGCTCCAAGAGGCTGTGCCAGCAAAGACTCGTTTCTGGTGGAGTTTGGGGGAGAGAAAGAAAGACTTCTGCTGCTTCTGCCAAAAGTCTCTCTCTATCTCTCTCCCTCCGAACATGAAGCTGGAGATGGTATCTTGTGATCCCAAATAAAGAACGATCGGTTGGTATGAAAACAGGGTGGGGAATTTTCCTGCAGACTTTTTGGGGGATTTTCCCAGGGTCTCTTGTTTCACGGGATTTAAAATTATGAGTTTGGTGGTCCCTGAGGTCCAAAAGGTTGGCAACCTCTGATCTATAGCCCATTTCAGACAAATGCTTGTCCAATCTCTTCTTTAAAACTTCCAGTTTTGGAGTATTCACTTCTGGAGGCAGGTTGTTCCATTGGTTAATTGTTCTAACTGTCAGGAAATTTTTCCTTAATTCTAAGTTGCTTCTCTCCTTGATTAGCCTCCATCCATCGCCTCTTGTCCTCAGATGCTTTGGAGAATAGCTTGACTCCCTCTTCTTTGGGGCAGATCCTGAGATATTGGAACACTGGTGTCATGTTACCCCTAGTCCTCCTTTTCATTAAACTAGACATACCCAGTTAATCATAAATTATTATTTGGGTTTTCTAGTCATCTTATAAAGCAAGTAGATTACTTCCAGAAGTTGTGGGTTCTCCAACACTGGAGATTTTTAAGAAGAAGTTGGACAACCAATGGTCTAAAATCGTATAAGGTCTCCTGCTTGAGCAGGGGGTTGGACTAGAAGACCTCCAAGGTCCCTTCCGTTATTCTGCTCTATCTTATAGAGATCCTCAATCATCCAGATCTTGGTTATTCCAAAGGTGCTTTTTTCAAAAGGCAAGTAGACTTTCTTGGGGTTTTTTTTCCCCTTGAAAACATTTCATTTCTCATCTAACAATCTTCTTCAGTCAGAATGAGACATTTTCAAGGGGGGAAAAAAAAACAAGAAAGTCCAGTTACCTTTTGGACATAGGGCATGCAGCTTTAAACATACTGTAACAAGAATAGAGCAGTCACGTTGATTTCCTGGTGTTGATCTTACTGGAGTCCCTCAGCTGTCTAGAGAAACAAGCATTACCCAATTTCAAGTTCTGGTAACAGATAACAGACAATCAAAGTTGGAAGGGACCTTGTAGGTCATCTAGTCCAACCCCCCGCCCAAGCAGGAGACCCTACACCATTTCTGACAGATGGCAGTCCAGTCTCTTCTTGAAAGCCTCCAGGGATGAAGCTCCCACAACTTCCGAGGGCCACTTCTGTTCCACTCGTTGATTGTTTTCACTGTCAGAAAGCTTCTCTTCATTTCCAGGTTAAATCTCTCCTTGTTCAGTTTCCATCCATTATTCCTTGTCTGGCCTACAGGTGCTTTGGAAAATAGTTTGACCCCTTCCTCCTCTCTGGGGCAGCTCCTCAAATATTTGAACCTTGCTATCCTATCTCCCCCTGGTCCTTCTCTTCCCTGGACTAGCCAAGCCCTGTTCCTGTAACCGTTCTTCGTATGTTAGTGAACAAGCAAATATCCTCTCCTCCCAACATTCTGCCCGAAATCGTTTCTTTCAGGCGGAGTGAAAGAGGTGAAAAGTGTCAGGCCTGGCTGAGGATAGACACGTCTTGCAATGAAATTGTACATTTACAACCAGGGACAATTTAATGGGTGTCAGAGGTTGTGCTTCAGTCTAGGCTACTCCTGCTATCTTGTCACAGTTGGCCAAATACAACTCATAAAAAGAGGAAATGGCCAGGGGCATTAGGGTTGCTGTTTATTCCAACAAGGTGCTAGAACTCATTTTGGTTTCAAGCAGGGGAGGGCTGCTGGAGGTTGGCAGTTCAGAGAACCCTCCAAATCCCACTCCTGGCTGACCCCGCCCAGCCCACCCAGGCCCTCCCAGGAGTCCCCACATGACTCGTTTTGGATGCAGGTAAGGGCAGGATGCTCATGGAGCAGAAGTGGTCTTCAGCCAGTTCTGACCAGTTCTGGAGAACTGTTAGCGGAAATTTTGAGTAGTTTGGAGAACTGGAAAATACCACCTCTGACTGGAGATTTTACAGGATCCTTCCCTTGCCATGCCCACCAAGCCACGCCCACAGAACCAGTAATAAAAACAATTTGAATCCCACCACTGGCACGGAGGCTCAGGAAGGGCAAAAAACAGGCCTCCCGGAAGTTTGGGAAGGCCGGAAATAGGCCCGTTTCTGGCTTCCAGAGAGCCTCCGGAGCCCAGGGAGGCCGTTTTTACCCTTCCAGAGGCTCGAGGAAAGCCCCCTGGAGCCCGGGGAGGGCAAAAACACCTCCCTGGCATGGTGCAGGAGGCCACCCAGCCACCGGGCAGAGAACCCGTTGCTAAAATTTTTGAAACCCACCCCTAGTTTCAAGGATAATGTGAATTTCAAACTCTCCAATGTTGGGAGCTGCAGCATAATGGATGGAAAGAGCAGGAAAAGATTGATATGTGTCCCTGAAGTCCGTTTACTAGTGCCAGAGCAGACATCAAAGACAAAATCCAGCAGACAATGAGCAAAAAGGGGGAGGATTTCTAACCAACAAAGAGGGGGAAAAAAAAACCCACTGCTTCATGAGCTGAAGGTTTCTGGGTTCAATCCTTGAATTCTTCTCTGCCAAAACAAGGGGTCAGGAAGAAAGTGATTAAACAGGTCTAGACAAATTTTCAAAAAAATTTAGCAATGGGTTCTTTGATCGGTTCCTGGGTAGGTGTGGCCATGGTGGGCGTGGCCTAGTCAGCCTCCTGCACCACTGTGTGTGTGTGGGGGGGTATTTTTGCCCTCCCTGGGCTCCAAAGGCTTTCCCCAAGCCTCCAAGAGGGCAAAAATGGCCTCCAGAGCCTCTCTGGAAGCCAGAAACGGGTCCATTTCCAGCTTTCCCAAACTTCCGGGAGACCCAAATTTTCGCGCATGCCCTGACTTACCTGTACCCAAAACGGGCCACGTGGAGACTCCTGGGAGAGGTGGAGTGGGGAAGGCAGGGCCAGCCAGGAGAGGGATTTGGAGGTTCTCTGAACTGCACAGAATCCTAGCTAGGGACTCTCCTGACCCCCCGCCAACCCCCAGCAGCCCTCCCCAGGCTCTATAGAATGTTTGTGAGTTAGAGAGACATGGGCCTCAATAATGGAATCTATGGATGTTCCCAGGGGTGGGATTCAAATTTCTTAACCATTTGGGCATGGCCAAATTTGTGGATGTGGCTTGGTGGTCATGTGACTAGCTGGGCATGGCTTGTATGTAAATAGATATGTAAAGATTGAATTTTTTTATTTTTTTAAAAAGAGCAACTTTTATCCAAAATCAGGCAAAGCAGGCAGGCAGATTGAGCTGCTCGCAGACTCACAGATTCACTCAGAGATCTACCTTTCTGCAATCTGCTGCCTGAGTCTGCATTGAAAAAATAGAAGCTTCAATCCTAAGGAAAGTTCAGCTCTGCTCTCAGGCCACTTCTCCCTCCCCCAATCCCCTGAATACCACCCTTGACTGGGCCTCAGGCAAGCCTCCTGGGTGAGTTGGGTGGGGAAGGAAGGAGCCAGCCATTGGTATGATTTGCCGGTTCTCTGAACTGCACAGAATCGTAACAACCAGTTCTATAAAACTGGTCCAAACTTGTAGAATCCCACCCCTGGATGTTCCTTCAGACTCACCATCATGCAGCTCCGTTAGAATTTAACATTTAAAAAAAGCTTCTTTTCATTTTAAAAAGGAGCCCACTGGCATTCAGGCATCCCATGAGTAAAAATAACACTGTCTGAAAAGAATTCCCTTCACAGAGGCAGCCAGACACCTTGGCAATCCCTGGCTAACACGTGCTATACGCTTAAAAAGAAAGAAAAGAAATCCAACCTGGTCCAAGAATAACACTTGGAAACATTGACTCTTCCTGCATTAGTGTAGCCTTTGCTCTCCTAAGAGATGATTTTTCTCTTGGATATCTTCGGGTTTCTCCAGCAGGACCTTAAGTACAGTGCAGCTGTGCAGGACAATTAGCAGGCTCCATTCTACCACCCTGCCCATATCTGCAGGTAGCCCCATTCCTGCCCCTCTTTCTCTGCTCACCTTCCTTCTTCATTACCGGAATATGTCACAGCCAATGCTATGCAAAAGAGAGGGGCTCATTCCAGCAAACAGCAGACAGACCAGGCTTCAAACAGCTGTTTGCACAAGGAAATGACTCTCCTGCTGAGATTTAATGGGTTGAGGGATGGTTCATTTATGCCCAAACTCATCAAGAAGTTGATCCAGAGACAGAAAGGGGGAGGGAGAGGGAGTCCGAAGGAGAGGGAGCTACCAACACCTGGTGAGAGGAGCACGGTGAAATGTCAAGCAGATTTTAATGCAAACCCACCCACCAACACCTCCGAAATGCTGCTTTGCTCAAATCCTGCAAAGAGGTAGTCCTCAAGGAAGTGTCCTCCTGCCTTATTCTTTCCAGAGAAAGCAATGGATGGAAACTAATCAAAGAGAGAAGCAACCTAGAACGAAGGTTGAAATGTCCTGCCAGTTAGAACAGTTCATCAGTGGAATGACTTGCCTCGAGAATGGTTATGGGTGCTCTATCGGTGGAGACTTTTAAGAAGAAACCGGACAGCCACTTGCCTGAAATGATATATAGGGTTTACTGCTTGAGCATGGGTTGGACTAAAACAGGGGTGTCAAAATTGAGTTCATTGAGGGCCGCATCAGGGTTGTATTTGACCTCAGGGAGGGGACAAGGGTGTATGGTCAAGATGGGCATGGCCACTTCAATGTCATTCATGTCAGGGGGCGTCTGTGGTGACCCGAGCACTCTGCCAGTGAAAACTCCCACGCTCCATTTTTGGCTGCAATGGCCTCCTGCAACCCTACTTGCCAGGCGCCTAGGCCCCTGAGGTTCTTTCATAACAACAACTGGCCTGAAGAGAACACTCAAAAATAGCAGTGAAGTGGGCTTCCCACCCAATCAGCCGCTTCTGTTAACCACTCCAACCCACCTAACAGCATCACTGTCCTACCTTCGTCTCTTTGATCTTGACAGCAATAACTTGCTTGCGCTGACGGATGATGTCCACTAACTTATCACATTCCTCCATCAATTTGGCCTCATGCATGGCTGTGTTTACCTAAACAGGAGAGAGAAGGGAAGGAAGAACAGGTAAGAATGGAGCAGAGTGAGGACTAAGTCCTGTCTGTGCTCTAAGAGTAGGCTACAAATCAGGAGACCATGAGTTCTAGTCCCACCTTAGGCATGAACGCCAACTCTCTGACTTTGGGCCATTCACCAGGAGACCGATTGGAAAAACCTGCCTTCAGAAGATATGGGTGCTCTAACACTGGAAGTTTTAAAGAAGAGATTGGCCACCCACCTTAGGAATGAAAATCATCTGGGCAACTTTGAGTCACTCTCTCTCTCTCTCTCTCAGCCCAGCCCACCTTACTGGAATGGGAAAGAGGAGGAAGAAGGAATGTTACAGCCTGATGTGTTTTTATGGTGAGACTGGTCTATCAGGGCAACCTGGTCTTCCCAAATATGGGATGGAGCATACTGCTTCCACTTTCACCTTTCAGCCCCAATCCAGGAACCTTCGCAGGCAGTCACTATTTCTCTAAATTTAAATTTAACGTAAAAGGTAACAGTTCCCCTCACATACACATGCTAGTCATGTCCAGTTCTAGGGGGGGTTCTCATCTCCGTTACAAAGTCGAAGAGCAAAGTGCTGTCTGAAGATGTCTCTGTGGTCATGTGGACAGCAAGACAAAATGTTGAAGGTGCACAGAATGCTGTTCCCTTCCCACCAAAGGAATCCCTATTTTTCTATTTGCATTTTGTACATGCTTTCAAACTGCTAGGTTGGCAGAAGCTGGGACAAGGAACGGGAGCTCACTCCATTACACGGTGCTAGGGATTCAAACCACTGGCCTTTCTAATTGACAAGCTCAGCATCTTAGCCACTGAGCCACCACGTTCCTATAAAAAATTAACATAGTTACTACCTTATGTTTGCTGCCTTGAGTTACTTATAAACAAAAATAAAGGTGGGATTTATTAAAAATGCTGCAGACCCGAAGAGCTGGGATACAATTGGTGGCCTTCCCAACATTGTGGGCATCTCTCATTGTCCCTCACAGCTGGATGATAGAGATGCAGTTCAGCAACATCTGGAGGGCCACAGATTCCAGCAACCTCTAGAATAGACACTTGCCTTCTGGCTCAGGGGAGAGGCATCATGTTTTCATCTGCCGTGGGGTTTTCCCAGACAAAATGATACCACTATTCCAAGTGAGGCTCAAAATATATTTGTGGGGTGGTGGGACAGATTTTGAGAATTAAAACAGCCCTTGAGAAAAAGGGACACACATCACCTCCTTTTCTGTAGCTTGCCTGCTCTCTCTGCTGTCTCCTGAGAATACTTTTCATTTTGAAAAATGGTGCTCCATTACCAACACACACCATACATTCCTGCCTCATATGCAGTTTCCCCATGGTGATTATTTCTCATTGGTCTACTCATCAAAAGCCAAACATCGGCTGGGTGGAAAAGAGAAGATGTGAATTACACAAAAAGCTTTTCTGTAAAATTTAAGAAGAGGGTTTTGGGATTGTGGGCACATATGTATGCTTGTGATTTAAGTCCACATCATGGTGAATTCTTCCAAGAATATTCAAAATACACATCAGTGCCTGTCTTCAGATTTGCAGATTATTAAAACATGCTCAGATCAAGTTTGTTCATTCTTATCTTACCAATTTTTTGAGGGGTTTTTAGCCATTTTGGCTTCCATCCTCCATTGTGTCCTGACAACTGAGAAGGTGAAGGTTTCCCCTGTCCATTGATGTCTGATTCTAGGGGGTGATGCTCATCTCACTTTCTTAGCCAAGGGAGTCAGTGTTGTCCAAAGACATTTCTGTGGTCATGACTGCAAGCCAAAGAGCATGAAATGCTCCTATCTTGCTACTGAAGTGGTACCTATTTATCTGCTCACATTTGCATGCTTTCGAACTGCTAGGTGGATAGGAGATGTGGCAGCAATGAGACTTCAAGCCATCAAGTGGGTCTCGAATCCAGATTGTCAGCTTTCCAGCTAACAAGTTATTAGAAATTGTGTTGATATATAGCATCACAGAGCAAATAAACAGTACAGTCACCATGTGCTTTACTGATCAACTACATTAACTGTAACAGGAAACAGGAAACTCTTCTTAGAACAAAAGAGCATAGAGTATATACCATAAATCCAAACTTGTAAACACTGCCATCTACTGGCTGAATACTATTGCAGTGTTGCATAGAACTACATTCTAATACAGAATCAAACCAAGCTTGCAACAGTGGAATTCAAGTATAATGAGAACATAGACTCTGTTCCATTCTCTGTGCATTGTGATGTTTGATCAAACATCACAATGCACAGAGAATGGAAGAGCTCTATATTTCATTATACAATTCATGTGCAAGTTGGTTTGTTTTGTATTACCGCACTAGTCTCCCTGGCATCTGCAAGTCATTTGAAACCAATGGACGGAAGGATATCTAACAACAGGAGACATTTTCCTCCATGAGTCATTGGCACCACATGTCATGTCATTCAAAATGAGCACCTTTCATTTGTTCATTTTTTCCCCTCCCCAATACAAAAAGGCAGCCTCTGGGGAGGAAGGAAAATAATCATGAAAATCAGACGAGACAAAAAGAGGCCATTTCTATCTCTTTTCTTGGGGTTTCCCAACAAAATTAGAAAATGCTAACATTTAAAAAATGTCTCCTTAATATTAAAACCCTTTCCTGCTGCATCATTTGCTCTTTTTCTGTGAAGCCTGGCTCATTTGTCCCATTTTAGCTCACTAAAATGGGGCAAAAATGCATTTTCTTCAGCTGTGCGTATAGAAGAGGCAATTGACAGAGCTTAAAACTTGCAAATGAAGTGGAAAACTGCAACCCTGAAGGGAGAATTCTGAAGCTTCCCAATTGAAAAGAAAATTGCAAATCCTATTTGATGTGACCATTACAGGATTCTGGGTCTAACCAGAGGCATCTGGTGTAGGAGGAGGAAAGGAGGAAAGTAAGAGATTGGTGTGGAGAAAGAAAGGATTTCTATGATTGCCTGCACTTAGGGGTGAAAAAAAAACTGAAGCACAGGAATTGCTGAGCATAGTAGAATGAAAGAACAGCCCTAGCTGGATATTTTAGCAGGTGGTCTGTTAAGATCCACGCAACAAATGGGATTGGGGTTCTATCCATGTCTCAAGAAGGGGGTGCAATGGCTCAGCAGTTAAAGATGCTGAGCTTGTCAAAGGGAAAGCTGACAGTCCAGGTTCGAGACCCATCTGATGGTGTGAGCTCCCGTTCCTGCCTCAACTCCTGCCCACCTAGCAGCTTAAAAACATCCAAATGCAGGTAGATAAATAGGTATCACTTTGGTGGGAAGGTAACAGTGTTCCGTACAATTTTGGTATATATATATAGCCATGCTGGCCACATGACCACGGAAAGGGACTTCGGACAGCATTGGCTCTGTCATGCAAAAAAAAGGAGATGAGCAACACCCTCTAGAGTCCGACTGGACAGGGGAGACCTTTAACTTGTCTCAAACCCCAAAATGTTTTAGGCCAACAATGCTGGGTTCACATGTTAAAAATTCAGATTGTTGTGGCCTGTAAGCCACCAGCCCCTCCTGAATTAGAGGAGGAGGTGGCTATCAGAGTCTGAAACCTGAGGGCTCCGAAGGGGGAGAGGGAATGGAGCTGGCAGAGAGAGAGAGAGACAGAGACAGAGACAGAGGCGGAGCCTGGGCCGTCCGTCAGCCCTCAGATGGAGAGTCAACAGACCCCAGGTCTGGAGGTGGCTGATGAGGAAGAGGAGGAACAGCTGAGTCCAGTGCCTGATGTGTGGATGCATAGAAGGCAGAGGAGAGGAGAGCAGTGGAAATCTATGGGCTGGTCCTTGGGACGGAAGAGCCACCACTGCTAGCGAAGCCCCACCCTAGCTCTGGGGATAAAAGGCAGGGGGCAGAGGTTAACAGATGTGGCAGACAACTATTCATCTCCCTGCTGGACAGACTTGTTAGTCTGAGGTGAAAGATAAACTTTTTGCCAGGGCTGCTGGCGCTCCTAATAAAGGAATCATTGCTTCAACTTCAGAGGGATTGTCGGGTTTGAGGAGTTGGGTCAGAACACAGATAATGCCTCCCTCTGCAAGCATGTTACTGCCCATCTCAGGCAAAAGAGAAAGAGTAATTGATTAAAGCATTCCATTTATTAATAAGTAAATACATATTTAGATAATTGTAAATATTTTTTGAAATGCCTTTAAAGGAAGCTGCAGGTTGCAGAAAGCCTAGAAACTTTGGGAAATGCTCTTGCCCTATTCCCAAGCAAATTTTGGGAGATTCCAGATGTCAAGTAAGATCAGGGCACTCTCGTGCTGCTTGTCCCTTGTGTCCAAAAGGACTGGAGGTGCTAGCATGTCACCAAAAGTGGCATGTCATGTCATCGCTGATATGCATACTGTAAGTTCACCATTGCCATCTTTGAATAACCACAGAGAGCAGAAGAGGGCAAACTTTCACTTGAATTCAGGATTCCCGGATCTCAGTAATTTCACCCAAAGTTCTTGTCAGGGCTCCAACAAATCCACCCCCATTCAAATCAGAAGTCTCTGGTTGCATCTCTCAGAGAAAAGAACATTGATTTACTAGAAGTGGCCATGTTGGCGTTAGCTGGATGCAGCCAATACTAAAATACAACATTCACTTCCCCCTGGACCCTGGTCTTCCCTGGATGTATATTCTCCAATGGGACACATCCATAGCCAAGAGTTATCAATCATGCTTGCCAGTAATATTCTTGTGTGCTGACAACTTTGGGCTGCCAGGCTGATTATCTAGGCACTTGAGGAAGGCACTGTTTTCCCCCATGCCTTTTCTGCTAGCAGCTAAAAAGACCAAAGGAGTATCTTTTTAGTTGACAGTTCCCACACAAGAAAGTCAAGGTATGGTGAGATATTTTATTTTTGTGGCATTGTAAGATATAGGATCTTCCAAATTATTATTTGAGTTGCAGGGAGGTTCACAAGAACTCTGGCATTAATGGAGGTTATATGAGGATCCAGATTGTTGGGGGCAATATGCCGAACCCTGTAATCAGCGAAGAGAGGGCTGTAAAGCATTGTGAAGGGGTGTATAATTCGAAGTACTGTTGCTATTGTTCCTATTGTAGGGCAAGGATTCAGTTGTAGGTCTTGTTCTCGAACTCTTCTTTTCTCACCACATTATTTTAAAGAGGAGCAGAAAGGCGAGAATTGACATGTCTATGGAGATTCTCAGTCATCCAGATCATGGTTTTCCCAAAGGCGCTTTTCAAAAGACAACTGAACGTTCTTGGTTTTTCCTTAAAAACATTTCACTTCTCATCCAAGATGAAAAAAAAATATATATTTTCAAGGGAAAATCAGGAAGGTCCAGTTGGCTTTTGAAAAGCACCTCAGGTACAAAAATTGAAATGCTACCTAGTGATTGATATTGGAGCTTAATAGCCAATTCAATTCTATTCACAATAACAATTCAGAGCTGCTTGCAAAACCCTTGATCTGATCTATACGGGGTTCCTCAAAGTGGTCAGTATTGATCTCTGAAGATCAATGAAACCCTCCAAGGGATTGATAAATGTCTGGGAGTCAAAAATGGGTCAGTAAATATCTGGGAGTAGAGTGAACTTGAAAGAGCATCATGACTTAAAACCAAAACTCATCAATCTCGGAATACACACTGGGAAGGATGCCAAATTCAGGTAAGAATGGACAGGCTAGAAATATTTTCATGCTTTGTTTCCAGCACTGGTTCATGTGCAGTCTGTCCTTTTAAATAGTTGTCACAGCTGCAGCCCATGAAGGGGATCAAGGTCCTTTCTTCCCCTGTAGACCACACCATTCACTTTTCTCCCTTATCCTCTCCTCCCTGCGTGCCCTAGGATGGAAAGGGGATGGGCCTGGGTCCTTCTCTGACTGCCCAGCTGGCCTGTGCCCTTCCCCGGCTCCTCCACAACCTCCGGAGCTACACTTCCACTCCCTGTCAGCTGTTCCTCCTCTCCCTGGGAGTCAGTCTCCAACAGGAGCGTGTGACAGTCGGTAAAATAAAGACCCAGATTGTTGGAGGGGGGCAAAAGGCTGACTCTGTAAACTGCTTAGAGAGGGCTATAAAAGCACTGTGAAGCAGTATATAAAAGTCTGTTGCTATTTACGAAACTATTTTCATGTAATAAATATTTCTGGGCTGACGAATAATCTGAAACTTCATGAAGGGATCAAGAAGTGGAAGAGTTTGGGAGGGATCCCTAATTAAACTGCTACAACTAAATAACTCATCTTCATAAATACATAAAGTTGCTGTCTGTTTGTTGCTGTCTGAAGCAACAATTCAGTTTTCATTTACCCACATGAGCTTCTGTTGAACAGCTCAAGGTCCAAGGGATTAAAGCAAAGGGCATGGCAAATTTTGCTTCAGCTCGGGGTAGGATAGGTGCATGCAGAGCTGTGTGTTTCTCTGTCTGTCTGGGTTAGCGAAGGAGCATTCAAAGGAATCAATCTGCCTTGCCCTACTGAAAGAATAAATTGCAAGCAGCCTGAGAGCTGAAGAGATGCCTGCATTGATCTAAGAGCCTCAGCCAAGAGATGAACCTCAATTATCAAAAATAATGTTAGGACAGACAAGGCAACTTCAAGGCAAATACAGCTCTTTGACTTCAAAAGGAGAAGCCTGTGAAAGCAACATCCACCCCTAAGCATGACAAGTTGGCAGGTTCAGGCCTTTGCAAACCTGAAGTTAAATCCTACCAATGACTGTGGTCAAACTTCAGGAGCTCTCAGAGGGCACAATTAATAATAAGGGCAGAAAGGCAATGGCCCAGGCAGCCAGGCAACTGCCCTCATCATTGCTTGGTGGTATCCTAAACTTGGAAAGAAGGTGAAGGTTTTATTCAGGCCTGGGTTTCCTTTACCGCTTTCATTTTTAACATTGGAAAGGGGCCTTGCTTGACCTTCTCTAGGAATCCAGCTCTGGCCACCATCTTAAGGGCTGCGCAGAACAGCCGCAGAGGTGAGAAGCAGCAGAAATTTCAAGAATTTGTATGGATGATTCCCCCCCCTCCCGATGCTGTAATTAAAACCACGAAGATGCAGAAATTGCAATCCAACAGATGGAAATAGAATTCCCTCAAAGGCTGACCCAGTTTCACTACTTCATCAAAAAAACAAAACCATTTTCCTCCTGGCATTTTGAGGCATTGCCTCTTCTTGCTTCCTTTGCCTGGTCTGTCTCTCTGTCTCTGTCTGTCTGTCTATATCATCTATCAGTCTGTCTGTCCGTCCGTCTGTCTATCCGTCTATCCGTCTATCCATCTATCTATCTACTCAACTGTTCTGTACTAAACTGGTTGCTTCTGTGAAAGTAAAACTGAAACCGAAACTCCTCCTCTGCTTGTGTTTTGCATTTAGAAGAGATTTCTTTTCAGGTGGGGAGGAGGAGTAGAACTCCTTAGCATCAGAGCGTGTTAATAATAGTAATATAGGAAATACTAATCCTTTGATGGTCATTTAGAAAAATCCTTTCTTAGTGAGCACCTAGAAGCCAAGAGGAACATACGTGTCAAATTTCTAGTTTGTAGGCTTTACGGTTCTGGAGATGTTGTGATGATGCATGAGTGGTATTTCACTTTTATATATATATAAAGAAGAAGAAGATGATTATCATATAGGATCCCTCTGTAGAGAAAGCTTCACAGAACATCTGGGAAACCAAGAGCTATTGGTTTTTTTTGTTTCCAGCAACTACCTTGAAAATCCATGCACAAACACTACCTCCCAAATTATAGTTTTGAAAACATCAACCTCTTTGATGATTTAAGCCCTCACTGGGGTCATTTCTGTGCCTTTCTTGGATCCCTGGACCCAACCAAGTCTCCCAGGAGAAAAGGTCTTTCAGAAATGCCGCAGCTAAAAGCCAAGGCACCATTAGAGTGAAAGACTTTCCCTTTTTACCTTTTACGAGAGGTTGGGGAGGAAAGTGCACCTTTGATTCCTTTTCATCTGCCTTGCTTTTGATCAGGAAGCAAAAGGAATGTGTCACTTTTGCTGGCATTTCGTAGGCCAAGACCCCTGGATCTATGAAACTGAAGAACTGATGCTTCCCCAAAAGGAAGATTAACCTTGCAGAAGGAGTCCGAAAGCAGAAAGTGAAATGGGGTGAAAGGCATTCAACGGGAGAATGGAGACATCAAGAGGTTGGAGGACCAAATGGGCCATTCTTTAGAAGGGAGGAAACAAAGGTGGAAATTGTTGTTGGAACAGATTAACGGAAGGAATCTTGTAGGTCATCTAGTCCAACCCAAGCAGGAGACCCTACATCATTTCTGACAGGTGGCGGTCCAGTCTCTTCTTGAAAGCTTCCAGAAACGAAGCTCCCACAACTTCCAAAGGCAACTTCTGTTCCATGGGTTGATTGTTCTCACTGTCAGAAAAATTCTCCTTATTTCCATAGTTGAATCTCCTTGATCAGTTTCCATCTATTATTCCTTGTCTGGGTGCCTTGTTGTGTTCTTGCTTTGTTGAGAGTTAGCTTAAACTAAAAGCAAATGCCCCCATCTCTGTTTGCAGCTGTTCCTACGTGATGATGTTCCTACACCAGAGTTGTGGCTTGGAGCATCTTCCACAACAGTGTTCTCAAGATATCCAGGACAGGTCCCAAGTATCCGAGATTGGTGTTGATCACAATGGATTCAAATCACTGCTCATTTCAGCTTCCTAGTATCCTGAGATTAATCCCTAACTCATCTTACAAAGCCATCCTGATTCTGTCAAGCCCGAGAATGATATAGAACAATCTAGTCAAAGATCAATTCTTTAAAGGCTCACACCAATAGACAAATCTTGCCAGACTAAACTTGTACTAAAAGTAAACATTTCCCTGTCCAGGAAACACTGTGTGTCTAGGGCACAGTGCTGATCTCTGTTTCTTGGCTGAGGGAGCCTGCATGGAACCCTGTTACCTTCCTTCCAATGTGGTACCTATTAATCTACTCACATTTGCATGCTTTTGAACTGCTAGGTAGGCAGGACCTGGGGTAGTTCACCCCATTGCAAGGAGCTCAGCTCTGAAATCCAGGTTGTCAGCTTTCCAGATGACAAACTCAGGGTCTTTAACCACTCATCCATCCCATCTAAACTAGTATACTTAAAGCTATATTACTCTTACCCTAATAGATATACCTGGAAGAGTCTAGAGAGTGGCGCTCCTTACTCTTTTCCACTGAGCCGGGCTGCGTCTTGTCTTGTACCATCTCCTGGAATGAGCTCCCTCCTTTCTGGGAAACTGCCACTTCTCTTTTGTTGATCACACCTGTTCCCCCTTTCCTAAAGAGAATCACTAGCGATTGCTTGTCTCCAGCTGCTCAGAGACTACAGCTTCTAGAATTGCCAGAAGCTTAGACTTTTTAAGAGTTGTACTCCGGAGTTGGAAAAGGCCATCATTAAATGAACATCATCCAGGGCATCTAAATGTTCAGAGTAACATTTCAGAAGGCAGCAAAACTGAAAATGGCCTTTGGCAAGAACAGCGCAAACTTTTCAACTAAACTGAGTTGAAACTCAACTTGAACTTTTCAACTAAATTGAGTTCTCTGAAGATGGAACCAGCAGGTTGAACGCAGTAGGGCTCCCCTGTGCATTTCTATAAAGCATGTTACTGCAACGGCACATACAAGGGACACACAAGTTTTGTGATTTTTGCCTTCTAGGGAAACATCCGGTGTTATGCCTTCTAGTACTTGCTTGTTGGTTACCTCTGCTGTTCAAGGAATATGCAGGAGACACTATGGGAAAAGACGAATTCTCTGATCTTAATACTGGATTTCTACCCCTCTTCCCTGCAGCTGTGTGAGGATGAGAATTAAAGTTGCAGGATCCAATCAGAGTCAGTCATCTGGACCAGAGGTTTATTTTTTTCTTCTTCTAAATTTGTCTCTCTTCAGAATCTTCACACACCTTGAGGATGGTCTCAAGCAGAAGTCTGAAAGCTTGGAAGAATAAACCTCTGGTCCCAGTGATTGACTCAGATTGGATCCTGCAACATTATCCTGGGACATGGACAGGGATGGGATTCTACCAGTTCAGGCTGGTTTGGGCAATCTAGATGTTAAGTTTTCATCTGGTTTGCCAAACCAGTATTTCAACCGACCAGTTGGCCCTGGCCATCCACCCTGTCCCTCCCAGGAGCCTCCACTTGACACAGGTAAGTGCAGGATTTGCGTGGAGGCTCTGTGAGGGGGGAAAAAAATAGGCCTTCCAGAAGTCTGGAAACAAGCCTGTTTCTGGCTTCCAGAGGGCCTCCAGAGCCCAGGGAAGGCCATTTTTGCCCTCCCAGAGGCTGGGGGAAGCCTTTGGACCCTTGGGAAAGCAAAAAATGGCCCTCCCAGAATTTCAGGTAGGCCACACACACCCAGCAACCGGTTGCTGGGGTTTTTGAATTCCACCCCTAGACATGTATATTTGATTTCATTCATGAAGAATTAACGCATCTATGGGAAACAGGGCTGGAGAGGAAATGTCTGAGAGAAGAAGGCTGGTAGCAGATAGAGGACAGAGGAGGTGGGTTCCCCTGAGAAATAATGTTGAACAGTATATTGAATTGGTTTTCCACTGTCCTAAATCATGATCTCTATTTCCATTATTAAAAAACAAAAAAAAAGAAGTGGCATCTTGTTCAAGGAACCACTTCTTAATTTAGTAACAGAACATCAATAAGCCATTAAGAAGAATCTAATTGCTTGGCTTCTCCCTGGGCTTTGCCTTGGTAAACAAAGCACTGAGATAATTCACTATTAATTGTTCTGCATTTGAAAGCAGTAAGGCAGGATATTTCTGCCTTGCTATTTCAAGGCACTGAGTGAAATCTGGGTGATTAGGAAGACTCCATTCTTCTTGCTTCAGAGAAACCAGGAGAGGGGAAAAAGCAGTATCTGGCTTCCAGTGAGTGAAGGATTATGGGGTGTGTAGGAAATTCAAGAAGTGGAGAGAAGGCCTCCTTGAAAACACCACATAGAAATGTTTGGTATCCTTGAAGATCACAAAGCTGGGTATACACATTTTTAAATTCAGTTGGCTTAACAAAACATGTGCATTTTATTACCCCTAAATAGGTAAAATCACAGTATGACCTAACATTGCATCATACTAAAGCCATACATGGTAAACCACACACAATCCCAATTAGCTCAGCTGGGCATGTAGTATGAACCCAACCAAAGACATTAAAAAATCACTTGGCCAGAAAAGAACATTGTCATCATCATTCAAGGTTGACCCATCTTTCCATCCTTCCAAGGTGGGTAAAAATGAGGACACAGATTGTTGGGGACAATATAAACAGCTTAGAGAGGACCTTAAAGCACTGTGAAGCAGTATGCAAGTCTAAATGCTATTGCTATATAAGAGTCCTGGTGGTGCAGTGGTTAGAATGTAGTGTTGCAGGCTAATTCTGCCAACTGCCAGGAGTTTGATCCTGACCAACTCAAGGTTGACTCAGCCTTCCATCCTTCCAAATGAAGATGAAGTAAAATGAAGATTCAAATTGTTGGGGGCAAGAGGCTGACTCTGTAAACTGCTTAGAGAGGACTGTGAAGCACTGTAAAGTGGTATCTAAGTCTAAGTGCTATAAGTGCTATTGCTATCATCTTCATTCTCCTCCTCCTCCCCCCATTTCTACACAGACATATGCCATCTGATCTCCCACCCACTCCCATCCAGACACAGAGTACCAACACATCCTTGCACGTACCTCCACTTGCTGACAGATCTGTATCAGTTTGGCCATCTGGTTTTCTAGTTCACTATTGCGCTTAACCAAGTTGGTGAGGTTCATCTCCAGAGTTTGCTGCCAGCATCGAAAGAAAAGGGGAGAAAAAGGAAACAAAAAAAAGCAAAGAATAAATATCAACATGCCACAGTTATGGATAAAGCCAACCAAATTTTCCTAATCATTTCAAATGCAGGGCAAACAGACAGGTCCACGTGTGAACCTTCAAAATTACTGTACTTATTTATTGCTCAAGCTTACGTATAGGAACCTTCTCAGATGAACTGTCTGCACCTGGGTAAAATTACATTCAAGAAGCGGGTTAACTTTGTCCTCTTGTGACTATGTAGAGATTCTAAACTGATGCCCCACTTGACGCCTCCATCTGCCAGCCTACCTCCTACATCAGCAAAACTAGGGTAGTCACTGTTGTGGAATAAAAGTCTTGAATCCAGCCCTGTGACTGGACTCCATAGATTTCTTGCTTTTTCTAAGGAGGGGGGAGGGGGGGTAGAGAGAGAGAGAAGGGGAGAGGGAAGGAGAGGGACACAGAGAAAGAAAAAGAGACAGAGCACTGCAGGCTTCTTTCCATTCACCTGTTAAGTAACCTAGCAGCTTTTGTATACATTTCTAGTTTGTGTACATGTCTCCTTTTTAAGAAGGACTAGTGGAGACATGATAGCAGTGTTTCAATATCTCAGGGGCTGCCACAAAGAAGAAGGAGTCAAGCTATTCCTCTAAGCACCTGAAGGCAGGATAAGAAGCAATGAGTGGAAACTCAAGGAGAGAAGCAACGTAGGACTAAGGAGGAATTTCCTAACAATGAGGACAATTACCCAGTGGAACAACTTGCCACCGGAAGTTGTGAATTCTCCAAACACTTTTTAAAAAAGAGATTGGATAACCATTTGTCTGAAATGGTATAGTATTTCTTGCCCAAGCAAGGGGTTGGACTAGAAGACCTCCAAGGTCCCTTCCAACTCTGTTATTCTGTATTTTATTCTATCCTATTTCCCTTACAAGGGTAATCCTCCACCCTCATTGTCTGAACTACCATGAGGTAACAGCATATTTCCAAATGATCTCAACCAGGTTCAGAAAGCTAAATGTTTCTCTACATTTTTTTTCCAGACCTGAAGGTTTATAATAGGTCTGAGACCAGACCACACTCAGGCTCAGGTAAGATATGGTTGAAGACTTAGGAAACCATCATGGTTTCAAGTCAAGGGAAAGGCAACCAAGAAGTCAAATGCAAGAGTATAAAAATCATTAACAAATTGAAGGAAAAAAACCTCACCGTTGCCTGTTCTGATCGACAATATTCCTTCAAGACAAAGACAGGGTTTGTTTTTGTTTTTTTTCTGGCCCACTCCTAACACACGAGATTCCCTTAACTGGCTATGCTGGGAATCACTTGGGAATTGCCAGCGCTGGTCTTGCATAAAGAAGCTGTAGCTTCCTTGATCGAGAGCCCTGAGGGACCAAAAGTGCAATAGAAAGCCTATGGATAAATGCAGACTAAGAAAGCGATCCAAAAGGAGGTCGTAGCCAGGGGGAAAGAGAGTAGGAGCTTGGATGGGATTGCGGAAGGGAAGGAAGGAGAGAAGAAGAAGGGCTGAAACTAGGAAATAACAGAGATCTGGCTTGTTTCCAAAACTGGAACAAATCCAACGATGTTTCTATGCTGTGTGGATGCAACTGAAGCTGAGCCCAGCCTCAAACAGTTGCTAAGGGTCCAAAAAATGCAAAGAGGGACCCACCCCTCAGGTTTTTAGTTGTTCCCTGACTCTCTTCAAGTTGGAGAGGCCAAAATTGAAGGCCTTTTTATTTGCATTTGAAGGATTTGGCAGGGCAGAATGGGTGTTTTTAAATAAAACCCCCTCCCAAATTTGCAAATGACCCCCCCCCCACACACACAAATTTTGGAACTCTGAACCAAAAATGGGCCTTTCCTGCTGCTAGCTGAGGGTCTCTAGGACAATTCACCACAGCCAAGTCAGCAACTTGGCCAACTCCCCATGACCAACTTGCTGTGGGATAACTTGGCCCGGGACAAAAGTTATATAATATTGAAGAAGTGGTGGAATAGAGTCGTTAAAGAAAGGATGCCAAAATGAAATGCGAACAACAAAAATTAAAAAAAAAATATTTTAAGATTATTTTAAATAATTAAATAAAATAGTTGAACTGTCCCATGGCAAGTTGTCCCGCAGAAAAGTTGGCTGCAGTGAGTTGACCCATAATCAGTTGGCCACGGTGAGCTGACCATGTTGAATTGGCAGCAGCGAGTTAGCCATTGCAATTGGACCATGGTCAGTTGTCCCATTCTGTCCTTGGGAGAGCAATCTTTGCAGATAAGACAAAGCTTGGGCCAGCCCTTAAAAGCCAGTGGAATGGTCACACCCCTGACCTAAGGGACTGAACAGCCCAAAATGTTCATTAAAACAAAACAACTGAAAGAAATAGAAATTGAAAACCTATGGAGATTCTTAGTCATCCAGGCCATAGTTGTCCAAAGATGCTTTTTCAAAAGGCAATTGGACTTTGCTTTTCCTTGGAGACATTTCACTTCACATCCAAGAAGCTTCCTCACTTCCAAAAAGGTTGCATACCCTTTTGCACTCAGATTCAGTACCCCGAGGGCAGAGATAAACCCCCAACGGCTCTCAAAGAGAGTGCTAATGACCATATTTTTTGTGTCTTTTAATGATCCTGTAATCCCTTACACCAGGGTGGAGTGGAGTCGGGGCAACTGAATTTTTACTGCCTTTCCTGTCACCAATGCAGAGTTTTGTTCAGCAGACATATTCTCATTGTGTCCAGAGAGAGAAATATCTGCCTGTACCTAGGATCGAACTGTGTCACAGCCTCCAGATTGTGAGGTGAGAGCTCCACCTCTAGGCCACTGCATCACTTGGTGCTAACAACCAGATAACTACAAGGAATATAAATCCTTCCATTTCCCAACATTCAGTCAGAATAGAAGAAGCTTCTTGGATGAGAAGTGAGACATCTTCAGGGAAAAACAAAGTCCAGTTGCCTTTTGGAGAAAAAAAACA
This sequence comes from Hydrophis major, assembly GCA_033807585.1. NCBI lineage: Eukaryota > Metazoa > Chordata > Lepidosauria > Squamata > Elapidae > Hydrophis > Hydrophis major. Next base: position 12,688,585 of record CM066335.1, on the reverse strand, counting down.
ACACCTTTGGGAGAGGCTGAAAGGTTTCCAGAGGCACCTATTGTGATGAAAAAGTTCAAAAGACTAAAACAGGAAACTGCTTAGCCTTAGAGGTATTCCTAAATTTAACAACAACAAAAAAAAGATTGTGTGCAGTTCTATTCCTCCAGGAAAGAAAAAAAAAATCCAATAATAATAATGGTCTCCCATTTGTTGCTGCAGAAATTGCTTGGTGTTCATGGTTTGCTGCATCAGTAAATATTCAAACAGCAATTTTATTCATCTCCTCGCTCCCACAAGCAACCAGAGTGTGGACTTTGCATCTTGGCCTTTTCCATTTAGTGTGTATTAACCAGGAAAATAAATACAGTTTGTGCTACGGCAATCTTGCTTTCCATTTTCACTTTGCTAACTTCATTTATTTCCCCTGTGACCTAGCGAAGCTTGGGCTGCTGCTACGAGCCCATGCCTTCCTTCCTCTTGTTCTTTTTTTACTTTATGTATTATTAAAGGGTAATCTGATATCACAACGATGCCAGTTGATCCAAAGTTCTTTTGGGCTGTTTTATCACACACGTATCCTTTGATGACACCCTGCCACCTATTCACCTCTCTAGGACATGAAACAAAAGGGAAAATCTCACATGTGTTTCTATTTATCTATTTATTCAGTTTCATCCTGCCTTTGTTGTGTTTATAAGTAACTCAAGGTGCTGAACGGAACTAATATTTCTTTCTCCTATTTTCCTCACAATAACAACCCTGTGAGGTGAGGTGAGGAAGAGGAACTGCCCAAAGCCAGCCAGCTGGCTTTCATGCCTAAGGCAGGACTAGAATTCACAGTCTCTTGCTGATTGGCTCCAAGTCACCCAGCTGGCATTCATACCCAAGGCAGGATTAGAACTCTCAGTCTCTTGGTTTCTGCCCTAATACCTTAACCACTGGGCCAAACTGTCTCACATATACAAAAAAAACCAAGCATATATCCCAATTTTTGAAGGAACTTTTGGCTTTTTGACACAGGTACACACAGAAACACAGCACACACCCACACCAATATCAGGAAGGTGCTGAGCAGAGATAGTATTCAGCCGGTTCTGACCAGTTCTGGAGAACTGGTAGCGGAAATATTGAGTAGTTCAGAGAACCGGCCAATGTTACCTCTGACTGGCCCCACCAGCCCCATCTCTTCTCTACCTCCCATTGAGTCCCAGCTGATTGGCTGCGTCTCCTTTTGTTGCCCTGCACAGGAGAACGGAGCTGGAAAGCAGATTAGTGGAGTGAATCTGGGAATGGGGGGTTTTACAGTATCCTTCCCCTGCCATGCCCACAGAACCAGTAGTAAAAATTTTTGAATCCCACCACTGATGCAGAGGCACAGAGAAGCCAGCTTTCCTACAAAAATATATGCATCACCATCTGAAAGATGTACAAATAGGATCAGGAAATCTGATTCAACACTTGTGTAAGTAGGAGGACCTCAACATCTCCATCAGCAGGGGAAGAACAATAGCGAAATTTATCAAGAAACCCAGTGCAAACAAATGCCAGGACCCTGCTTGCCAAGCTTCGGTCACAAATTTAGACTGCAAGGAAACAGGAAAGTTGCTAGCACACAATAGCATTGTCATCATCTCTTTATTGCTTGCTGTAATCAAGTCAAATTGTCACACACACACCCTTTCCCTGCTCATCTCTTTCCTGTCTCCAAGTCCGGTGTAATGTAGTTCCATAAATGAAAGTCAGCTGTAAATCATGTCCTGACTACTGATTGTTAAGAGGCCCTTAGATCTGTGTAACACAAACATAACAAAATCCAAAATGTAAATAAATGTCCTTTAATGCCTCCAACTTGGCCCCACTGTTCAAATAATTCTCAGTTGGAGATTAAACTTATTCATAGTCTTCAAAAGAAAGCAATGAAGTCCTAATTTAATGAGCAGATAGAGGTGAAATAAAAAACCAAACAAACTACAATGAAGAAATTTCCACAACAGACCAGGATAAGTAATTAACAACTTCAAGGAGATAACAAGGCAGTCTGTTGGAAGGATGCCAACCAAGATAACTTCAGCCCAAAATAAAACACTCTTTGCTTCTGGCAATGCTATGTTGTAACCATCTCTCTTATATACTATTCTTCCCAGCTGCAACCAATGAGGGGGATTATGGCCGCTTCCTCTATTGTAAGCCAACTTGTTTTCTTCTCCATTCCTCCCTGTGTATCCTAGGATGAAGAAGGGATAGGCCCTTCCACAGCCTCCTCCACAGCCTCCAGAGCCACACCTCCACTCCCTGTCTGCTGTTCCTCCTCTCCCTCAGAGTCCTACTCTACCAAGGGCATGACAGTCCCATGGTCATATGATCACCATTTGTGACCTCCCCAGCCAGCTTTCAACAAGCAAAGTCAATGCGGGAAGTGGGATTCATTTAACAACCGCATGGTTCAATCAATATCTGCAATGATTCGCTTAACAACCATGGCAAAAGGGTCATAAAATCATGAGCGTCTCACCTAACAATCCTCTTGCTAGCAGCAGAAATTTTAGTCACAATTTGGGTTATAAATCAAGGGTTGGCTGTATCTGAACCACCTACCCAGAGTCCTATTACCGAGATGGCCAGCATAAAAAAATTAATTAATTAATTAAGGAACTTCCCCTATCTTCACTTGAACAGGATCTAAACAAACCAATGCAAACCAACTGATTCCAAGACTTTGCTATCATGTTTACTTGCACTTCGGTGCTATTAAGGCCATAATTTGGCTAAAAACAGAGAGTGTTTCATTTGCTAATTATCTCCCATTTGCCAGCTTGGCAGCTCAAAAATTTCAAGCTTGGAAGTGGGGCAGATTCTCCTTAATGCAGCTAATGAAGGAAAATTAGTAAGGAGTTTTCTCTCGCAAGCAAGTTGCCAGACGTGCAGAAATGTGCAAGATTGCTCTGCAAGGAACCGGTTTTTCTTCCCAGACAGCTTAATATATGTTCCGCTTTTGTAAAGGAGTATTTTATGCAGAACATCAATTCATGGAGAGCCAACCTCATGTCAGTGGAAAATAAATCATCCCCAATGGATTAGAGGTGCCAATGCATTTTACACAAATTATCAACATCTCTGATTTTTCTTGGTTCAAGTGAGAATCTGTGGTTGTAATTGAATTACATCCTAGACCAGGGATGGGTAACCCACAGCTCTGGAGCTGCATGTGGCTCCAGCCACTTTTTCACCCCTCTGCTGTGGCTCCCTGTCACTCAAAATTTCTTTCACAACTGCCAATGTGCGATATCCACCAGCACATGATTTATTGAGCTTTTTGACCCCCGGGTCAAAACAGAATGTTTAGTGGTATGTGGGCAGTTCATTTGCTTTCACTGCTGACAAGACTGGTTTACCAGTATGCTTAATATGTGGTGAGAAATTGGATATATGCAGTGTTGTCTTCATTTTAGTTGTCAAAAGGATTTTGTGGCTCCCGGCATTTTCTTTTCTGTGGGAAAGGGATCCAAATGGCTCTTTGAGTGTTTAAGGTTGCTAATCCCTGACCTAGACAATCACAAGTCTAGTAATTGACTTGTGCATACAGAGAATCACTAGGTTTCTCTGCCACTGATAGCTCTCTGGAAGAAAGCTGAAAACCCCTGGAACCATTATTTGATTGATTGATTGATTGATTGATTGATAAGCTGATTCTGTATTGTCTATGCCCTGAGCCACTGTTTCTCAACTTCAGTGGCTTGAAGAGGTGTAGACTACAACTCCCAGAATTTCCCAGCCAGTAGACTTCCACTGCAGCTGCCTAGAATTGCCTCTTGGCAAGATGGGCAATGTGTACATTTCATAAACAATTCAATAGGTTTTTAGAATTCATGCATTCTGGTTAAGGAATTATGGGAACTGAAGTGCACTGGCTAGGGAGTTCTGGGAATTGAAGTCCATACATCTTCAAACTGTGGAGGTTCAAAAACACTGCTCTGAGCAATGCATAAGGGAGAGAAACATTAAGAATTATGACAGTGAAAAACAACAACAATAATGCTGGTGTTAATTGTTGTTATTTCTTGTGGTCTGTATTTATTAAACTTTAGGAAAAGTTGTTTCCCATGGCAAACTGAAAACAGCCATGGGAAAGACCAAAGAACCAGCGAATAAACCAGTTTTCCAGAACCTTTCTGGATAAGGAGAAGAACAGGAGATGGCTCAATGTGCTCCAGACAACTGCTCCTCATCAGGAGACAAAGGGATTAGCCACCTTGCTTGAAACTGGGTGGAGCCTTTTAAAAGGGATTATTTTGCCAATCTCACTTTTCAAAATTGCCTATTAACCATCTTAAAACTATTAGAGACCTTCGGTCTGACAAGTTTGAAAAATTGTCAGGTGAGGTTAGCTTGAACTCTGAATAGAAGAAAAAAAAAATCATTAAGATAGGATTTGAAATAAAGAACAAAAGCTCTAAATAATATTTTGATCTAAGAAATTTACAGATGGTTTAAGGGCCCAGTTAAATTTAGTAATACTAACTGTTATTATATGATTATGGAATTAACTATTAAGAAAACAGCTTCTCGTGGGAATCAGACTTATTTTGTCTATCTTGGCTCATAATAAACATCAGCGACTTTATTACTCTAAAAACTGGACACTAGAGGGGACTAAAGATTCTATGTAGAAGGAATTTATTCTTTATTTATTCTTTTTTACGAATCTTTTTTAAATCTACGTCTATTAGTTTTTACTACTGTAATCAAAATCCTTAATACAAAACTTGTATGTCAAAAGTGGAAGGAGGTTCTAATTCTCCTTTAGGTATGGAAACCAGCTGGGTGAGTTTAGATCAGTCTGCCTCAGCCCCAAACTGGGAATTTGAAAAACATTCCAGAAAAAGACAATGGAACACCACGTCCAGAAAAATGTTAACAAGACAACTGCATGGATCTATCTATGTAGTCACCAGGAATCAAGATTGGCTCATAGGGGTCAACCTATTCTCCCAAAAGCACTTGAAGACAGGACAAGAAGCAAAGGATGGAAGCTAACCAAGGAGAGAAGCAACTTTGAACTCAGGAGAAATTTTCTGACCGTGAGAACAATTATTTCAGTGGAACAGCTTGCCTTCAGAAGTTGTGAATAGTTTATAGTTTATAGTTTATAGAGTTTATTTGTCATTACACTCGCAAGCGGGTGCAATGAAATGAGGTGCTCTTCCACAAGTAAAAACTGAACAAACACCACTAAAAGAAAAAAATTAAATTAAATTAAAACTAAACACAGCCGACCATACAATGATCTCTATGCAATTTAAAAATGTAAAACCCCATTACTCTCATTCACTTCCACATCAATCTTATGACCCTGCATTCAAACTCAAAACTGCACTTGGATAAAAACTGTTCATAAATCTGGTCGTCCTTGTTCTTAATACCCTAAATCTCCTTCTCAATGGTAATAGTTCAAAGAGCTGATGTCCCGGATGAGTGGAGTCATTCAATAGATGAAGTATCTTCCTCCTACATCTATTCCTATACAATGCTCCAACACTGGAAGTTTTTAACAAGGGATTGGACAACCATTTGTCTGAAGTTGCATAGGTCTTCCTGCTCGAGCAGAGGGTTGGACTAGAAGACCTCCAAGGTCCCTTCCAACTCTATTATTCTGATTCAAAGGACCATAACAGAATGCTGGGATCTGCATCAGCACAATGGACAGCAGACAACTGACAATTCATAGGCAATTTCTGCAACTTTTACCCAGTACCTATTTCTATTTTACTTTTTATCCAGATGTCCGCTCAGCTCATATCCAAACTGATGGGTTATTTAAAAAAAATAACATGAAGCTCAACAGAACATCAATAAGGCATCATCTCTATATTACATGCTTTCATGAAAGTATTCTGGGATTTGTTTTTAAGCCAAGCCAAAAAGAGAAAAACCCAAGGATCTTCACACATCTATAAAATAGTTCAAGGGATGTAAGCCAGTTCACATCGGATTTCACCAGGACTGAATTCCATAAGCAGCTCTCATCACAACTGTCAATTCCTATTGCTTTGATGCTAATATTTTTCCAGACATTTCTTTCTTTAAAAAAGAAGAAGAAAGTCCAGATTCTGTAATGATAAGAGTCAACATATTTTGTTTTTCAAAGCTCCTGGTTCACTTGATTGCAGATAAAAGCTCAAAAGCATGGTTCCAGTATGCCTGAAGGCATTTAAAAAAACCCACACAACATCTAATATCTATTTCTCAAATCTCATTATTTTAGGTAGGGTGTGGGATTGGGTAGGCCTGAGGGGTTTTTGAGTATTCAGATGGAGCCTTGTGAAATATTTTTATGCATGCTCAGAGGAAACAAAAAAAGAGGAGAATTCTGCATTCCTCTGATGCATTAAGAGTTTATGTGGAAAGAAAAAAAATCAGGACCTCCTCAGGAACTCAAGTAAAAAATGAAAGTCTCTAAGATGGGGACATTCTTATAGATTTCTGGGCAATGATATTGTTTGGGGGGAAATGCCACAGCCGTCTTCCAAGACTGTTTTTAATTTTCCTGCCAAGATTTCTTGGTCTCCCCCTCCAAGTCCTAACCATGTCCAACTGTGCTCATTTTTGGAGATCAACCAAGTTCAGTGTTGCTGTCCACTGCAGATGTACTGGTCTAAGCATTATTGCCAAGAACATCCATAGATTGTTGAGATGTTTCCAGGCTCAGTTTGAACTTTACAGAGCTTAAAAATAATTTGGAAGTATGGATGTGTAAGAGATAACCAGGCTGAGACTGAAGGAGGGGTTAAATATGTCATCAGTCTCGAGTCCCTTTGTGTTGACAAGAAATCTAAGTCCAGCCCTCCTTGAATCCCATTGATTCTTATCTCCTGCCAATTTGCTTTGACTGTTAGTAGTTCAGATTCTTGTAGAGAGTTTAAGCTTGCAATAAACTTATATATTCATTTGAACTGCCAGGACTCCTGATTTCCCGTGCTTGACAGGATGTGTCATCAGGATACCTATTGACCTATCTTCTCCCTGAAGATACATCCATCCCTTAAAAAGGTTGGAGGTCTCCTCTTGCCTATCTCAATGGTATCACAAACACGTTTACAAAACTACTGGGGAAAATATTCTGAGACATATACAAAAAGAATAGAATGGAATGGAATAAGAATGGAATGGAATAAGAATGGAATGGAATAAGAATGGAATGGAATAAGAATAGAATGGAACAAGAATGGAATGGAATAAGAATGGAATGGAATAAGAATAGAATAGGATAGGATAGGATAGGACAGGACAGGATATTGGAATGAGAGAATAGAAATAGAATAGAATAGAAAATATGGAATGGAATGGAATAGAATAGAATAGAATAGAATAGAATAGAATAGAATAGAATAGAATAGAATAGAATAGAATAGAATAGAATAGAATTCTTTATTGGCCAAGTGTGGCTGGACACACAAGGAATTTGTCTTGGTGCAAAATACTCTCAGTGTACATAAAAGACAAGATACATTCATCAAGAGTCAAAAATCATCAGGTACAATTTGAGAGGCTGCCACAAAGAAGAGGATGGTCAAATTATTCTCCAAAGCACCAGAAGGCAGGACAAGAAACCATGGGTGGAAAACTAATCAAAGAGAGAAGCAACCCAGATTTAAAGAGAAACTTCCCAACAGTGAGGACAATGAACCAGGGGAACAGAAGTTGCCTTCAGAAGTTGTAGGTGCTTCATAACTGGAGGTTTTTTAAGAAAAGACCTATGTGAAATGATGTAGGGTCTCCTTCATGAGCAGGGGAAATGGACTAAAAGACCTCCAGGGTTCCTTCCAGCTCTATTCAGATGGATTGATTGAATTGTGGTTGTGAGTTGAGGACAACCAAGCTCAGGGCTTTCATCATACAGAACCAGAGGAGTAAGGCCCCCAAAACAAGGAACTTCCAGAGAATATGAGTAAGAAAGAGAATTGCCCCATCAACAGTGCCATCAGATAACAGGGGTGTAAAAGCACTCCCATGCCAGTTATACAGGAGTGGGATTCTACTGGTTTGGGCCAGTTTGGGCGAACCGGATGTTAAAGTTACAACCGGTTCACCAAACCGGGATTTCAACCAACTGGCTGGCCCCACCACCCTGCCACTCCCTTCCAGGAGTCTCTATGTGATCCAGGCAAGTGCAGGGTCCTCACGGAGGCTCTGGGAGGGGGGGAAAACGGGCCTTTCAGAAGACTGGAAACGGGCCTGTTTCCCATTTCCAGAGGGCATCCGGAACCCAGCGAAGGCCATCCAGAAGTACTGGAAGGCCAGAAACGGGCCTGTTTCTGACTTCTGGTGGTCCTCTAGAGCCCGGGAGAGGCTATTTTCACCCCCCCAGAGGCCCAGGGGAAGCCTCTAGACCCTTGGGAGGGCAATAATGGCCTCCCCTGGGTTCTGGAGGACCACCAGAAGTCAGAAACAGGAAGTTCCAGTAGGCACGTCCACCATGGCCACGCCCACCCAGCAACCAGGTAGCTAACCAGTTTCTAGGGTTTTTAAATCCCACCCCTGCAGTTATAGATGTTGTCCACACCTTTTCCTAAAACGTGGCTCTGATTTACTTGGCGGAAGGAACTCAAGTTTTCCCGTCCCCTGACAGCAGCACCTGCCATCCCCACGGAAACATGTGGCTCATTAACCACACCATTCCCCCAAACAACATCAACGAAAAGCAGATGGGCTCGGAGAATTCGACAGAGCAGGTCCCAAAACACAGAAGGTATAATCTCTCTCTCTCTCTCCTTTACACAGCAGAAAAGTAAACCAGTCCTCCGTAGCATCCTTTCGCCTCTTTCCTTGGGAAATCATTGCCGGGCGATTCCCGCCCTCTCCCGTCCTTCCCATCCAAATTATCAGCAGCAAAAATGACATATTGATCTTGGCTCCATCTGAATTGCACAGGTGGAGGGGGTCAGCCTGATGAGGCTTCTTCTAACCCTCTCCCTTCTCTGCAGCCATGACAGGTTTCCAGCATCTTGGAAGACTGCCAAATGCAGATAAATGTCAGTCTCGATAATGATTCTTTTTGTCCCGGTAAAAACCAAACCCAAATCAATCATTTGCTGCCTTCATTAGCTATTATAGGGACTTGTGGGGTGTGGGGAATCCCCAAGCTTGGGGGGGGGAAAGGAAAATTAGAGTTCTCACCTGTAACAACACCTTTGGGGTGAGATTTTCAGAGGTGGTATTCAGCCGGTTCTGACCAGTTCTGGAGAACCAGTAGCGGAAATTGTGAGTAGTTTGGAGAACCGGCAAATACCACCTCTGACTGGCCTCACCCCTGTCTATTCTCTGCCTCCCATCAAGTCCCAGCTGATTGGCTGGGTCTTCTTTGGTTGCCCTGCATAGGAAAACAGAGCTGGAAAGCAGGTTAGTAGGGTGGGGAGGGAATGGGGATTTTGCAGTATCCTTCCCCTGCCACGCCCACCAAGCCCACCAAGCCACGCCCACCAAACCAGTCATAAAAGAATTTGAATCCCACCACAGGGGATTTCCCAGAATTTGTAGTAGATGGACAGGCAGAACCTGGGGGTAGGATCAAGAGAGGAATCAGCCGTGTGCATCAGCAGACAAAAAAAACCAATGCAATCCTAAGTTGTATTAACAGAGGGATACAGTCAAGATCAAGGGAGGTACTAATGCCACTCTAAAAAGCCTTAGTAAGACCATACCTAGAGTACTGCATCCAGTTTTGGTCACAACACTACAAAAAAGAAATTGAGACTTCAGAAAGAGTGCAGAGACATGCAACCAAGAGGATTAGGGGACTGGAAGCTAAAACATACGATGAACGGTTGCAGGAACCAGGCATGGCTAGTCTAGGGAAGAGAAGAGAAGGACCAGGGGAGACAGGATAGCACTCTTTCAATATTTAAGGGGCTGCCACAGAGTATGTGTGGAGGTCAAACTATCTTCCAAAGCACCCAAAGGCCAGACAAGGAATAATGGACGGAAACTGAACAAGGAGAGATTCAACCTGGAAATAAGGAGACATTTTGTGACAGTGAGAGCAATCAACTCATGGAACAGAAGACGCCTTCGGAAGTTGTGGGAGCTTCATCCCTTGAAACTTTCAAAAAAGAGACTGGACAGCTATCTGTCAAAAATGGTATTGGGTCTCCTTCTGGGGGGGGGGTTGGACTAGATGACCTACAAGGTTCCTTCCAACTCCATTAATCTGTTAAAGCCTGGCGTTAGAATATTCTTACAAGCATTGAACCCCTCTTGAATTCTAAACTCTTATTTAGTGCCAGCATAGTGCTGACCATCAGTTGGTTAGATTCTTGTGAAATGGGCATGACCAATAAATAATAGATCAGCTTTGTTGGGACTTTACATGTGGTCCTGATTCTTGATGCCTGACAGAGACCCAAGAAATATTGACCTTTGGAGGAATAGAGCTTAGTAACAAAGTCAGCCAATGAATAGGCATGGCAACAGACCAGCCAATGAGGACTGTTTGGAAACTGAAACTAGAAGGAGCTTGGGTGTGGCTCTCTGTTACTCTGAGTCTGTCTATTGAAACCGAAACTGCTTCTCTCCTCTGCTGTGTGTCTTGCTTGCCACACAGTTAAAGAGAAACTGATATTTGCTCTGCGCTGCTTGTGTTTTTGCTTATGTTACATTGAAAGAACCTACAAAATGGTATTGTAAACATTAGTCATATTATTATGTTTATAAAGAAGTTAATGATCTTGCTGAATCTGTCATCTGTGCGTTTTCTTGACTTGAATTTCCGCTGTAAACTCTAACACAAATACACATAGATTCGGACTGTACTTTTTAAATGCATCTTTTCTGGCCACACACTGCAGCTGTGGAAGGCACCTGGTGTGCAACCCAGAACCAGCTGGAACTCTTCCATAGAATTAGGTAACGATTATCTCCGAGCGCTGCACATACTCAAAAAGCCATCTTTTTTTGCCTTCCCTTCCAAAGCCCTGGACAGATTTCTTATTTAGCATTGACTTTTTTTCGATGCTTCAGGGAAATAATTCAACAGCATCCAAAGGCCAACAATTTTTTAAAAAAGTTACAATGGCCCAATTAATCTCTCTCCTCCAGTGGCTGACAATGCTGTTTTGTGATGGATAGCTGAAAAATAAAACTTGGGTCAACAGGTTATGTTGGAAATGATGACTTTTCTGCTTCTCTGACTGATGTTAGGGCAGGCACATTCGCAGGAGGTGCTACCTCGCAACCCCTTGTAAATGAAGAAGTGAAGGACAAAGAGACCTTGACCTTGGGTGGCCCACTGGATGCCATTTTTTTCAACTCGAATAGAATAACAGAGTTGGAGGGGACCCTAGAGGTCTTCTAGTCCAACCCCCTGCTTAGGCAGGAAACCCTACACCACTTCAGACAAATGGATATCCAATCTCTTCTTAAAAACTTCCACAGTGTTTGGAGCATTCTTCTCGAGGCAAGTTGTTCCACTGGTTAATTGTTCTAACTGTGAGGAAATTTCTCCTTAGTTCTAAGTTACTTCTCTCCTTGATTAGTTTCCACCCATTACTTCTTGTCCTGCCCTCAGGTGCTTTGGAGAATAGCTTGACTCCTTCTTCTTTGGGGAAGCCCCTGAGAGATTGAAACACTGCTATTATGACACCCCTAGTCCTTCTTTTCATCAAACTAGACATACGCAATTCCAGCAGCCGTTCTTCATATGTTTTAGTCTCCAGTCCCCTCATCATCTTGGTTGCTCTTCTCTCTTTCTAGAGTCTCAACATCTTCTTTACGTGGCAACCAAAACTGGATGCAGTATCCCAAGCGTGGCCTTACCAAGGCATTATATAAAGTGGTATTAAAAGTTCACGCAATCTTGATTCTATCCCTCTGTTTATGCAGACTGCTGTCAAACTATGTTGGCTTTTTCGGCAACTGCTGCACAACGGCTGGTTTGTATTTCAATGGTTGTCCATTATTTGGGAAGGAGGCGTTTCTAAGCCTTTGGGGGTTTTTTTGGTTTTTTTTGAAAAAGTAGAACAAAGAAATGCATGCTCCTCTGACAGCAGAGGGAGAATACTTTATAAATAAGTAAGCACTGCAGTAAATAAACTCAGATTAAATTTTATTCCGAGTCCAGCAAAACCTCTGGGTTTGCAGCCACAAAGAACAGAGCAAAAACAGCAGGAGAGAGCCAAGAATAACTTTCAAGACTGACAAATGGTTTCTATATCTAAAGCCTGCTCCTGGGTGCGGCTGGTATTCTTGAATCAGGATTTTCATGGCTCTGTGAGAGGCTGAACTGTGGCTTTAATCAATAAACCATCTTATCAATGGGCCCTGGAGATGGTCTTCTTCTCTTCAATAAGTTAAATAACCTATGTGTGCTTTGGAAGACTGTCAATGGATTGATTCTTAAAATCAATCAGCAGCACTCTTGGATCCAAGCACCTGACTTGCTGAGACACTGGAGCAGTGCATTTCAGCAGAAACAACCACACGGTGTCAACCCTGAAATTGGTTGAACGGTGGCCATTTTCTTTTTTGTAGTTTTTTTTTTTTTTTCAAGGGAAGTTTCTTCTTCTCACTGCTTCAGGGCTGGCCCAGCCTGGAGAGAAGGGGCCAGGGAGGCAGAGGTAGTATTCTGACCAGTTCTGGAGAACCAGTAGCAGAAATTTTGAGTAATTCGGAGAACCGGCCAATACCAACTCTGACTGGCCCTGCCAACACCATCTATTCTCTGCCTCCCAACTCCCAGCTGATCATCTGGGTCTTCTTTTGTGGCCCTACTGTCAACTCATACAATATTTTTCTGGTCTTTTTAGAGTTGCCAACAGAAAGGGAGGGGGGGAGCAGTGTGGCAGCTTGCAAAACCAAAACTGCATTCCTTAAACGTTTTCAAAAATAGTAACTAGGTGACTGAAGTTTCTGCCATGCAAAATTCTAAGTGGAGAGCATGATTGATGACTCTTGGCTATGGATGTGTCCCATTGGAGAATATGAATTACGACACACCCAGGGGTGGGCGGAAAACCAGGGTCAAGGGTGACAATGAATGATGTGTCTCAGAGTTGACTACACCCAGGCAGTGCTGGCATGTTTACTCCCAATAAATCCTTTTGAAGTTTTAGAAGTTTGGCTTGACACTCATGATTTAAATGGGGGTAATTGCCGGAATCCTGACAGCTGCACAGGAGAATGGAGCTGAATAGCAGGTTAGTGGGGTGGGGAGAGAATGGGGATTTTGCAGTATCCTTCCCCTGCCATGCCCACCAAGCCACACCATGCCTCCCAAGCCACGCCCACAGAACCAGTAGTAAAACAAATTGAATCCCACCACTGCAGGGAGGGTGTGTGTGTCGAGATTAGCCGGGGTGTTGTAGCCTAAATACAATTCTTTCCCTTGGGAATTGAGGACGTTGGTGCAAATATTTGAAAGGTGGAGACTGAGGTCGCCTAGCAACTGGACTGTATGCTGATTGGACCATGGGACTGGAGACTGTGAGGCAGGGAGTGACAAAGTTTTACTTTTCATTGGGTATAAAACTGGCAGGAACTTAGAGCTGGTTTTTCCACCAGGCACATTGCCTGTTTGATGTCCCAATAAAATGTTCTTTGAGGAAATTGCCTGCCTTGGAGTTCTTATTGAATGGGATGTGTTATTTGGAATCCTGACACACGGTGTGACTCAGTTGTTTCTTCTGGAATACATCTCCCCCAAAGAACATGAGTGGGAAGAGACTCCAGGAGTGGTTTGCATGCTGCTGTTTGTAAGAAAATTCAATCTTCGGTATCTACCAAGTAGAAGGAGACCATAGCGAGCAAAGAAAATCATCTCGTTTTGGGATTTATGGATGTATTATATTGATTTATGTTGCTCTCCAATCAATATGCGGCTCAGGATAGTGTACAACTGTAAACAATAAAAAGAAACCTTGTATTTACAACCATAACAAGCCCACGTGAACACAGAGTAGAACATAATGTACCAAAGACAATTTTGTTCCCCTAAAACCATCCCCACACCATTAAGATGGGCACAAAGATTTCACATTTGGGAGAAAATCCATGGTAGAGGGCCTCCCAAAAGACAGAGAGTCACGAATTAACAAATTTCAGAGAGAATGATGTTGTGTAAGTCAAGTACTGGTGCACCTTTATTTTAATAATTCCCTCACACACTCTCCAACCATTTACTAAGTCTGCTTTCCGATTTCTACTAATCCTACCCCTGCCTATCTCTGTATGACAATAGCTTTGTTGCTTGTAGCCTTATGATTTATATTGACTGTTTCCTGGTATGATTTAATTATTTGTATCCTATGACTATATTAAATGTTGTATCTTTTGATTCTGGATGAATGTATCTTTTCTTTTTATATACACTGAGAGCATTTGCACCAAGACAAATTCCTTGTGTGTGTAATCACACTTGGCGAATAAAGAATTCATTCATTCATTCGTTCGTTCACTCCACGGTCCCTTCCAATTTTGTTATGCTGCTCTAAGGAGCTCTTTCCCAAAGTTTCTATTAAATAACTCCAAGCTGCCCATGTCTGATCTCCCATCATTTATTAATTTGCAAAGCAGGATTTGGGAGCCCATGTCCCTCTTACTGCAATGGCTGAAATCCAATTTGGACCATGGATTCTACAAGTGACTGAGAAGAAACCATTTGAAGTGTTCTGGGTTTTCCAAAAGCTTCAAGAATGATGGAAATTTTCTTTCAATGTCTTCATATGTTTTACAAGAAATCTCAAAACTTTGTTCTTTACATGTTTCTTTTACTGGGAAAGGAGAAACCTCAACCAAGCTTTTTTTCTTCTAGGTGCTAATCTCCAAGGACTGAAGTAAGACACCAACATCGACTGCCAGCAAAATCCACTGGGGAGGTTCTTTTTTTCCTCTGGGGAAGAGTTTGGAAAAGAATGAAGGCAAAGACTAGGCATAATATTGGTATGAGCTTGACAAAACCGATGTACTTCAGAATTCACAAGACACCTGAAAGATGAGCTCCTAAAACAAGCTATTTTAGAGGGAGGTTTCTCATTTCAGCTTGGGAGAATGCTGGTTGAGGGACAATATATTTTATGGATCTTTGTTGAAAGACTTATCCAAAAGATATGGAAAAAGAGAAATGGATTTATATCTTGAAGGCCCTGAATCAGAAGGAGCATAGAAAGAAGTCCAGGTCCCTACAGACGAAAGCGTTATAAAAACAAATATTAGAATGTGCTGAGATGGATAGACTAACACTTTAAAGAAAAGGAAGAAACAGAATACTTTTTAACATGAGACTTGTTTTACCAATGGTTAACTTACAGAACAGAGGTTAGAAGCCAAAAAGACCAAAAAGACAAGAAAAAATTTTTGCATTGAAAACTTTAGATGATGGACAAATTAATTGTATTACTATTTTGTGGTTAATATTTATATGACCATTGTTATTATTATGATGATGATGATGATTAATGCTGTATCTCTACTTAAAACTGACTGCCCAGACAACACACTGCTCAGACAGATATGGAATTTTTTATTTGTATTTTTTAAAATGTATCAATAAAACATATACCAAAGAAGAAAGAGAGAGAGAGAGGGAGGGAGGGAGGGGGGAAGATAAGAGGAAGGATAAAAGGATGGTAAGAAGGAAGGAAATAAGGAAGGAAGGTAAGGGAGGGAGAAAGATAAGAAAAAACATAAATGGATGGAAGGTAGGAAAGAAGGAAGGAAGGAAGATAAGGGAGGGAGGAAAATAAGAGGGAGGATAAAAGGATAGAAGGAAAGAAGGAAAGAAGGAAGGAAGATAAGAGAGGGAGGAAGAAAAGAAGACGGATAAAACAATAGAAGGAAGGAAGGAAAGAAAGAAGAAAGATAAGGGGAAGGATAAAAGGATGGAAGGAAGGAAGATAAGGGAGAGAGGAAGATAAGAGGGAGGATAAAAGGATAGAAAGAAGGATAGAAGATAAGAGAGGGAGGAAGAAAAGAAGATGGATAAAAGGATAGAAGGAAGGAAGGAAAGAAGGAAGATAAGGGGAAGGATAAAAGGATGGAAGGAAGGAAGATAAGGGAAGGAGGAATATAAGAGAAAGGGTAAAAGGAAGGAAGGAAGGAAGCAGTCCAGGTCCATTGAGGGTCTTCAGAAGCTTTTGAGATGTTGGCTAAAGCTTCTCTTGTGCTTTTTTTTTAAGGAAGAAAGGAAAACAGTAGTGGCTTCCTCGCCCCTACTTCCTCAAGATGTTCCTAAAAGGAGTTACTGCAGCTAAGGTTGCTAAAACACCCAAATGCATCCACAATTTAAGAAAATGGGAGCAAAGCCCACCTTGGGCAATGTTTCCATTACATGGCTTTGGATTTTAGCCTCACAGATCTGGGATAGTCTTTAAAGAACATCGTGGAGCCCCTATCCCCAGACGCTTACCTCTGGCTGTTAACCCAGCAATCTGTCCATCTATTAACTCAAGACAGAAACGGACGGTGATCTTTGCTGACTGGCTGCACATAAGGGACCAATTATGCTCCTCTTAATGCTCATGCTTTGCTTTATTGGGCCACATCTTAGGACTCTGAACACCCGGAAGACACTGAGGCAGAATCTCATTACCCAAAATGCGCCGTTCAGATAGCAAGATCTTCTGACCTCCTCTTTCTCTATTGACAGGCACTGTTTCCCTTTTTGCCTTCTGGAATAGTGGGGCTCGCTGAATTTGGAGCGGGAGCTGTGGGCTTTCTTTCAATCCTCTATGGGTAGGTTAAAGGGGGGTTGTGGTTTGTCCAAATTAGCTAGGAGGGAAGTAAAAACACAAGCTGTGTTGAGCTGGGATAAGCAGAATAACCAACCTACCGTCACAGTGATTTATGAAGAACCGTGAGAAAATATTAAACAGCAATAGCACTTAGTGTCAGGATTCCAGCAATTACCCCTCATTTAAATCATGAGTCTTGAGCCAACTTCCTAAACTAAAAAGGATTTATTGGGAGTTAAAAGGTTGGCACTGCCTGGGTGTAGCTGATTCTGAGACACATCATTCATTGTCATCCTTGACCTTGGTTTTCCTTCCACTTCCTGGGTGTATCGTAATTCATATTCTCCAATGGGATACATCCATAGACAAGAGTCATCAATCATGTTCTTCAGTTAGAATTTTGTGCAGCAGAAGCTTCGGTTACCTCCCTCCCTCCCTTATCTTCCTTCCTTCCATCCTTTTATCCTTCCCCTTATCTTCCTTCTTTCTTTCCTTCCTTCCTTCTATCCTTTTATCCGTCTTCTTTTCTTCCTCTCTCTCTTATCTTCCTTCCTTCTTTCCTTCTTTGAAAACATTTACGGAATACATTTTCGGCTTTGCAAGCTGCCACACTGCTTCCTGCTCCCTTTCTGTTGGCAACTCTAAAAGACCATAGAAATATTGTATATGTTGACACTTATTCAGATATTCAGATTAACAGCGTTGGAAGGGACCTTGTAGGTCATCTAGTCCAACCCCCTGCCCAGTAGACCCTGCCCCATTTTTGACAGATGGATGTCCAGTCTCTTCTTGAAAGCTTCCAGGGATGAAACTCCCACAACTTCTGAAGGCAATTTCTATTCCATGAATTGATTGCTCTCACTGTCAGAACATGTCTCTTTATTTCCAGGTTGAATCTCTCCTTGTTCAGGAGAGGTTGTTCAATTCCCAGGTTGAATCTTTTCTTATATACCACACCCTACAGTATGTTACAGCAATCTCTGAGAGTTTTACAACATTAGCATATAGGCCCCAATATTCTGGGTCTTCATTTTATTGACCTCAGAAGGATGGAAAGCCGAGTTAATCTTGAGACAGTCAGGATTGAACTCCTGGCTGTGGGCAGAGTTTGGCTGCAATACTGCATTCTAACTACTACAACACCACAGCTCCTACAATTTAGGAACTCCTACACTGTGACGGTAGGTTGGTTATTCTGCTTATCACAGCTCAACACAGCTTGTTTTTTTACTTAGTTTGTCAAACTAAAGAAACTGCTGATTGACCAAAAGATATGCTTCTTGTACTGTACAAAATTAATCATGTGGAACAGATCTAAATGCTGTCATTTCTCACCATGCATTCCCAACTGGTTTGGCAACTCCAAAGCTACCTTTAGGGCTTCATTTTATCACATCTACTTTACTTTCTGTCTGTAAGTGAGCCTCTTCCAAACTGGCATCTTACAGATGCATTGAAGGATAATTTTCATATATTCCAGCCATCGCTGAATCATTATTTTGAAAAGCTTCTGTAAGCCAAAAAGGCTGCAGGTCCAGATTAATGAAAACCACTGTGCAACTTTGCAATGTTGAGATTTCTCAAGATAGTTAATTCCAGTACACATCTTCTGAACTCGGTGGACACATTTTTAAAGAGCTTAAATATTAAAGAAGGAAGCAAAGAATGAATCAACAGTCTGCCAATGGATTAGGCGTTTGTCAAATATTCCACAAAGCCAACCACTTATTCCTAAGTTTGGGAGGCATGGAACAAGACTTCAGTATTTTCATTTACATGAGTTCCTTGTTATATTTTGAAACTCATTAAGTCTCAGAGGAAAGGCTTCAAGTTCACAAAAATCACTCCACCAGACTTCCGTGGAATATTTTCAAGCACATTTGGCATATTTATTGAAATAGTGGAAAATTTATTTTTTCTAGAAATGTTCCTGTGAAGAAAAGGTTCTCAAACATTGAAAAGTTGATAAACGGTCATTGCCCTTTTGTAAAAAATTAAATAGGCCTAGAGGATGTCTGGGGACTCTAAAACCAGAGGATTATTTTAAGAAATGGGGAAGGGATGGAAACTTAGCAAAAAAGCTCTAATGTCCAATTCGTGTAGTTTCAAATTCACAGAATGAATGGGAAGGCAGCAGACAGCTGGAAGGGGTGAGTCCATGATGAAATGGTCTTGGCAAACAAAACAAAACTCATCTTGGCAAGTCAATAAAATATTTAAAATGCTTCCAACAAAATTGTCTGAATAAGACACTATCCAGAAAGTAGGGAGTGTTTTTTCCTTTAAAAAAAATCATCGCAGCTTACCATTCAATGATACAACTTTGTCTAAACATGGGACCTCCAGATGTGTGAACTTCAAGTACCGTAATAATAGGCTGGCAGAGTTTTGGTTATAATGGTTAAAATTTATGGGAGCTGAAGTCCTATACATTTGAAGCTTTATGGGCACAAAAAGTTCACAGTTACCCTTTCCCTGAAAATATGACCTACTCAGAAAGTAAGTCCTAGCTTGATTTTTTACACATGTGCCCAATATAAGCCCTACCCCCAAAATAAGCCCTAATTAAGCTCCCACCCTCTTCAGAGTGGATGGGTAAAAATTAAGCTGGGGGGGGGGTGGAGCTGCCCTACCACTTACTTTTGGACAATTGTAGCCAGGCTTCACACACTCTGACACCTGCCTTGCCAGCCCATTTCTTCTGCAGCCGGCAAGGCTGGCAAGGCTTTCTTGAAGGCCTCTGTATTTGATAATAAAGCTCTGGATTGATCCAGAGCTCTGTTATTGGCTGCAAAGGCCTTCAGGAAAGCCTTGCTGGTTGCAGAAGAAGACATTCCTGAAGATCTCTGACAGTGAAAAGGAGTCTGGGGGCAACATGCACAAGTGAGGTTAGTCAATGGATGACATCCCCTGAAAATAAGACCTGGTGCCTTTTTTGGTGGCAAAGAAATTATAAGACGGGGGTCTTATTTTGGGGGAAACATGGTAAGAGAATCAGCTTCTCTGGGAAAAATTTGAAGGCTTCCTAAAGCAATGCAAAGATGCTGTTTGTGGGTCTAATTAAGCCCATGCAAAAAAAAGAATTCATTCACTTGAGAAAGCAGCCACTGATTAATACATTTGAGAGTCTTGTGTTCTGTGCAATTCTGTTTCCCAAACGAAGAGCAGATTACACAGCCAAAAAAGAAAAAAAAAATCTAGACGATGAAGCGGGATTGAAAAGGCAGTTTGGACATAAGCAAAGAAAATATTTAAGTTTCATAGCAGCAAAATAAACATGAAACAGCGCACAAGGAAATGGGAAATATTTCAAGCAGATGTTTCCATTAACAAAGACCTACTGGTGCATGTCTACCTAAGCAAAGACAGAAAGCATTTATCAGCAGAAACAGGGATCTTAATCCCTTCAAAACTATGCTCTGCTACACAGTTTATTGATGTAAACTATTAGTATCAAGTTGGGAAGAGATCAATTCATTTTGAAGTCTATCAGGGGGAAAGGCATGCATGTTCTGTGCATAAGGGGGGAAAATGCAAAGCAGGATGGCTTGCAAGGTAGGGTTTCATATTACATTAAAATTATGAATTCTTTACAAAGACACGTTAAGCGTTGGCTCTTGATATGGTTAAGATACTGCAACCCAAAAGGACAGACACAGACTTCAGAGGATAATTAGGACTGCAGAAAAAACAATGGCTACCAACCTGCCTTCAGTCGAGGACCTGTATACTGCACGAGTCAAAAAGAGGGCTGTGAACATATCTATAGACCCGTCACATCCCAGACATAAACAGTTTCAACTCTTTCCCTCAAAACGACGCTATAGAGCAGTGCACACCAGAACAACTAGACACAAGGACAGTTTTCCCCCCCAAATGCCATTACCCTGCTAAACAACTAACTCCCTCAACACTGTCCAACTATTTACAAAGTCTGCACTATTATGACTATTAATCTTCTCTTCACTCCTTATCACCCCTCCCCTCCCACTGGTGACTGTATGACTGTAACTTTATCGCTTGTATCCTTATGATTTATATATTGACTGTTTCCTAGTATGATTTGATTGCTTATTGTACCCTATGACTATTATTAAGTGTTGTACCTGATGATTCTTGACTCTTAATGAATGCATCTTTTCTTCTGAGAGCTTTTGCACCAAGACAAATTTCTTGTGTGTCCAATCACACTTGGCCAATAAAGAATTCTCATCTAATCTAAAATACAGATTAACAGAGTTGGAAGGGATCTTGGAGGTCATCTAGCCCAATCCCCCCCCCCACCGAAGCAGGAGACCCTACACCATTTCTGACAGATGGCAGTCCAGTCTCTTCTTGAAAGCTTCCAGCAATAAAGCACTCACAACTTCATAAGGCAACTTCTGTTCCATTGGTTGATTGCTCTCCCTGTTAAAAAAATTTCTCCTTATTTCCAGGTTGAATCTCTCCTTGTTCTTCCATCCGTTATTCTTTGTCTGGCCTTCGGGTGCTTTGGAAAACAGCTTGACCCCTTCCTCCTCTCTGTGGCAGCCCCTTAAATATTGGAAGACTGCTCTCATGTCTCCTCTGATCCTTCCCTTCTCTAGACTAGCCATGCCCAATTCCTGCAACCATTCATTGTATGCTGATTTCAAGAATTATTACTAATAGAAGAGAATGTTTGTAGCTCAAGGTTGATTCGAGGCTCTTTGGTTGAGTGAATGTTTGAAGGTGTCCACTCCTTCTTCTCTGGAAGCCTCACCCATGCTGACTCATCAACGTTGAAAGCAAAAATTGCTACCTGGCATTTTCCCTGGTGTAACCAATGCTTTTTGGCCCAAGAGCCATAAACATTACCAAAAAAGTCACAAACTGAAAGGTGAAATTCTGTCCCAGACATTTAAAACAAAAACCCTAAGCCCAGATGTTCCAACTATGAACATTTGCCAGAAATTTATGCAAAAGGAACATTCTTCAGCTTTATCAATCCTTGCGCTACTTGAAGCTCAGCTGACGTTTTAAAATATGGGATTGAATGATTGGGTTATTTAGATGATTTTGGCATTGTGGCTGTGCTTTCAGGTTTTGATAGATTTAAATCATGCATTATTGTTTGCAAATTGCCACTTCTTTCTTTGTTTCTTGGTGTTATTTTAATGAGGTGACTTCATGATTCAACCATGAAGAAATGGAAATGGCCCATGCTCCCTATAGGCTTGATTTCCATCTGTAATTGCAACCAACTACACTAGATATGAGCAGGAAGGTTCCATGTAAAAAATCCAACCAAGCCTGGGGGGTGATTTGCAACCCGAAGTCCTATACCTGCAATAAATCTGTTTTCTTTTTGTGTTGT
This sequence comes from Hydrophis major, assembly GCA_033807585.1. Taxonomy (NCBI): domain Eukaryota; kingdom Metazoa; phylum Chordata; class Lepidosauria; order Squamata; family Elapidae; genus Hydrophis; species Hydrophis major. The sequence continues at coordinate 12,666,550 of CM066335.1, read as the reverse complement.
ACAGGTCACCTTCAAAAAGTGAGGGGAGCCGAATGTCAACTCATAAAATATCTCTACGGTCTTTTTAGAGTTTCCAACAGAAAGGGAGAGGGGAAAGGCGTATTAAAAAGCAGTGCGGCAGCTTGGAAATCGAAAGTGCATTCCATACATAGTTTTTCAGAGATAGTAACTAGGTGACTGAAGTTTCTGCTGCGCAAATATGTAACTGGATAACATGATTGATGACTCTTAGCTATGGATGGGTCTCATTGGAGAATATGAATTACGATAACACACAGGGGGTGGGGGAAAAACCAGGGTCAAGGGTGACAATGAATTATGTGTGTCAGAGTCACCTACACCCAGGCAGTGCCGGACATGTTAACTCCCAATAAATCCTTTCGAAATTCTGGAAGTTTGGCTCAAGACTCATGATTGAATTGGGGTAACTGCCAGAATCCTGACAGATTACATATATGTTTGCATTTTTCTAATACCCACTGAGGACATATTAGCCAACAATGAGTTGTTCATTCCCTCCTTCTGCTTCATCAAATCAACTATCACCCTGGACTTGGGATTTGCTGTATTATTTTGCTCAAGACCAGAAAAAGGTCAGATTTTGCAGAGATTCATGCCGAGCCCTGTAAATAAACACAACTGAAGGAGATCAGATTGGAGAAGAGTAAGTAGCATGATTAGGAGGCTGGAGGCCAAAACTCATAAAAAACAATTGCAAGAATTGGGTATATCTAGTCCAGTGAAAATGAGGACTAGGGGAGACATGATAGCATTGTTTCCAATATTTGAGAGGCTGCCACAATGATTGGGGGGTGGGGGTGGGGGTGACCTATTTTCCAAAACACCAGAAGGCAGGACAAGAAGCAATGGATGGAAACTAATCAAGGGGAGAAAGTGAGGACAATTAACCAGTGAAACAATTAACCAGCTTGCCTTCAGAAATTGTGGATGCTCCATTATTGGAAGCTTTTGCAAAATGATTGAATAGCCACATGTCTTGAAATGCTTGAGGGGTTGGGCTAGAAAATCTCCAAGATCCCTTCCAATTCTGCTATTCTATGTCTTATGTAGGTGATGCCTGCTGAAATCATCAAGAAGAAACCAAAATAAATCCAGGATGCTGTGATGGAAAATGCTTTCCATGCAGATGCATTCTGCACCACCCCATCCCAAGTGACATCAGAATTATTCATGCTGTAGTGGAATGGGGTCTGGATTCCCAGGAGGGAAAATTCTCTTTAGAGAACTGCCTATTTTTTTATTTTTTTATTTATTTTTGGCAATCAAAATACTGCTCTACTGCAGTAAACCACATCCATCAGTTTACCAGTTGGCTAATTAAATGCTACCATGTAACCACATCACCATTTTGAACAAGTTTAGTGAATTTTCCCATTTCCCCCCTTCCCCAAACAATAGTCAAACTTCAGCAGAAAGTTTCCCCATTCATCCTCCCCATGTACCACCTGTGTGCATTTTGCAAAAAGACCCGAGCTCACACATATGCTTCTCACTGGAGTTTCGCTGACAGCAGTTTCCAAAAAAAAAAAAAAAAACAGAAGGAAGGGAGGGAGGAAAAAAAAATTCCGGAAGATGGCTCAGAAAAAGACAATCCTCTTCTAAATGGTATGAATTAACATCACAATTTTAGAATGCAGGAAATAGTGCTGGTGCATTTTAAATAGATTGGCTGTGAAGGGATAGAAAGCCAAAACATTTTTTTAAAAAAATTCTCATTTTAAGTGGTAAATCAGAGATAGTAAGGAGGAAATTTCCCCAGGAGGCAAATAGGGATTCCATTAGCCACTTCCTTCCTGGATTCAGTTTTTGCGTACCTTAAATTAGACTTTCTTTAGCTAATTAGCAGTTGTTGGCATGCCCATAATTCCTGCCTCCTTGGCATTTATTACTCTTTATTAACTTGGAGCAAAGACTAGAAGCCCCCCATTTTGCCAAGGAAAGATATTGCTTTAATAACGGGAAATGGACAACAGCGTAAAATGGATAATTTAGAAGCAATTGGATATTCTGCAGCCTAAAGAAATAGGGTGGCAGGGGAATCACCAAACGCTTGAATCTTAGGAATAGAAGAAACCATCTTCTGATTGAGCTCAGTATTGTTGAGATTGGTCGGGGACTATACATGCCACTCATTATTGGACAAGCCAGGATGGTTGGGCTCACCTATTGTATTAAGAATTAAGCAGTGGTGGGGTTCAGCAGGTTCACACTGGTTCAGGAGAACCGGTAGCTAACTTTTTTGTGCAGTTTGGCGAACTGGCTGAATAGCGTGCCTCACCATGCCTGGCCCTGCCTTGCCCCACGCCTTCCCTCCCAGCCACTTCTCGCATTGCTGCCCAGCCACCCAAGGTTGAAAGGAATAGCTGGGAGGGGCTGAATAAGAATATAATAATATTAAACATAGTAATCCTAATAATCGTATTAATAACAGTCATCATGCCGTTTACATCTCTATCTTAACATATTTTCCATAAAGTAGTTTCTGAAGAAGAGAGATTTGCAATTCTGGGACCTGTTGCAGAAGAAGTGGTTAAAACCTTCCAGGCAGGGGTGAATTGCTACCAGTTAGCCCCAGTTCGAGAGTACCCGTAGCTAACAGGTAGCTAATTTTATAGCCGGTTCAGTGAACTGGCAAATCCCACCTGACTGGCCCCACTCATCCTGCCACAGCCCTCCCAGGAGTCCCCATATGGCTCATTTTGGATCCCAAATAAGTGCAGGGCCTGTGCGGAGGCTTGGGGAGGGCGAAAAATGGGCTTCTTGGAGGTCTCCAGAATGCCTCTGGAGCCCGGGGAGGCCATTTTTGCCCTCACAGAGGCTCAAGGAAAACCTCCAGAGTTGGGGAGGCCAAAAAATGGGCCTCCTGGAAGTGTGGGAAGGCCAGAAACATGCCCATTTCCAGTCTCCAGAGGGCCTCCGGAGCCTGTGGAGGGTGAAAATGCCACCACCATCCCTGCCATGGTGCAAGAGGCCAACTAGGCCAATGTGTCAGCTTTGGAAGCCATATTGACATTGGACACTCCCACACTGCCACATTCTTGAGCCTGGGAAAATGGGAGTAGAGACTTTCTTGGAGTGTATACTGTATAGTTAGACATAATAACATTCTTTTTCTAACTCAAGGTCGTGTTATTTCTGCACCTGGGTGCAGGGAAATCTCAAGTTGGCACAGATGGTGATTGGGGCATGTGATGAGATGATGGGTGCAGGGGGTGGATTTGTAGGTTTTACTTACTGCAAGGAAGCCCAGAACTTTCAGATTCGGGATTCCCCAGATGGACCAGTTTACTATCCAAATAAACAGAACTTTTGAGAAGATGTTTGTCTCGGGGTTATTTGTTGGAGTGGAGGTTTTCTGGAACGCTGTTACCACGCCCACCATGGCCATGCCCACCCAGCAACTAGGCAGAGAATCAGTTGCTAAAATTTTTGAAGCCCACCCGTGCTTCCAAATTCAGTCATGCACACATTTAGGGCTTCAATCCAGCTAGCCCCCCACCCACCCACGATTCTGCCTTTGCTTTGTTATTTCAAAAAAAAAAAAAGACATCCAAGGACTCATGCATAGATCATCTGCATCACTCATGAACACAATACCATCTCAGTCATGAGTGCAGTTTTGAAAATGTCAGAAAACACGGAAAGAACAGAAGATAAGAAATCGGATTTTGGAATACCAGGACGCGTGGAACTACGGCTGTTCGTTAAGATAAAGAAGGGGGAATTTTTTTTCCATGGGAGTCAGTCAGTGGTGGGATTCACAACATTTTACTACCTGTTCTGTGGGCGTGGCTTGGTGGGTGTGGTTGGTGGGCGTCGCAGGAGAAGAATATACTGCAAAATCCCCATTTCCTGCCCACCCCACTAACCTGCTTTTCAGCTCCGTTCTCCTGTGCAGGACAACAAAAGAAGTCCTGCTCTAGATCTCATCCGTAACCATAACAATGGTGGGATTAAAAATTTCTTACTACTGGTTCTGTGGGCTTGGTAGATGTGGCTTGGTGTGGTGGACAAGGCTTGGTGGGCGTCGCAGGGGAAGAATATACTGCAAAATCGCCACTTCCTCCCCACCCTACTAACCTGTTTTTCAGCTCCATTCTCCTGTGCACGTCAAAGACCCAACCGATGAGCTGGGACTCGGGAGGTAGAGAATAGATGGGGTGGGGCGAGTCCGAGGTGGTATTTGCCAGTTCTTTGAACTACTCAAAATTTCCACTACCTGTTCTCCAGAACCGGTCAGAACCTGCTGAATACCACCTCATTCAGGAGGTACCACCTCATAATACCACCTCCTTAACACCTCGTAATATCATCTCATTCAGGATTCAGGAAGTCACATTATTTTTTCCCCCCGATTTTACAACTATCTCCTTCTCCTATACTTTTGCTAATCATCTAATTTGTAGGTTTTTGAAATTTTCCATGTATTTAGCATTTTAATAACTTAGCATTTGGGATTTTAGCACCTTACGGCCCAGAGTACTTTTGCAATTTAATGACTTAGTTTTAAGTTGGTGACCTTTTAACTGTTTAACTGCCTTTGCATTTATCGCGCTGCATTTTTGTCATTTTTATTACAACGCGTGCAATCCCAGGCAGCGGCCATAATGAAGGTGTATCCGAGCTGAAACGTTCACGGTGTTGAATTTTTTGCAACATCCTTTCAAGCTTTTTATTCTTTCCCATCACACGCCATAGATGTTCTTCTTCTTTTTTTTTTAATAAAGTTTTATTTGGGTTTTCACACATACAAAATACAAGTAAAACATGCTATTTTTTGAAAATAGCATGGTCCCGGGTTGAACTTCTTTATGCAGACACAAAACTCAATTTCATGCTCCTTTTTGTATTCTATTCCATATCTTATACTATTTTACATTTTCTATATAGTTTTTTCCCCTCTTTTAATTTTCTCAATTTTATTTTGATTATCTCATCTCAATTCAAATCATTATATTTATAGTTTTGTCTGTTCTGTTTCAATTTCATATTATCTTTTCTCATTAAAAAATTTTTTCTTCTGTAGTACTAATTGGAGTATGACACCTTTATATCTTTTAATTACATCCATTCAACTCTTATTTAAACTTCAATATTTACCTTAAGTTTATGACCTTCTATTAAGCTAGGGTGGGAGATGGGGGGGTGGAGCTGCCTTGCTACTTACCTTTGGACAGATGTAGCCAGGCCTCGCACACCCCGACAACTTCCTTGCCAGCCCATTTCTTCTGCAGCTGGCAAGGATGGCAAGGCTTTCCTAAAGGCCTCTGTAGCTGAGAACAAAGCTCCGGATCGATCCATTCACATGGTGAAGCCTCTTTGAGGGCTTTCCTTACCCTTTTCATTCATAACACACCCAAAAGGGCAGGAAATGGGGGGCCAGTCAGTCATTTTTAGCATGTAAAATCAGAGAGGCTTTCCAGGGCTACCAAAAATATAAGACTCAGGGTTGCATCCAGCCCTGGCCGGCCTCCAAAGGCTGACCACTGCCTCTCATGCTTTCACCGAGACCAAAGTATCCACTCCGTCTCCTCTCCCATTTGGCAAATAAAGGGGAAAGTAGAAATAAAAGGCAGGTGAAATTATGCTCATTTTTAAACAGCCCTGAGCAAAAGGCAAACAGACACTTAATTACCACTGTGGCACCTTGATCAGATTATTAGCGAGGCTAATTAAATCGATATAAATAGCAACTTTAGGCTCAGCTTTCTGGAGGAGTTTTTCAACCTGACCTTCCCTTCCTTCCTTTCTCCCTGCCTCCCTATCTTCCCTCCTCCCTTCTTTCTCCCTCCCTCCCTTCCTTTCCTTTCTTCCTTCTTTCCCCCCTTCGTCTCTTCCTTCCATCCTCCATCCCTTCTCTCTTCCTTCCCTCTTTTCCTCACTGTTCCTCCCACTTCCCTCCCTCCCTTCCTCATTGTTCCTCTCACTTACTTCCTCCCTTCCCTTACTGTTCCTCTCTCTCCCTTCTTTCTCCCTCCCTCCCTCCCTTCCTTTCCTTTCTTCCTTCTTTCCCCCCTTCATCTCTTCCTTCCATCCTCCATCCCTCCTCTCTTCCTTCCCTCTCTTCCTCATTCTTCCTCCCACTTCCCTTCCTCCCTTCCCTTACTGTTCCTCTCTCTCCCTTCTTTCTCCCTCCCTCCCTCCCTTCCTTTCCTTTCTTCCTTCTTTCCCCCCTTCATCTCTTCCTTCCATCCTCCATCCCTCCTCTCTTCCTTCCCTCTCTTCCTCACTGTTCCTCCCACTTCCCTTCCTCCCTTCCCTTACTGTTCCTCTCTCTCCCTTCTTTCTCCCTCCCTCCCTTCCTTTCCTTTCTTTCTTCTTTTCCCCTTCATCTCTTCCTTCCATCCTCCATCCCTCCTCTCTTCCTTCCCTCTCTTCCTCATTCTTCCTCCCACTTCCCTTCCTCCCTTCCCTTACTGTTCCTCTCTCTCCCTTCTTTCTCCCTCCCTCCCTCCCTTCCTTTCCTTTCTTCCTTCTTTCCCCCCTTCATCTCTTCCTTCCATCCTCCATCCCTCCTCTCTTCCTTCCCTCTCTTCCTCACTGTTCCTCCCACTTCCCTTCCTCCCTTCCCTTACTGTTCCTCTCTCTCCCTTCTTTCTCCCTCCCTCCCTTCCTTTCCTTTCTTCCTTCTTTCCCCCTTCATCTCTTCCTTCCATCCTCCATCCCTCCTCTCTTCCTTCCCTCTCTTCCTCACTGTTCCTCCCACTTCCCTTCCTCCCTTCCCTTACTGTTCCTCTCTCTCCCTTCTTTCTCCCTCCCTCCCTTCCTTTCCTTTCTTCCTTCTTTCCCCCCTTCATCTCTTCCTTCCATCCTCCATCCCTCCTCTCTTCCTTCCCTCTCTTCCTCACTGTTCCTCCCACTTCCCTTCCTCCCTTCCTCATTATTCCTCTCACTTACTTCCTCCCTTCCCTTACTGTTCCTCTCTCTCCCTTCCTCTCCCTGATGCAGGATGATTAGGCAACGGTTTGCCTAATGAATATCAAAATACCTGATAATTAAACTAGAGAGGCACGGAGCCCAGCACGTTCTGATAGCAGCAATGCCCTCCAGAGGATACACACACACAACATGCCTGCTGAAATTCATCATGTATTCCAGCAGTAACAAATTAGCCCTTGAGAATATCTGGGTATCCTTCCCTCTTCCCCCCAAGACGCTGCACATCTTGGTGACTATAGTGAAGGAGATAATGACCTGGTGTGCTTTGGCACCCTTGGAGCATGGGAATAGCAATAGTACTTAAACTTATATACTGCTTCACAGTGCATTAGAGCCCTCTCTTAAATGGTTTACAGAGTCAGCCTCTTGCCGCCAACAATCTGGCTCCTCGTTTTACCTTCCCTGGAAGGTTGGAAGGCTGAGTCAACCTTGAACCGGTCAGAATCGAACTGCTGACATTCGGCACAGTTATCCTGCAATACTGCATTCTAACCACTGGGAAGGGAGGAAGGAAGGAAGGAGGGAGGGAGGGAGGGAGGGAGGGAGGGAGGGAGGGAAGGAAGGAAGGAAGGAAGGAAGGAAGGAAGGAAGGAAGGAAGGAAGGAAGGAAGGAAGGAGGGGGAGGGAGGGAGGGAGGAAAGGAAGGAAGGAGGGAGGGAGGGAGGGAGGGAGGGAGGGAAGGAAGGAAGGAGGAAGGGGGGAGGGAGGGAAGGAAGGAAGGAAGGGCAACAGCTCTTAGACGTATATATACACTGCTTTACAGTGCTTTACAGTCCTTGCTAAGTGGTTTTACAGAGTCAACCTATTGGCCACAACAATCTGGGTCCTCATTTTACTGACCTCGGAAGGCTGAGTCAACCTTGAGCCAGTCAGGATCAAACTCCTGGCAGTGAGCAGGTCAGCCTGCAATACTGCATTCTAACCACTGTGCCACAAGAGTTCTCCTATTCAGTAAACAACTGTGACCAGGAAGGCCACAAAACGGGGATCACCTAACAAGTGTCTTGCTTAGCCACAGAAATGTGGCCATAAACTGAGAACTACCTGTATTTGTCTGCTTGCTTGTGTGGTCTCACCTCCCAAACTAGCCTCATTGTGACCAAATCACAACATTGTCAGGGAACAAAGAGATTTGCCACCGAATCTGCTGGCCACAAGGAGCTTTTACTGCATTTTACCTCCTGCACCTCTAAATACACCAAACCAAGGCAATCGAGGAAGAAATAGGAAAAGATTCCAAAGAGATCTCGTGCCTCTTTCTCACCCTCTAAAGAGCATTTTACAAGGAGTCTCACATGAGACCTAACAGTAGCCATCAACCCTTGGATGTGTAGTCCATGGAGATTCTCCGTCATCCAGGTCACAGTTGTCCCAAAGGTGCTTTTTTTTCAAGAGCAAGTGGACTTTCTGATTTTTCTTTGAAGATGTTTCACTTCTTATCCAAGAAGCTTCTTCAGCTCTGACTGGATGGTGGGGAATGGAAGGATTTATACTCCTTGCAGACAGCTAGTCATTTGCATTAGAAGGCCATTAAGGTCACCTGGAGGTTTATTTGTGTCATCAAGGTCACCTGAGCAGTACAAATGGGTGTGGAGCCTTCTTGGAACTGTTGAATATTTTTCAGACTACAGGAACCATTTGCACCACTCAGGTGACCCTGAGGATACAGAGAAACCTCCAAGTGGCTTCAATGACAGCTGTCTGCAAGGAATATACTGGTAAATCCTTCCATTCTCCACCATCCAGTCAGAGCTGAAGAAGCTTCTTGGATGAAAAGTGAAATGTCTTCAAAGAAAACCAAGAAAGTCCAGTTAAATCCTGAAGAAAAAAACACCTTAGATGTGCAGATGCCAAAAACAATTTACTCCTTCATCAAACAAGGGGAAATCAGGACAACTCTATTTTATATAATTTCTCCTCCTCAGGGAAAAGCTAAGCCGGCTTTCTGAGTTGCAGGGGACTTGCAGAAAACAGGAGGATAGATTTTTGATTTACAAAAAATCAGCCCTGCTTGAGTTTCAGGAATCTGGGCACGTCCATCTGTTAGCAGGCAAGCAGGCTGGCCTGAGAATTTGCTGACCCTTCCACCAAAATCTCATCCTGTCTTTTTGCAAGTAGACAATTCTTTCAATGTGTTCTTTTATGCCAGCCTCCTCCAATATAGCACACTCCAACCGTACTGTAGGTTGGACAATTATGGGGCTGGTGGGAGTTCTGACAAAAGGAGAATGCTGGATGATTTTGAAACCAGGCTGCTGTGCAAATTGAGAATGACTTTCCCTGTTTCCTCCAGGATCAGAATATAGCAACAGACTTAGATACTGCTTCATAGGGCTTTCCAGCCCTCTCTAGGTGGTTTACAGAGTCAGCCTATGTCTTCCTCCCACAATCTGGCTCCTCATTTGACTGACCTCAGAAGGATGGAAGGCTGAGTCAAACCTTCAGCCAGTCAGGATCAAATTGCTGGCAATGGGCAGAATTAGCCCGCAATACTGCACCTCTCTCACTATCTGGTTTGGTTCTGTAACCCAACAGGACACAGACACAGACTTCAGAGAGTAATTAGGATTGCAGAAAAAACAATGGCTACCAACCTGCCTTCCATGGAGGACCTGTATCCTGCACGAGTCCAAAAGAGGGCTGTGAAAATATCGACAGACCCCTCACATCTCAGACATAAACTGTTTCAACTCCTTTCCCTCAAAACGATGCTATAGAGCACTGCAAACCAGAAAAACTAGACACAAGGACAGGTTTTTTCTCCAAATGCCATCACTGCTAAACAAATATTTCCTTCAACACTGTCCAACTATTTACAAAGTCTGCTCTACTATTACTATTAATCTTCTCATCTCTCCTTATCACCCATCATCTCCCACTTGTGACTGTATGACTGTAACTTTATCACTTGTATCCTTACGATTTATATTGACTGTTTACTAGTATGAGTTGATTGCTTATTGTACCCTATGACTATTATTAAGTGTTGTACCTGATGATTCTTGATTCTTGATGAATGTATCTTTTCTTTTATGTATACTGAGAGCATTTGCACCAAGACAAATTCCTTGTGTGTCCAATCACATTTGGCCAATAAAAGTATTCTATTCTATTCTATTCTATTCTATTCTATTCTATTCTATTCTATTCTACTCTAATTCCCTTGTCCTGTTCTATTCTATTCTATTCTATTCTATTCTATTCTATTCTATTCTATTCTAATTCCCTTGTTCTAGTCTATTCTATTCTATTCTATCCTCTCTGCAAAATAGCTTCAGGCTGTGCTGAGCAGGATTGGACTGCAATGAGCAACATGCTTTGCTCTGTAGATTACTCATGGGTTTAAGAGGAGGACAGCCGGAGTTTTCCAGATAAGGCAGCTGTGTATTTTTTACAATCCACTGCAAGCCATCTTGTGCCAGCGGGAGGACACAGGGTTTGTCAAAGTTTTCCAAATCACAAGATTTTTTTTTAAAAGCACATTCTTTCTTCCTTGTGAGAGGAGATGGCACCTCCTCTTTCTCCTCCATTTCCCTGCACAGATGGTGCAACTCCAGGCAAAACGCAACCTCCATAAAGTTGCATTTATCATCCTGTCTTTTTGCAAGTAGACAATTCTTTCAATGTGTTCTTTTATGCCATCACTTCTCATCCTTGGCACACCGAGTGAGTGACAGGTGGACAGGTTTGCCAGGGGCATGAGATACACAACTAGACATGCCTCCTTCCTCGGGCGCGTGATGGGAGGTGGACGGTTTGTTTTCAGTTGCAGAAAAGATTCATCAGAAGAGTAGCTGGAGACCAGAAAAGGAAGTCCTCTTTGAATTCAGAGGGAGGCTCCATCTTTTTCCAGGTTCTTTGCAGATTGTCGCATCCTTCATTGGTGCCCTTCAGTCTCAAAAGACTATGGTAACGTGCTCGGAAAAGAGGTCCTAAAACAGCTTCTAAGTGTGGCTAAAAAGGCCAATTCGAGAGGGGCAATCCCTTCCGCACCGAGGATAAATACAATCTGTCCCCTGCCCAGCCCCCAGATTTGGCTGGTTGCAGGACTGCCTCTTTGCCTCAGCCTGCTAAACAAGGGTCTCTTCAAATTGTAGGAGGCCGTGCTGCGTCTTTAGCCGAGGTGGTCTTCATCAGGTTCTGACCAGTTCTGGAGAACCGGTAGTGGAAATATTGAATAGTTCAAAATTTGTCTCTGATTGGCCCCGCCAACCCCATCTATTCCCTGCCTCCCAAGTCCCAGCTGATCAGCTGGGTCTTCTTTGGTTGCCCTGCACAGGAGAATGGAGCTGGAAAGCGGGCTAGTGGGGTGGTGCCCACCAAGCCACGCCTACAGAATGATGCCAAGAAGACGTCAGAGACAGGGGATATGAACGGTGTCTCTCTGTAAGATTTTCCCAAGAGCCCAATTTAAGCACGCCTTTCACGGGGAGGCTGGAGAGCAGGGGAAGGAGATACAAGCTTTCTTTGATTGGGAGATGCAAGTAAAAGCCACTCGATCCTTCCAACCCACCGTTCCCTTGGTTTTCAGCCAACATCAGCAAGAGTGTGCTAGGTGGAAGCCAAGGCAGGGCTGCATCTGGCAAGCTCAAGCAGCAGTCGGATGATATGAAGATTGAGAGAATGCCTGGCAGCTGCCTCCAAGGCTGGAGGAAGCACTTGGCAGAAATTGCGCTTTCTGCATAACCAACTGCAGATCGGAGGCTGAGGGCTAAGTCGCAGCGTAAGAGGGAGGGCAGGGGGAACAGGGTTCAAATAAAACGTACACGGCTGGTGCAATTTGAATAGAAAAAGCCTGGCACATTTAGCCTATCGTAGACATTTCCGGGCATCAGGCTTCTATTTTTATTCACCCAAAAAAGAAAAGAGCATTTGTAACACTTCCAAAGGATCTGCCTCTGCAAAGAACTCCAGGCCACAAAACTCACAAATAGAGGTTTAAAGGTTTCAAAGAAGTGTCCAGCCTCTGGAAGGAACTGTCCATGTGCGAAGGAAGCAGTTTTGGAGAGAGTTAAAAGAGTGAGAATCACATTTGTGCAAAATCAGCTTTTTGGATTTGCAACAGTTTATTCGGACAAAATCTCTTCCCCCCCTTCTTTCCCCCCCTCCCCAGCTCTTTGGCACAAAAATTATGCACCGTTCTTCTGCAAAACATCCTAGGAGAATAATGGGTTCGTTTAACGACCAGTGCAAAAAAAAAGTTGTAAAATTGACCACACTCATGGGGTGACCCGCTGAATGACTGTCACGACCTACAACCTTAACTGCAGGCTCAATTTCGGTCATACATTGAGGATTATCTCAAGAGCCCTGGTGGCGCAGTCGTTAAGTTGCAGCATTGCAGGCTAATTTTGCTGAATTGCCAGTAATTTGGTTCTTACAAGCTCCAAGTTGACTCCATCCTTCCATTCCTTCTGAGATCGGTAAAATGAGGACCCAGATTGTTGGGGGCAATAGGCTGACTCTGTAAACCGCTTAGACAGGGCTGTAAAAGCACTGTGAAGTGGTATATAAGTCTAAGTCTATTGCTATTGCTATAGTTAACTCTGCCCACTGCCAGCAGTTTGATCCTGACCGGCTCAAGGTTGACTCAGCCTTCCCTCCTTCCAATGTGGGTAAAATGAGGAGCCAGATTGTTGTGGGCAAGAGGCTGACTTTGTAAACCTCTTAGAAAGAACGGTAAAGCACTGTGAAGTGGTATCTAAGTCTAGGTGCTATTGCTATTTTCCTTTCCTTCCTTCCTTTCTTCCTTCCTTCCCTCCCAGTGGTTAGAATGTAGTATTGCGGGTTAACTCTGCTGACTGCCAGCAATTCAATCCTGACCTGCTCAAGATTGACTGGCCTTCCATCCTTACGACGTTGGTAAAATGAGGAGCCAGATTGTTTGGGGGCAAGAGGCTGACTCTGTAAACATCTTAGAAAAGCACTGTGAAGTGGTACATAAGTCTAAGTGACATTAGATTAGATTAGATTAGATTAGATTAGAATAGAATAGAATAGAATAGAATAGAATAGAATAGAATAGAATAGAATAGAATAGAATAGAATAGAATTCTTTATTGGCCAAGTATGATTGGACACACAAGGAATTTGTCTTGGTGCAAATGTTCTCAGTGTACATAAAAAGAAAAGATACATTCATAAAGAGTCAAGAATCATAAGGGACAATACTTAATAATAGTCATAGGGCACAATAAGCAATAAAATCATACTAGGAAACAGTCAATATACATCGTAAGGATACAAGCGACAAGGTTACAGTCATACAGTCACAAGTGGGAGGGGATGGGTGATAAGGAGTGATGAGAAGATTAATAACAATAGTATTGCTATTACAACTGCATTTGTTTCTTCTGTAATTCAAGGCTTAAAATAGCTTTAAAACCTAGTAATTCTTAAACCTAGAAACAATGACACCTGTTTGCAATAGAATGGGGAAAAAAAAACACTACCCATTAACTGCTGTGTATAACTAACGGTTCTATCAACAAGCCTTGATAGGAAAACCAAGTTTCTCCCCGTTTGCATTAAGCAGACATCATTCAAAGGCAGAGGTGCAAAATCTGAGATTCTTCAGATGTGTTTTGGCCCACAACTCTCATCTTCCTGGACCACTAGCTCTAATGGCAGATGCTTTCCATGGTTGAAGGTGGAAGAGATGTGAAGGACTGCAAAACATGTTATATTTTGCTAGCAGGAGGCACTAAAATATCAGCTATGGAACACAAAACCTCCAGAAGATGCTACTGCTTATGCACACCATTAAAAAGCATCATGTGGCTCCTGGCCAGCTTCTCTCAAGCAGCCAAAGCTAGACTAAATTAACTATGGACTATTCCTGCCAAATGAAACTTCTGCTGTTAGCAGCTGTCAGTAACAAACAGGCATGCCAAAGGTTCAAGAGGGTTTTCTGGAGAAGGTGAGAAAATTAAGCCATCTTTCCAAAGTTCAATCGGAACATTTCCATTCTTGTAAGTTCCCAAGCAAGTTTAACAAAGCTCACCTGCATCAGGAGGTTGAAGGACCTCTGTCACAGAAGTCTAGACCAGAAATCTAAGAATCTAATAGTTCTGATTACTAATATTGATTAGAAGGAAGATTAAGGTAAAATCATACAGATTAAACAGAGTTGGAAGGGACCTTGCAGGTCTTCTAGTTCAGGGATCGCCAACCTTTTGGACCTCAGGGACCACCAAACTCATAATTTTAAATCCCGCAGACCACTAATATGAATTTCAACTGACGGTGGCTTGCTGATGTTTCTGGGAAAGTTGGTCCCATATTCCAGAGCTGCAGTAGTCACAGGACTGGCCCTTTGGTCATCCTGGAGCAGCTGTTCCTCCACCCGGGTGCACCAGCCTGCCATGGAGTGGAAGAACTGCTCCGGAATGACCAAAGCGCCAGTACCATGACTACGGCAACTCTGGAATATGGGACCGACTTTCCCACCAACATCAGCAAGCCATCCCGGGGTGGATTTCCATCCCCCACCGTTGGTCTTACCTTCCAGTTCCATCTCGTGTGGATCTACTCAAGGTAAGGTTTATGCTTGGCCGAAGGGTGGGGACCAGCAGGTGGGCAGGTGATGTGGGCAGCACAGCCTTGTGTTCCTGCACAGCCTGGATTAATTCCTTGGGGGGCGGGGTGCTTTAGAGGGGATATTTTTCTGTGGACCATCAAAATTTTCTTATGGACCACCAGTGGTCCCTTGCCCATCAATTGGCAACCACTAATCTAGTCCAACCCCCTGCCCAAGCAGGAGGCCCTACACCATTTTTGACAGATGGCAATCCAGTTGCTTCTTGAAAGCTTCCAATGATGAAGCTCCCACAACTTTTGAAGGCAACTTCTGTTCCAGAAGAATTCCAGCAAGTACTCTTTTTTTCACACATGCGTGCGCGCACACACATATACAGATTAGATATATAGGAAAGAGAGAGAGAGAGAGAGAGATTTTTTTTTTCACACAACAATTACAACATTCCAATGATCATGTGACCAAATTCAAATGCTTGGCAACTGAAGTAAATTGAGAAAGACTCGGGCTTAAGACTTCAAAAAACCACAAATAAATTGCGTTTAAGACCAAAACATTTAACCCTGGACGTGACAGTTGAGATAAAAGAACACAGTAGCATCAAACAGAAAGCCTCTTTTAATGTAAATTGCTGTTTTCTCTTTAGCTACCCAACCAAGCATCTGTGCAAACTAGAAGAAATGCATTTGGTAAGACTGTCTTTTTAAGATGCTCTCCTCTTCACTGAAGCCACATAAAACTCGTGTATTTAATCTTGCAGAAGAGATCTCAATCAAAAAGAGTCCTTCTTTCTGAAAGCCTCTGTCACACCGTTGGAGCTAATCTTTGCTACGGAGCCGTTCCTTTTCGGGTTCTTTTTTTCAATCTCCCAAACAGCAGATACTAATGCTTGCCCTGGCAAACAGGTGTGCAGTTTTCCCTCTAAGGAAAGCAATAATAGTAACAATTTCTGAAAGCCCAACAAGGCTTTACAAAGCATCCCCCCTGCGCAGAAATCTGTTTTTATGCTCCTCGGAGAAACTTCACCGGCCCTCTTTTGCAAGCTGATGAAATGACATCATGCATCTCTCTTGCATTCAAAATGCATCCCATCGCACTGATTTTCATTATTCCAGCTGGTCTAGGAAATTGGTGCTATGGAGGGGGGAGGAAGAGGGTGTTGCCTATTAAGAAAAGACACCAGAAGCTTCTCTATTGCCTTCTCCATGTGCTTGTAATGGGAGGTGAGAAATCTTAA
Organism: Hydrophis major; assembly: GCA_033807585.1. Taxonomy (NCBI): domain Eukaryota; kingdom Metazoa; phylum Chordata; class Lepidosauria; order Squamata; family Elapidae; genus Hydrophis; species Hydrophis major. Next base: position 12,650,816 of record CM066335.1, on the reverse strand, counting down.
GGTTCCTTCAACAGTTAGGTTGAAGGAGACCCCATAGAAAGGAATCTCTCTTAATAGGTCAATTCTTTTGTAAGATACATTCCAGAATCAGAATAGGACCAGGTTCTGGGATCTCCAGCACACTTTGTGGAACTGGAACCTCAGAACCTCTGATTATCTTTGCAACTGGTAGCATCATGATAGTCAACACTATTGCCTCCTAGCTTCTAGAGCAGGGGTGTAATGACCCAGGGTGTGGCACAAAGGCAACACAGTCAAATAATAAGAGTCACTTTATTATCTCCAACTTTGTCCCCAATGTCCAGGTTACCTTCTGCCTGGAGAAAAACTCCCAAGAACAGTCTTTGACTGCAGAAAATTAAGTCCAAAACATGGTCAACACAAACTGTAACTTAAGCTCCAAACAAGCCAATCTGAAGTAATTAGTTTGGCAGGCCAGGAGCAAGAATTTCAGATTTGAAGGCATGGCAAAATTCACACAGTTGGGAAGACGCCAGGAACACAGATAAGCCACAACAACGCAGGATAAAGTCACATTTGCTCCCAACAGCTACTGCAGTCAGTATTCAGTTCTTTTAAACTTTCATTCCCAGATGTGGCTAATGAAGGAAATCAGGGCCCTTTCCTCCCCGATAAGTCACGCAACCCACCTTGCTCTCTCCTCCGTTCCTTCCTGCATGCCCTAGGATAAAGAGGGGGTGGGCCTGGATCTTCCTCTGAACTCCTTCTCCCTTGTTCTACCTCTTTCCTACTCTGCCCAGCTGGACTTTGCCCTTCCTCAGCCTCCTCCATAGCCAATGGAGCCATACTCTCATTCCCTGTTGCTGTCCGGCTTCCTCCTTGGATTCAGACTCTAACAGGAGCATGACAAGGGGTGCCAAACTCAAGGCCTGGGGGCCAGATCAGGCTCACGGGGCCACCCTGGAAACAGCAAAGGACCAGCCGGCAGTGCCTCTGTCAGCGAAACAGGAGCTCGGGAGGACCGTGCACAGCTCTCCCAAGCTCCGTTTTCTCTGTCAGAGGGTTTGCAGGAGGCTGTTGCTGCCGAAAACAGAGCTTGGGAGCCTGTTTTCACTGACAGAGCGCTCAGGCCCTACAGGCATAAGTGACGTTGAGCTGGCCATGTCTAGCCAGCCCCCTCCCCAAAGTCAAACACAACCCTGATGTGGCCCTCAACGAAACTGAGTTTGACAATCCTGTCCTAGAGTATTTCTATAAGCCATTTTTCACTTGACGATTTACAAATATATTCAGGAGATCTCCATTCTTGGGACCATCGTGTACATAGTCACAATGCTTAAGGTTGACTCTTGATAGCATGATACCATCTCATTTAAAAAAAAAACAACAATCAAAAGTTCTGAGAAAATAAAATGAGATAGAGCTTGGGTACCAAGGAAGCTTGAGCATGTTGTTGCTGCTGCACATTAGGTTGGTGACTCCGAATTTACAGACCACAGAGTGAGAAGTCAACTGTCAAAAGAGACTGGCCGAATGAACCATAGGGAGGAATCAAGCAGGGAACTAGTCTGGAATCATTGCATAGGCACAAGAGGACAATATCCAACCCTCTTTGCTTGAATGCCAATGAACCTTATCTAGTGTGCCCCAAAGTACAAACTGCCTGGGAAGATTCCTGTGTATTAGGCCTAAGCAAAAAAGTGGGTGATAGAACTCTTCACATGTGGATTTGGTTGCTCGCGCCTGGCAACGAGCCTGCAATCTTTGGAGTGGTCTTCCTTTCCATTTCTACATTTATTTGGATATGGGCTTCATTTCCAAGTACTTCACAATGTCCAGCACTGCCACATAAGCTTTATCTGGAAAATCCTGCCTGGGTTTCCTTTCCTACCCTAGAAGTTGGATGAAATCCAGCTGGCAGCACTAAATGTGAGCTTTCCGCATCTTTGTCTCAATATTTTTTTAAAAGCGATGTTCCTCATCAAAGCTGGAAAAAAAAAAACGTGGGGATCGTGGTGAACTAGCATAAAAAAAACCCTTAAAAAAAAAAAATCCCTAGCTGACTTGCCAAGCAAGGAAGTCAGTACTTTCCACCGACGTTTTTGGCACTTGACACAAAGGCAAGAAACTGGGCCAAGAAATTAATTTCCTATATTCAGCAAATTTTTTGCAGCCCTAATAAATGTTCAGTATTTGAGAGAGTCCTCTCTTGGGAAGTTTTATTGTAATTCTGTTTTGAGAGATACATTGTGCCTCATTTTTTCCTGGACTGGTGGCCTTCAGAAATGGTGAGCGATATGTCTCTATCCTTCACCAAGTACATACCACAAGTCCTCCAGTAATTTTTAGTAAGCTTAGTAGATTTAACCATTCATTGCAGGTGTTGTTTCATTTGATGGCTTCCCAAATATGCGTAGTCCTCGACTTACAACAGTTCATTTCAGGATGCTCAAAGTTATAATAGTTCTGAAAAAAGTATCTTAGGATTGTTTTTCACACTTACAATCATTGGAACATCCTCACGGTCATGTGATCAAAATCCAGATGCTTGGCAACTAGCATCTGGCATATACTTATAATAGTTGCAGTATCTCAGGGTCACGTGATTCCATTTTACAAACCTTTTGAGAAGCAAAGTCAACGGGGAAGCCAGATTCATTACCCACCATGGTACTAACTTAACAGTTGCAGTGATTCACTAAACAGTGAGGACAGGAAAGATCATAAAATGGGACAAAACTCACTTTAAAAATGTCTCATTTAGAAACCAAAACATTGGTGTCAGTTGTGATCATACGTCATGTGATGACCCAAAGAGCCTGGCACAAAGGCAACACAGTCAGATAAGCAATAAGAGTCATTTTATTATCTCCAACATTTCCCCCAATGTCCAGGTTACCTTCGAACTGGAGAAAAACTCTCAGGAACAGTCTTGGACCGTAGAAAATTAAGTCCAAAACATGAGCAACACAAACTGTAACTTAAACTCCAAACAAGCCAAACTGAAGTAATTAGTTTAGCAGGCCAGGAGCAAGAATTTCAGATTTGAAAGCATAGCAAAACTCACACAGTTGGGAAGACACCAGGAACATAGATAAGCCACGACAACACAGGATAAAGTCACATTTGCTCCCAGCAGCCTGCCGCATGTAGTCTGCCTTTTTTATCAACTGTCTTCCCAGCTGCAGCTAATGAAGGGAATCAGGGCCCTTTCCTCCCCCATAAGCCATGCAACCCATGTTGCTCCCTTCTCCCTTCTTCCCTGCGTACCCTAGGATGAAGAGGGGGTGGGCCTGGGTCTTCCTCTGAATTCCCTCTACCTTGCTCTACCTCTCCCCTGCTCTGCCTTTTCCCTTCCCCAGTTTTTTCCACAGCCAGCAGAGCCACACTTCCACTCCCTGTCAGCTGTTCAGCTGACACATCAAGGACCACCAGTATCAGTTCCAGTTTACAGAGATTTAATGCCATTGTCCAGGGAAGATAACCAGATGGGCTGATTCCACTTTACTACAAGCTACATTAAGAGACCCAAAGGTGCTTTTTCAAAAGGCAACTGGACTTTCTTTGTTTTTCCTTGAAGAGGTTGCACTTCTCCTCCAAGAAGCTTCTTCAGTTGGGACAACCATGCCGTGGATGATTGAAAATCTCCATAGATGTGCAAGTCCGACAGAACAATTCTCCTGCATTTCTTTATAACCCAAGTCACTGAGAATAGAATAGAATAACAGAATTGGAAGGGACCTTGGAGGTCTTCTAGTCCAACCCTCTGCTCAGGCAGGAAATCCTACACCACTTTAGACAAATGGTTACCCAATCTCTTCTTAAAAACTTCCAGGGTTGGAGAATTCACAACTTATGGAGGGAAGTTGTTCCACTGGTTCATTGTTCTCACTGTCAGGAAATCTCTCCTTAGTTCGAGGTCCTTTCTCTCCTTGATGAGTTTCCACCCATTGCTTCTTGTCCTGCCTTCTGGAGCTTTGGAGAAGAGCTTGACTCCCTCTTCTTTGGGGCATCCCTTGAGAGATTGGAACACTGCTATTGTGTCACCCCTAGTCCTTCTTTTCAACCTAAGGAAGGTTCCTTCTGAGCTTCTTGACCTCCCCACTGTCCAACTGGGGGCTATGTTGCCTCTCATCTGACCATTTCCTGGGCAGCCGCCCTGGGACCAGACTCACCAAATCTTTCCCACATAACATTAGAGTAGGGATGTGTTGGGGACCCTGGATATGTTGCGGTTGTAGACTAAACACATTTCAAACTACCACCATGCCACCAGTCCTTCCCAGCGGCATTCCAGAAGGATTCGTGGGCATGTTAGCTTGGGCTCTCTGCTCTCATAAGCGTGACTTGCAGAGCAATTATTTCTTACATTTATCACTCTTCTTATCTCCCAAGAGCCCAACAGAGCTGGTAGCTGTCTGTGATAGGAAGTGACAGGGTAAGTCACCATCTGCCCCCAATGCCCAGAAACATTTCCCAGCAAAGTCCAATCCTGGAACAAAATCTAGTTCCAGGCTTGAGTTCTTCTTCTGACATTCACTTAAGAGCTTGGCTGAACTGCCAGAGAGAGAACTAAAACATATGATGAATGGTTGAAGGAACTGGGCATGGCTAGTCTAGGGAAGAGAAGGACCAGGGGAGACAGGAGAGCAGTCGTGCAATATTTAAGGGGCTGCCACAGAGAGGAAAGGGTCAAGCTATTTTCCAAAGCACCTGAAAGCAAAACAAGGAATAATGGATGGAAACTGATCAAGGAGATATTCAATCTGGAAATAAGGAGACATTTTCTGACAATGAGAGCAATCAACCAATGGAGCAGAAGTTGCCTTCAGAAGTTGTGGGAGTTTCATCACTGGAGGCTTTCATGAAGAGACTAGACTACCACCTGTCAGAAATGGTATAGAGTCTCCTGCGTGGGAGAGGAGGGAGGTTGGACTAGATGACCTACAAGGCCCCTTCTAACTCTGTTAATCTGTTAATCTTCAAAAGAGAGGCCTTTGGAATAGAAGCCTTAAAACACACAATGTGTATCGCTCCTAGAAATGAGCCATCAACTCACCTCCTGAAGACTTAATCCAAATTAAATTAGGGTGAAGCATAAACTCATAGGATTTTGCCCACCAAATTCCTAGATACCAGAATGAAATTTCAACCAGATTCTAATGATGTTGCTGATGTTATCCATCATGGTTTCTTCTCTACATAAAAGCACAGATGACGTGGAATGGTACCATAAATGAGTTCATATTAAACCACTGGCACAAGACAATGACAGATGCCCTTAATGACTCCTGTTCTGGCACAGGGGAAGATGGGTTTGCAAAAAAACAAAACAAAACCGGTTTCCTTCACAAATTTCACATCAACTATAATTCTCTTGAAAAATGACTGTACAGCTTCCCATAACTCAATGGTTTACAACAAAGCAGTCAGCCAACAAATTGAAGCTTTTGGGACCAGTATAAATTCTTCTCACTTATCTGCCTTTACAACAGAAATAATAGGGATGGACGAGGAAAGGAAAGAATTTGACTGGACTTCACCATCCTATGATTTTTATTTATTTATTCAGAGAGTTATGGGTTCCCCACTAGAATAGCAAGAACAGCATCACAAAACATCCAAGATCCATTTTTTTTCTTGCATCATTTAAAAGCAACATACATAGAACAAAACTCTTGGGAGCCTCTTTTCCTGCTAGCCCAGAATGAGTACAATGGACTGAACATAAAATTAATCAGACCAACTTTTAAGAGTTTAAAAGAAACAAAGGATGAAGAATGTAGAAATGCTGCGTTTTGAATCTTACAGTCGAAAGGGGAATTCAGGAGAGGAACAATACCACATTATCCACAGTTAGTTGAATAGGTTATATCAGATTCTGCTCAAAATGTTCAAGGTTATTTGTTTCATTTTCCTCCCCAACTGAAGTCTTGCAACTCTCTGCTCCCCCAAGTGGTGAGCAATTCCAAGGATTAAACCAATAGTCTCCAAACTTGTCAACTTTAAAGACTTGTGGACTCCAACTCCCAGAATTGCCCAGCCTGCATGACTAGCTGAGGAATTCTGGGGGCTGAAAACCACAAATCTTAAAAGTTGCCAAGTTTGGAGACCCCTGGACCCTTTTGATCTGATTCCCTTTGATCTGACTCTCTTTTGGAGAAGAAAGTGTTGGGAGGAGAGACCTACAGGATTTCTGCTGCATCTCATTAATCCACAAAGAAGGAAGATAAGAAGAAGGCAACGGATTTGCAGGTGGGCAGTTTAAGTACCAGTACCAACCGAGAAATACCTCTCATCTTCCTTCAAAATATTTTTAGGTGTCTTCTGTTAACCCTCTGCTCTGTCTTAACCTTCTTCTACAGTTACACCAATTTCCTGAATTTGGGAAAAGGCCCTGTGTTCTAAATGAATCTCCCCCCCCCCCCCAGTTTTTAACTCTACACTAGAGAGATTAAGAAACCAGCTTCTAATGACTAACTTTCATCAAGAGAAATAGCCAGATATAATAACCAGAGAAAGCAGCTTCAAACTGTGATTACTAGTCAATCTAGTTCAAACACTTCTAGCCAGAAAAACAATATTTCTACAGTTTTATGGTCTCCAGGTTCATGCTGCCGAATACTGTGGTTTGTTGTTTTTTTTTTGACAGTTCTTCCTCTTCCTTTTCTTCTCCTTCTCCCAGTCCTTCTCCCTTCTTCTTTTTCCTCTTCTTTCTCTTCTCCTCCTCCTCCTCTTCCTCTCCTCTCCTCTTCCTTTCTTTTTCTTTCTATATAAAGTTTCTTATTAATAGAACAAGTTCTTCTCCTCCTCCTGCTTCTCCTCCTCCTCCCTTCCTCCTCCTCCTCCTCCTCCTCTTTCTTCTCCTTCTCCTTCTTCCTAATTTTGAGAGCCATGGAACCAACAGCAGCACCCCATTTTCTTCCTGATATTTAAACCTTTCTCTTCTCAACTCAGAGTCTGCCCCCACAAATGCAATCCATATAAATGTATGTATATATTTTAATTAGCCCTTTTCCAAATGCCTGCATTTTTGAACAATTTTTTTCCCCTCACCTCTCCAGGCTCTAATGAGAGTGGTTGCTTTGAAGTGTCTCCCAAGAGAAGTTTCATAACCCTGTTAATCTTTGGGAAGGCATGAAAGACCTAGAAGTTCCTCCACTTTTGGAGCCAGGAGGCTAAATCAGGTCCTATTGACTGATCTGCTTGATTTCAGTTCTTGGACTGGAAATAGAATATTCTTTCACCTGATGCATACCTTTTTTATCTTGGTTTTTTTTCCTGGATATTAATGAAAGTACATGATGTTTTTGTTTCAGTTTTAATCCTTGTTCACCATCTACAGTAGAATGACTGTACTGGGGAGATGCATGGCTATATAAATAGTTTAAATAAATATAAATAAATAAATTGAAATGCCCGAGTTGCAGCTAATGTTGTCATCCACTGAAAACCACACTTTTGTCCTGCTGAAAGACAGCATCCAAGACACCAATCAAGGAAGGTGGTGCATTAAAACTTGAACTGAACTGATTCCTCCCATTTTCTCAACATCAGTCTTTCATTTATATGAAAACAGCTATCATGTCTTTCCTTCACATCTTCACTGAGAAAATAAAGAGGACTCTGGATTAAAGGAACCATTGCCTAGTCTACCAAGAGGACTAAAAAAAAGGTTTAAAAAGTGAGCTAGAGATTAATCAGATAATGTTATGGATACTTACAAAAATTTATTCTACGTAGAATGAGGAGCGGGACTAGTTCAACCCATGGGGATGCTGTGATGATCATAAGTGTGAGGATTGGTTATAAGTCCCATTTTCAGTGCCATTGTAACTTTGAACTAAACCCATGGTGGCAAGGATGAGGTATATAAGCAAGGTTTTCAAGAAAAACAGACAACTAAGAGAAGGCAGAGAAAACAATGTTGGGCTTTATTTATAGCCCTGCTTTCCACTGATCTTGGGGAGCAAAGTTACAATTTATTGGAATGGTTTAGCCAGAGTGTAGAGAAAAGTAATTTTACATTATTGAGTTCATTGAACTGGTAAGCCACCCTTTCTTTCTGTGAAAATGAGCACCGCTGGTTCCTTGACCTGAAGCTCCTCAGATAAAATCATTTCCAGTCCTTTAACTCCATCAAGTCCTCCAATCTTCCCATGGAAGCTTCTTAATTTATTTTTAAATATAATTTTTAATTAAACGTTTGTTAAAGGAAGATTAAAAACAAATCTGAACTCATATAAAGGACGAAATCAAAGAGAATAGCAGTAACTGTGAGAGATCTTGGAATCTTAGGAGACAACCAATTAAATATGAGCCAACAGTGTGCGGTGGCAGCAAAAAAAGACAATGCAATCCTAATTTGCATTAACAGAGGGATACAATCCAGTTCAAGGGAGGTACTAATACCACTCTATATAAAGCCTTAGTAAGACCACACCTAGAGTACTGCATCCAGTTTTGGTCACCACACTATAAAAAAGATGTTGAGACTCTAGAAAGAGTGCAGAGAAGAGCAACTGGGATGATTAGGGGACTGGAGACTAAAACATACAAGCCCAACAGGAACTGGGCTTGGCTAGTTTAGTGAAGAGAAGAACCAGGGGAGACACGATAGCAGTCTTCCAATATTTGAGGGGCTGCCACAGAGAGGAGGGAGATAGAGCTATTTTCCAAAGCACCCGAAGGCCAGACGAGGAATAATGAATGGAAACTGAACAAGGAGAGATTTAACCTGGAAATAAAGAGACATGTTCTGACAGAGAGAACAATCAACCAATGGAACAGAAGTTTGCCTTCAGAAGTTGTGGGAGTTTCATCCCTAGAGACTTTCAAGAAGAGACTGGACTTCCATCTGTCAGAAATGGTGTAGGCTCTCCTGTTTGGGCTGGGGGTTGGACTAGATGACCTACAAGACCCTTTCCAACTCTGTTAATTGTTAGAAAGCTAAACATGCAAAAAAGAAAGAAAAAAGGAGAAGAAAAATAGAAAATAAAGAAAAAAGCTACAATGTACTTTCCAATCTACTTCTACAACAGTTATAAGTACAATTTTAAATCTACCTCTTCGTCTATGGTTACAACATAACTCTCATCTTTCTATAATCTATTCTGTTTAATCATCAAAACCATAAATCATGCAAAAAAAAAAATTCTGAGGGTTTCTAGTCAGCAATAAACATAAATATTCTCTTTTCTCTATTAAAGAAGTTAATTTAGCCATCTCAGCAATTTCCAGCCATGCCAAATTGTCTATGGAGATTCTCAATCATCCAGATCATGGTTGTCCGAAAGATTTATTATTATTATTTTTTTGTTAAACAGCAACTGGCCTTTCTTTTGGTTTCCTTTGAAAACATTTCACTTCCCATCCAAGATGCTTCTTTAGTTCAGAACTAAAGACATTTCTTGGATGTCCCAAATATGCTTTTTCAAAAGGCAACTAGACTTTATTTGTAAATTTACCTTTTGAAAAAACCACCTTTGGGACAGCCATGATCTGGATGACTGGGAATCTCCACAGACAAGCTTCTTAGATGAGAAGTGATACATTTGCGATGAAAAAAACCAAGAAAATCCAATTGCCTTTTGGGAAAAAAAAAAAAGCCCCTTGGGAACGGTAATGTCAAATCTTTCCATTTCTGTGCAAAAAATAATCTTGCTGCAGTTAAAATCTTGTTGCAGACAGAATTCCATAACTTTATTGCAACTGCCTATCCATCACTCCCAAAGTGGGGGGAAAGCCTCAGGTCTCTATTGCCTATTAATCTTTAAATTCCTCTAAATCAGTGTGTGTGTTTGAATCCAGGATTTTATAGCTATTTGACATGTCCACCAAATGTAATAAAATGTCCCCTTTTTAGGCCATTCCCAGCCTAAATATGAAGTGTCTTAATACACGCTAGAAAATTGTTCTGCTGATATATATCAATGGTATCCAGTAAAGTTTTTTCTGATAACCTTCATCTATGGAATGCTCTCAGCAATTCCTTTTTTTTTTTTTTACTGGGGGGGGGGATTTTTTAAAAATCCCCTCAAGCCCTTTTAACTCTTTAAAAATCTAAAACTAGTTTAATTCTTACTATTGCTGGAGCATTGTTGGCTTCTTGTTACTCTGTTTTTATTCTCGGCTGGGAAAGTTTTTATGCTTCATTTGCATTTGCTTTCATTGACAGCTGTGTTTTATTACGATTGCAAGTCAGCGAGAGAATTTAAATATTGGGTAGTGGATAAATACTGTGAATGCATAAATGTACAACCTCAGGCTGTAAACTGGCAATTGGAAGGGGAGGGGAAGGGTTGCAGCTGAAGCTGTTGGGACACTTTCCTTCCCAAGTTGTACATACACACACACCCTTTCTTTCTGCCCCCTAAACTGATCCAACAAGTTTTCAAACTTGCTGGAAGCCTCTACCAAGCTTCAAAAATACATCATAAGCAGGAAACTTTCTTCAACAACATTGCTAGCTGCAGAGGGCAAGGGAAAAAAATTTAACCTACTTGTGAAAAGGTTGTATTTCAAAACGTATGTTTACTTCTAGCATACATAAATACATCAACCCGACAAGACCTTGAGAAAGGCAGGCTTGAGCACGCGTATCAGGAAAGGAAACCTGGAGTAAAATTTTGGCCTTGCAATGGATGTTCTTAAATTCCTGTCTTAATTATTAGCCCTCCTAAACTTAAGTAGCTTCCCAGGCAGGTTCGTACAGCTCAACCGTGTTCCTATCCCTTCATGCTTGTTGTCCTAAGGTAATTTCAAATTTATATGCTGTTTATTTTTATTTCATTGTCAAATTTAGAGATCACCCATCTCACGCAAAGAGACTCTCCTCCCTCTCAGGAGACTGTTAAAACTCTCCTTCTGCCTATCCACCTGTTTGTAACCTTCAGCTGGGTGAAATGGTGCACTATAGGACAAAAAAATCTACTTCAAATGAGCTAATTCACAGGATGCATTCAAAATCCAGGGCCCATGACTTCCAAAGGACTAAAATTTGGTAAAGCTGTGGCTGCTTTGGACTAGAAGACCTCCATGGTTATTCTATATTCTGCTTTCAGTACTGCTACATTGTCATGCAGTTGTGGTCACAAGGTCATCATTTCCAACATTCCCTGCCAGATTCCCATGAGAAAAGTCATTGGGGAAGACAGCAGGAAGTCAGAAGTCAGTCCTTTTTTTTCCATCCTAGGAAATTCTGTTTCTCTGTTTAGGAAAAGAAATATGTCTGAAACAATGCTCCCACAGTACAGTGGTGGGATTCAAAAAAATTTACTATCGGTTCTGTGGGCGTGGCTTGGTGGGCGTAGCAGGGGAAGGATACGGTAAAATCTCCAGTCAGATGTGATATTTACCGGTTCTCCAAATTACTTAAAATTTCTGCTACCAGTTCTCAAGAACTGGTCAGAACCTGCTGAATCCCACCTCTGGTCCGGTATCTTCTAAAAATCCAAATGTTGGCATCTAATAGCTTTGGTTTTTTTCCAGACTAGCCTAATACATAAAGTTCAGGAAAACAAACAGTGTCCAAGGACCCAGGGATTAAAAGCCAATATTTAAAAGCATCATGCCGTTACAAAACAATTTTCCGTCTTGCTTTAATTCAAACAGGGCTTACATAATTACCCTCATAACTCTCTCACATCAGTAAAAACGGAGAGGTTTGACTCTCTATCAAGAGAATTTAAAATGCACTGGACATGAATTTGTGACAGAATTTCGTTTTTCAGAGGCAGTTTCTTCTTGTCGCATGAAGTCACTGAGTGAGTCATCTTCTTTCAACACCCCCCTTTTCCTCCCCGCTGACTATTAATTTTGGGAATTAGAAATGAGATGAAAGGGTTGGAGGAAAGTTTAAGACAACAATTATTCAACAGAAAGAAGGATGAGGGAAGGCCCACTTACATGGATTTCCCCTCCCCCCAGCTTCTTTGTTTCCCTATCTCTTATTTTCTATCTTTGTTCGTGTTTGGTTTTTTTATACGTTTTTCTGATATTAAGCATTTCTAATAAAAGGAGGGGGGAGAAAACATTCATTGGTTTTTAGACAGAACAATACCCTGCACAAATGCACAAGTCTATATTGAGCTCTGTTTATTTGGGCTGAAAAAAAAATGTATCAGAAAATAAAGAAATCAGCTGAAAGATCTATAACTTTACAAAAGCTTTCCAGGAAGCAAGGATGATCTGATCATAAGCGGTGCTCCATAATTAAAAACTGCAATTTATCTAAGAAGTGAAACTGTTTTTCACGCTATTTTGTAGTGATCGAGACAATTATAACAGCAGGAGGCGTCCAGTTGTGAAGAGCATCAAAAGGATGGCATGGACAACACAATTATAACTGCTATGGTGGCCCAGCTGTGGTGGCGCAATGGTTAGAATGCAGTACTACAAGCTACTTCCGTTGACTGCTGGCTACCAGGTGTTTGGCAGTTCAAATCTCACCAGGCTCAAGGTTGACTCAGCATTCCATCGTTTTGAGGTGGGTAAAATGAGGAGCCAGATAGTCAGGGGGTGATAGGCTGACTCTGTAAACCGCTTAGAGAAGGCTGTAAAAGCACTGTGAAGCGGTATATAAGTCTAAATGCTTCCTTCCTTCCTTCCTTCCTTCCTTCCTTCCCAGTGGTTAGAATGCAGTGTTGCAGGCTGACTCTATTCACTGCCAGCAGCTCGATCCTGACTGGCTCAAGGTTGACTCAGCCTTCCAACCTTCCAAGATGGGTGAAATGAGGACCCAGATCATTGGTGGCAAGAGGCTGACTCTGTAAACTGGTTGGAGAGGGCTGTAAAACACTTTGAACTGGTATATAAGTCCAAGTGCTATTGCTCTAATGCCACCTCCATCCTCTGGGAATGGGAAGCATACAAAAATGGTAGCATAATAGAAGGGGGGCAGCACCTGACCGATCTCAAGAGAAGTTATCCAGGAAGCTAGGTCAATCTGACCCCACCCACATGTAACATAGCCCCACCTCCTTTGCATCTGACCTGCCCACCAAACAGTGCAGCTTTCCAGCTACGTTGCAACAGCTCACTCCAAAGCAATAACTTGCATGATGTAAGTTGGTACGGAATAAAAAAAGAAGGGGTTAAAAAAAACTCTCCCTTAACTGAATAGCAGTCGAATAAGATAGCAAGCCGAGCTTTCATTGGCTCATTTTCAAAAAATGACAAATGGGATGATGGTTTGTTCCACGGCTTCGAAGGGGAAGCAGACCAGAGCCAGTGACAGTCTGATGCCTTCTCCATTGCAACACATGACGGTCCAGGCTCACAGAGAAGAGTCAGGCTTAATGAGTTGGAAGGCGCATTCGTGGCCAGTTCTGTATTTAAAAATAACATCTCAGCAAGGGAAACCAGGCAGAATTCCTGAATTGGAGCCCTCCAGATGTGCTGGACGGAGCTCTCCTCCTTGTTAGACAATGCCCACGTTGCTTCCTGTAAAGTCTAAACCTCTGGCTTCACGGCTGCCTTGTTACAGCTCACGACAAGGGTGGTTGATGCAAAAGGAGCGAAACAAGATAAAGACAGCAGGTTACTCTTCTCGAACTGCACTGAGCGAGCAACTCTTTAATTCCATTATTTATTGCGTGCCACTCGGAGAAACGAGGAGTAAAATGCTTTTTATAAAACACACCGCCTTGTCGGGTCGGGTCGGTTGCAGAGAAGACAACCATGAAGCATATCCTAGTTTTCTAAAATGCTGGAAAATTAGAACATGGATTTCCTGGAACATTTTTATGATAAAGACATTCTCGCGCCCTTCCCTTCCTTTTGTTCCCCTCCCGGCCCCTTTTGCAATTTGCTCGAGTGATCAAGAAGCAGTGAGAAGAGCGAGCAAGGGCCCTTTAAAAGCACGGTGAGCACTTGATAAAAGTCACATTCATCCAAGGGGGGGAGGGAGAGAGGGACGGTCCAAAATGCACCCATTCGCAGCACCTCAGGGCATCCTGACAATTAAGCAACACTAGTTAGTTTGTCCAGTTAGGGAAGGGGTGTCAAACTCAATGCCTGGATCCGGTCCATGAGTGTTCTGACCAAGGCTTCCCAAGACCACAATTAAGCAGATGCTTAATTAAAACAAATCTTGTTTCATTTCAACACTGGGAATTATTTTCATTCCCAGCTGGTAATGAGTCCCAAACAGTCCCTCAATATAAGCACCCACCTTTATCTCCTTTGAATTGCTGCCAACAGCTAGAGTGCCAAATGAACTATAAAAAAAAAACCAACCAAAGTGCAAAGTCCACACAGAGCTTCAAGGATTAATCCGAACAGAAGGAATGACTTTGCTTCCTGCAAAGGTTTCTCTACCTTTGCCTATCCTTTATGCCTTAGGGGAGGGGCAATGACCTCCCAGCCTTACTCCCGAGTTGCCCCTTTTGTCTCAGCTGCTCATCTTCTAGCAGCTCTGTGCACACGCACACTGGGAACAGGCTCCCCTTGTTCCTCTGCCTCACTGCTGACAGACTCTGGAGGTTCCGGAGTCAGCACTCCACTCCCACATGGTCCTGGCCCCATCTCTGCATCGGATGCAGGACCCTCATCTGAGTCCTTCCCAATCTCCCAGACAGGTTCCCATTCTTCCCCACTGTCTGATTCTGCTTTCGTCTGCACAGGCTGCCGGCGAACCACAACAGTGGAGTGCTTAGATCCGGCCCACAGGGCCACCCTGAAAATAGCAAAGGACTGGCCCACAGTGCCCCTGCCAGCAAAAATGGACCTTTCAAGGGCTGAGTGCGGCCCTCCTGAGCTCCGTTTTCGCTGGCAGAGGGTTGCAGGAGGCAGTTGAAGCCGAAAACAGAGCTCAGGAGCCTGTTTTCTTCTGGCAGACCACTCGGACTGCCATAGGAGCCCCCTGACACAAGTGATATCATGCTGGCCACACCCACTCCAGCCCCCTGAGGTCAAACACAACTCTAATGCAGCCCTCAATGAGACTGAGTTTGACACCCCTGAATTAGGGGGACTGGAGAGCAAGAAAGGAAGGTTCGTGAAATAAACGTTGCTCTTAAAAGTTGTGGAATTTATCACTCTTGGAGGACAAACAGGGCTTCTGTGCAACATTATTTATGCCAGATCTGTGCCAGATCAATAGAGACAGGGCCCAAGTGTGCAGAACACTGAAAAGCTGAAAATCTTCCAAATTCAGCATCGCCGTGCAATCATCCTTGCTTCTAATGTCTCCTTCTCAGCTAAGCTAGCCAGGAATTTACAGCAGGATAGAAATGTTTAACCTTCTATCCAAACCCAGATCTTAAGAGCCAACTTCTACAACAAGATCTGAATTCAGATGTTGATTTCATACTCTGGTTTGCTGGAAGACCTGCAGGATAGGGAACTTGAGTGTAACGTTAAGCATTAAATCTAAATGATTCAGTTAAATCGTCCTTTAGCCTCATCTTCGTCTTGTGCCGTATCCGTCATCAGACACTGGCAATCGTGTTGGCAATCCTATTTTTATCAACAGCCGCACGAAAAAAGTGCTGCTGAGTTTTGTCCAAATCAGATCCTTAGATTTTGAAGCCATTATGTTCTTCTTCTGCCTGGACCTCATTTGCCTTCCATGTTTCCTTGGAGGATTAAGTGAAGG
Source organism: Hydrophis major (assembly GCA_033807585.1). Taxonomy (NCBI): domain Eukaryota; kingdom Metazoa; phylum Chordata; class Lepidosauria; order Squamata; family Elapidae; genus Hydrophis; species Hydrophis major. The sequence goes on along the minus strand of CM066335.1, from coordinate 12,635,257 downwards.
ATACCGTATTTTTCTGGGTGTCACATCAACATGTCCAAAATATTCTAACTTTTGCTTTTTTGTGGTTTTGGTGATTTCCCTTGGCTTTCTCAGGCAGCTTTCTCCTTTTTCTTAATCCTCCTACAAATCATTTTCCTTTTGCTAAATAATACATGCATTAAAGTTTACAATGGTAAGATTAAAAAAAAAAACCAATGCAAACCAGGGAAAACATAAAAAGTAAAAAGAAAGAGAAGTGCAGAGACAGAAAGAAAAAAAAGGAAGATATATAAAAGATAGCTCCCCCCTCCAAACAAATATAAACACAGTGAGTTAACACTTTCTCTAATATTTCAGTTTTAAAAAACTACTTCTTTCCATATTTCATCCCTTATCCATCATCAAATTCTAAAAGCTTGCCCTAATCAGCAAAAGTCTGCTAAGAGCTACCAGAAACAATAGCATATATAACTAGAAGGGACTGAAAAAAAGTTATGTTCTCTTGGAATGCTTTCATATGTAATTGTTCTTTTTATGGATAGAGTTTGCAAAGGACAATGGGTTTCATGTGAAATTTTTTCTATATTTTCCCAACCATTTTCATCTTTTCCTTTGCTGAAGGAAGAATTCCACTCAGGAAGAAGGATTTGTGGTAGAGCAAGGACTGATCTGCAGGGCCCTTGACAGTCAGTCTAGAAACATTTCAAACTTCAAAACTGCCACTCTCAGTTCCACCAGATTGACTGAAACGGTCAACCAAGAAGAAGATTTTAACTGAATAAACTGCCTGGATGAACCTTAGTTACACGCTGCTAGGAAGGGGGATCAAGTGAAAAATAACTTCGGCATCAGGGGTGTCAAATTCGCCCAAGGCCTGGATCCAGCCGGAGGGATGCTTCAATCTGGCTCACAGGGCCAGTCTGGAAACAGCAAAGGACCAGTCCGCAGTGCCAGTGAAAACTGAGCTCGGGGGAGGGTGCACATGGCCCCCACTAGCAAAAGGCTGCAGGAGGCCGTTGTGTCCAAAAATGGGGTGCAGGGGGAGCCACATGCAACCCCCTCAGGCTCTGTTTTCACTGTGGGATGGCTATCAAAACAAACTAAAGACAAAACAAAAGCGGAAATATTTCCCCTACTGCATTTGAGCATCCAAGAGAGACAGGAAAGGAGAATGGGAAAGAGGAAAGATAAAAAGAAGGGAAGACAGGAAGAGAGCAAGGAAGGAAAAAGAAGGAAGGAGGGGAAGGAAGAAGAAAGGAGCATGAAGAGGGAAGGAAAAAGAAGAGAAGGAAGGGAAGGAAGCAGGGAGTTTATAATGAGAGTGAGGGTCTCAGAGAAGTCCTGCCTTACCACTTGGCCACCACAGGTACCCCTGCCATTGAATCAAAAGCTGAGGTTTTTTTTCCCCCTCCTTGCATTCTGCACAGGAAATCTTTCAAAAGCCTGTCAATGTTTCTGCTGAAAGTGACATTCAAATTGCATTTTTGAAAGACACGATCTTGTTATTACGACAACTCCCATCGCAACATCGGCAAACCTGGATGGCAAAAGGAAGAGCTGTTCAAAGCCACAACACACACACACACACACAAAATGGGCTCCCTTAACAAGTGACAGAGATATGGAATTGCTTAACAATGAGGGCTGGTCCCTTTTCTAGTGAATACAAGTCCTAGGCTGCCCACACCTTGGGAAGGCTTCTCAACTATTGAGATGGGTTCAAAAAAAAAAACCATGTATCACTCCATGCAAAATTCACTGCAGCATGTTAATACATGAGCTGAATATTCATCGTGGCAAGAAAGGGCATCTTGAATATTAAGCTAATTCTGGTTATGGCAGGAATCTTAAATGTTTTATCAAAAAGGAAGGGAAGAAGGCAACTTGGACACTTTTTTCCATTTAGCCTGTACAAGCCAAGGATGCCTTCTGTTGTAAAATAAAAATGAAGATAAAATATGGGCTTTATCACTGGCTGAAGGTTCTCCGCTCCAAGCTGAGAATGCGATTCATTTTTAAGTCAACAGTAAAGTAACAAGCAATCAAGAAATATATTGCAAACCATCACGTAGTAGCATAGCAACGAAGGCACTGTGGGGTGGATTAGATGCCAGGATGTGTCTGTATCTGTCGCCCCCCCCCCCCCCCCCAAAAAAAAACAAAAAAACAGATCCACAGCCTGGAGGTTCAATTTAACTGAGTTTTCTTGCTAAAAACCGATGCATTGGAATCTTTTCAACTAACAGTTAGCTCCTGGTTACTTTTAGATAAGGTTCAATGGCAGTTAAGGTAGATTGGACTTAGTTCCTTTGTGACTACATAATGATACTAGACTGGTGCCTCATTTCACTTCTCTCCCTGTAAGTCGTACCTCCAGAAGATCTACAAGGATCAGAATAACGCAAGCCATGATATTCCCTGTGACACACCATGGAAGGAAACTTTGGACTTTGAAGAAAAATGGGAAGTATATTAACGGTTTTGCATCTTGGTGCTGGGAGAGTTTCTTGAAAATGTCATATCCAACTGTTGGAAGAATTATCCTTCTGGGTTCAGTTCCAAGTGGGGAAAAAGACCCTGGAAACTTGGAGGCTGTTTGGAAAGATGGTTTAATGGTGGACAGCAGGACCCCATGGCTTGGAGCTCCAAAGTGAAATGGATGATCACATGCTTCAAGGTGAAAAGAGAAGGGAGGGCCAAGATGCTGAGAGACCCTTTGTTATATATCCTCTGTTGGGCTCCACTTTAGTGTTTCCTGTTTCTGTGCAAGAAATGTATCCCATTGGTTGTCAGACTCCCAGGGATGGGGGTCTTAACTAATTTTGTAGGCTTTGTCTGGGCCACGTGGCTTCGCCTGAGTGTTGGCTGATACAGAGATGGGTAGAGGCCTTTATTATGTAGAATACTCTGGCCAGGCTTTAATGGCCCATTAGCAAAGGTGTGGGGGCTGAGTTTCTGCCTCTCTGAGGTGAGTTTCTGCTTCTAAGTTTCTGCTCTTTTTAGGGGAAATATTCTGCCTTTGAGATATTTCCTAGGATACTTCATTTTTCTAGGAGAGGGGTGGGTGCTAACTTCCTACACAACCAAGAAAACAAACCAAAACTGATGTAGGAGAACATAATCATATTTTTCATTACAGGTAGTACTGCTGTAAATACATACCAGTTACCAACTGCCTGAAGTTTGATCATGGGATGCTATGATGGTAATGTAAACATTACCAGAGAACTCACTCGTGTGTTATGTGACAGACGAATGCCAACCTGTCTTAAGTCTAAGATTTACAAGACAACCCTCCATCCTATTGCACCGCATGGCACTGAATGCTGGGCAGCAGCAACAGGGACTGAAAGCTCTCTCCATGCCATGGAAATGAGAAGGCTCTGTTGGATATTGGGCACCTCCTTTCTCAACCACATCACAAATGACACCATTCAACAACACTTTGGTATGGCATCAATTCTAGAGAAGATGAGAGAAGACCGGCTCCACTGGTATGGACGTGTCCAGAGAGCAGCACCTTCCACCGTGGCCAAGACTGCCCACCAACCAGAAGTCAAAGGCCAGTGACGTTGCGGGCATTCAAAAGAGAAATGGCAAGACACCATCAAGAAAGATATGTAAGCTGTGGGCCTGTGCTCTGGAGATGCAGCTGACCATGAAAAGTGGTGTTCAATGATCTGAAAAGTGGACCCTGCACCTGTGAGAGGAGGAGGAGGAAGAAGAAGGGGAAGGGGAAGGGGAAGGGGAAGGGGAAGGGGAAGAGGAAGAAGAAGAAGAAGAAGAAGAAGAAGAAGAAGAAGAAGAAGAAGAAGAAGAAGAAGAAGAAGAAGAAGAAGAAGAAGACATCTGTTCTTCAGCCTGACCAGTCTTTGTTCTCCACTGAATATCACAAAACATTGTAGGTTTGAATCATTAAGATTTCCAGGTCAGTGTCATGCAGACAGACTCTACCATTTAACCTGTTTGGATGTTATATTCAGATGCAAAGTAAATGACCCTCTTAAGATGGCAAGGCTCTGCAAAGCGAGCCACTGTGAGCCAAATCACCTTCTCATTTAACATCTCCTACACCAGTTTCAATGCTTTTCTTAATCTCCTTTTGTCATTTTGAACTTCTACAGCTTAGCCCTTTCTTCAAATTACGGAATTAGCTTAAAGTCCCGGTGTCAGGTTTATTGTCTTCAAAACCAGCTGATGCAGATAAAGCATTTATAAACAGAACTGATCTGTCAGTCTTGGTTTCATGGTTATCTTTTAAGAAGAAGAGAAAGGAAAGAAAAAAAAACCCTCAGGGAAATTTACTAAATAGCACAAGCAAGTTGTACCCATTTGTGATCTCAAACAAGTTTTACCTGTGCCCCCCCCCAAAAGAAAAAGGGGCTATCATTCAGGCCTGGGATCCCCCTTGCAGGGGTGGAAAAATTGAAATCCTGGGGAAATGCTTCTATATAGGACAATCCTAAACAAAATGAACAACAGCCTCTTTCATTGGCTGGGTCATGATATACTAAGCCATAATGACCTTTACTTAGGTTTTGCTTCTCATGTTTTGTTAATCCAGCCAACATGGTTAAAAATCATGGCTTATCCTGCAAGCTTTTTTTTTTTTAAAAAAAGCTGATAAGTGTTAAAAAAAAAAATCAGAAATGATCCCTTGCTTCAAGTCATATTTGCAAAGATTGTTTAGATGGGTTTTAAAGCAGGGGTCTCCAACCTTGGCGACTTTAAGACTTGTGGACTTCAACTCCCAGAGTTCCTCAGCCAGCTTTGCTGAGGAACTCTGGGAGTTGAAGTTCACAAGTCTTAAAGTCGCCAAGGTTGGAGACCCCTGTTTTGATTGCTCAAGAAATAAGATGCTTCAAGAAATAAGCATATGAGGTCTCACAATGTTGTAAGAAAGGAGGAGGCTATTGATTTTTAAAAAAAAGAAATGTAGATTAACAGATTAACAGTGGGTTCTTGTAGGTCATCTAGTCCAACCCACACCCCAGCCAAGCAGGAGACCCTACACCATTTCTGACTGATAGCAGTCCAGTCTCTTCCTGAAAGCTTCCAGGGATGAAGCTCCCACAACTTCTGAAGGCAAGTCACTCCATTGAATATAGAATAACAGAGTTAGAAATTTTCAAGTTTACTTAAAACCTTTAGCTCTAAAGGGATTCTTTTTTTTTTTTAATAGGTTCCAAGATTCATAATGAATTCCACCCTCGGCACCAATTTCTGCCCTGTGAAAAATCACAGAATACTGAGCTCAGTTGCCAGCTTCCATAAGTGCTGATCAGATTTTCTCTTTAATCCTGAGAGCTCTAGAATCATTGCGCTAAAATAAGACGGTGCTGATAGGATTCTAATTGCATAGGTATATTTGAGACACTTTTTAAATAATTCTCTTTGATTTCCAGTCATCGTGGCTGGGTGTCTACATATATAGAAACAGACTCAGTACCTACACTGAATGCATCTAGACCTCAGAAAGAGATTGTTATAAATATGAATTAATCCATCACATTACCAGAGCAATTCCCTGGGAGGGCAAAAGACATGTCCTTACAGCTAAAACACAAGGAAATCATTCTTAGGCTGAAGTGTTCAAAGGCTGAGGAAATGAAGAAAATTGGCTTGTATTGCTCCAAGTGGATGTTTACCCACCTGAAAGAATGGAAAAGGCATGGAAAATGGAATGGAATAGAATAGAATAGAATAGAATAGAATAGAATAGAATAGAATAGAATAGAATAGAATAGAATAAGAAGCAGAGAATAGAATAGAACAGAACAGAACAAGAAGCAGGGAAAGAAGAGAAGAGAAGGGAAGGGAAGGGAAGGGAAGGGAAGGGAAGGGAAGGGAAGGGAAGGGAAGGGAAGGGAAGGGAAGGGAAGGAAAGCTTTTACCTTTCCTGTCATGCCCTTGTCAGAGTAATCATGTCTGCACTCAGCAGACATCTCTTTTAAACTCTCTATTACTATATATGCCGTGGCGCACTGAATGCTGTTACCTTCTCACTGAATTTATCTACTCACATTTGCATGTTATTGAACTGGTGGACAGAAGCTGAGGCAAGAACAGGAGCTCAAACTGTTCTGACCCATGCCCTTTTCCAACAAATCAAACACATTCCAAAAGGAAGAGAAAACTTTTAATGCTTCTGCAAAATAATTAGCTGTGATAAGCACAAGCCTTGCCAAACTGTGCAAAACAGCCAAAAGATAACAGACAAGAAATAATTTGCAATACAAGGATCTTTAAATACAAACTCAGGATACCGGAATGTCCACAAGGCTGGAGTTTCAAAACATCTTTGCCTTCTGCAAAGAACGTCCAATTCACAGCTGGCTTTTATCTTCTTGAAGGAGGGGCCATTACCTTGCAGCCTTACTCCTGAGCCACCCTTGCTGTTGTAGCTGCTCTTGCCTGCGAGCAATCCTGCGTGCGCGCACACTTGGCACAGGCTCCTCGGGAACCTCCTCATCGCTGCTGCCAGCCCCCACAATCTCTGAAGGCAGCAGTCCACTCCCTAATGGTCCTGGCCCCTCATCTGAGTCCTTGCTCTCCTCAGCCATCCATACCTGCTGCTGGCTAACCATAACACAAACCTTCTATAAATGCTGAGCCATCGCACCCCTTGCATATATATTGCATGACTTTTAATTTTCCAATTAATCGTGTATCTTCCATTAGACCAAACATATCACCCCATTTTCACGAGTGGAATATTTAGAATGATATGTGTAAAATCAAAAGAACAGCCTGCTTGTACCATCAATATCCAACAGGCACACATTGCTGTAGTCAGAAAGATTAACATTATTCTTTTATGCACACGTGTTTGCTGTCTGAAATGAAAATCCAGCACTGTGCATAATGCTTCTTGATGCTTCAAATGATGTTCCTGTTAGTTTAAAACCCCATCATGAATGTTGCAAGGAGTGCATTTTGCTACTTAAAGGCTGGGACGCTAACTAGAAATGTTTTGAGTTTCCAAATCCCTGACTGAAATGGAGGGAGAGGGAAATCAAACTGAAAGGAAGCTCAGCTTTGATCTGGCTCCCTTGATAGTTTTAACCATTTTGGCAAAGATGAAAGAATCACAACTATTTGTCTTTGAGAGTTCTCCTTTTAGTCTTCTAGAAATTCTAGGAGAGCGGCACATCTCCTTCTAGGCCAGAGATAGCCCATTTTCTGTAACTTAGTAAATTGCACAATTTGTCTTGCAGATTCTAAATCCATCTATTTCAATGTGATATTCCTCCAACGTGTTGAAAGTGCCAATTTCCCCAGAGTTTGTGCTGAAAATGATGGCATTTGCAATCTCAACATAAAGCCAGGATAGGTGTCTTCTAAACATCTGTAAGTACAAACATGGTTATTGTTTGCTCTTAGGTTTAAATAACTTTTAAAAATGCTCTTTAATTTTCATTTTTACTATATGGAATCAAATAGACGTTTGGACCATTAACACATTCTAATGAAATCTTCAGTGGAATTGGACTTATTAATATACTCCCAAAGAAATCTTCAATGGAATTTGGACTATCAACCACTATTTGAACCACTAACAAATGGACTATTTGAACCATTAACAAATTCCCAAGGAAATTCTCTATGGAATTTGGACCACTAACAAATATCTAAAGAAATCATCAATGGAATTTGGACCACTAACAAATTCCCAGTGAAATTCTCAATGGAATTTGGACCGCTAACAAATACCCAATGAAATCCTCAATGGAACTTGGACCGTTGACAAATTCCTCATGAAAGTTCTCAATGGAAAAGGTGTCTCAATCTTCTATAAATCTTGCCAATGCTGGATTAAGATAGTAGGTCTGATTGGGCTGGGAAAGTGAGACAGTATCCTTCCTTGACAATTGGTTAAAACTAGAGGAGAAAAAAGGATCTATATATTCTAATTTACTTCATACAGCCATAGATGAACACATGGATCTGGTGGATCACTCTCCTTACTACACAGGCCAGCATCTCTGAACATGCGCCTATGTACCTTCCCCTAAGAAACTACCTAAAATTTAAAAAGGGGCAGTTAAGGCCTCCGCTAGCTTGCATGTCACATAAACAGCTCTTAAGGGAGCAAGTGCAACGTTGAAAATTAATATGCTAGAAAAAAGTCTACAGAAATTCTGCACATTTCAGACTAAGGCTGTGGCTGTCAACCCTGACAGCCATAAATCAAACCTCCCTCAAAGCATAAAACCAGTTTGTCAACGTCCTCTCAATCCGAAATGGCATCAGTTGTCTATTCTGCTTGAGGCAGGCTGCTCAAAACATTTATTACCTTGTGTGGCTGAAATCTGACTTGCAAACAGCCTCGGGTAGCTGAGAGGGAGAGGGGAGAGAAAAAGAAAATCCGGCTGTTCCACTGAAGGTGCAGCAGACTTCAACCCACTGAAAACCAAGTAGTTCTTATTGAATGGTTCTCCCTAGGACAAGTTGGCTCCAATGCCTCCTACAGAGTAGACACTTCGTCTCGTCATTTACATCCACTCTCTCATTTATACAAGGCAGGACCTTGGGGAGAAGGCTGGGCTCCCAAATCCTGGCTGTCAAAATTACATTCTCACATATCTCTGAGACACAGGTGGGATTCAAATTTCTTAACAACCGGTTCTGTGGGGGTAGCCTAATTTGTGAGTTGGTGGCCATGTGACTGGTTGTGCATGGCTCATGTGTAAATATTATAAATATTGATGTAAATATTGATTTTTTTATTTAAAAAAAAAAAAAAGAGCAACTTTTATCCAAAATCATGCAAAGCAGGCAGGCAGATTGAGTTGCTCACAGATTCATTCAGAGATCTATCTTTCTGAAATCTGCTAGGTGAGTCTGCACTGAAAAATAGAAGCTTCAGTCCTGAGGAAGGTTCATTCAGCTCTGCTTTTAGATTACCTAGAAAGCAAGGAATCCAATGATTTCCTGTTTTCTAGCTAATCTAAATCGGCACAGCAGAAAGCTGATGGTTGGGGGGGAAAAGGAAAAATAGCAACTTAGCAGGCAATTTGATGGCATGCATGCCAGGTAAGGAATGAGGGGGAGGGGAAGGGAGGGGCCAGCCAGTGGCATGATTTGCCAGTTCTCCAAATTGTGCAGAATCCCACCTCTGCTCTGAGATACAACATGTGCAAATATGGTTGGGTGCAACTGCAAATGCACCTACTAAAAAAAGCAATTGGTCACTACTATAAGGTGCACAACCTGCCATCCCACAGCAGGGCGTCAAACTCACGGCCCAGGGGCCAGATCTGGCCCATGGAGTGTTTAGATCTGGCCCGCAAGGCTGCCCTGGAAACAGCGAAGGACCAGCCTGCGGTGCCTCTGCCAGTGAAAACATGGCCTTCCTGAGCTCCATTTTTGCAGGCTGAGGGTTGCAGGAGGCTACCCCAGCCAAAAACAGAGCTCAGGAGCCTGTTTTCTCTCAGGCCACAGGCGCCCCCAACACGAGTGAAGTCAAGCTGACCATGTCCACCCTGGCCCCTGAGATCATAGACAACCCTGATGCAACCCTCAATGAAATTGAGTTTGATACTCCTGACTCAGAGGTTCCAGGTGGCTTACCGGCACCCAAAGTTTACATCATGAAAACTCAGCTGGAGTCAAGGAAAAAGAAAGAAAGAAAGGGTTGACTCTTTATAGCAGGCATATCCAAAGCCTGGCCCGGGGGCCAATTGCAGCCCATTTTCAAATTTCGAGCAGCCCGCAGCCTCTTCTCCCGCCAGCTCAGCCTGTCACTCATCCCCACCGGCCAGCGTTTTTCCCTTCACCGCACAGCAGTTCCCATGAATGTCAGGCTGAATGGTCGGCCCACACACATTTTCACCTCCCCAAATCTGACTCTCCTTGCAAAAAGTTTGGACACCCCTGCTTTATAGGAATGAAAGTTAAAGTTTTGTAAACCAAAGAGAATGGAATACAATGGACGTATATGAGATGATAGGAATGTATGAGCATAAAAGACGGTTGTAAACATGTACATAATTGTATATAAATGTATAAAAATGTAAATAGAAATAATATGTAGCTAGCACTATACTAATAACATAAGGGAACAAGGAAATTAACTGTTACATGTATCTCTATACTATAGCTTGTATGACCAAAATGATGGCCAAGAAAGTAGCACTGTGTTCAATTGTCTTTAATGTTCATTTAACAAAATTTATTTTTTAAACAAACTTCAGCAACAAAAGTGGTGCAAATTCAGGAGATATCTCAAATTTGAGGAAGATGGGCTTTAAAGGGTGGGCCTGTCAGGTGGGCCTGTCCCAACAACCTCCCCTTTCTTTCCTTCCTTCCTTCCTTCCTTCCTTCCTTCCTTCCTTCCATCCATCCATCCATCCATCCATCCATCCATTTATTATTTATTTATGGAAATTTATATTGCAGGCTATTCGCCCATGGTGACTCAAGGCGGTTTACACGAACACAAAAACATATCAAAATAAAAATAATAAAAGAAAATAATAAAAATAAAAATAAATAAATAAAATAATAACCCAACCACCACCATCCTGGTGATAACACATATTCATACAAGCCATTTAATGGACACCAATCCCGCTCTGGGTTCCCCAGGCCCGCTGGCAGAACCAGGTCTTCAGCGCCTTCCGGAAGAGTGCTTGAGTGGGGGCCATTCTAATCTCTGGGGGAATGATGTTCCAGAGAGACAGAGCCACCATGGAGAAGCACCTTCTTCTGGATCCCACCAGGTGTATCTCCCTCAGAGGTGGGACTAGCAACATTCCCTATCTCCTCACTCTAATGGGTCAGGTGGATGTGATTGATAGGAGATGTTTCCTTAGATAACCCAGATCCAAGCCACGAAGGGCTTTAAAGGTGACAACCAGCACCTTGAAATGCACCCGGAATTACCATCCAAATCTGGCACAAAATAGACCCAAAACACCATGATGCCCTTTTCCCACAGTGAAAATACTTTATACTTATATGTTTATATGTTATGTTCATACTTATACTTGTTTTCTCACCCATGCTTGACAAAAGTAAACTAAACTAAATAAAATAAAATAAACATGGCACCCACCCCTGCTTTCCCAGCCTACCTCAACTTACCTTCAGCTTCTCAAACCGGTCACTCAGGGACGCCACTTGGTGATCCCGGTGCCTCCCCACCAGTTTGCATAAGGCACAGATGAGCTGGTCATCAGCCACACAGTACATGTTCACCTTCTCATTCTCGTGCTCAAGGCACATCAGCCCTCGGAAGTGAGTGTCCGGCACTGGCTCCACCAACCGGTGGCTGGTGAATGGCTTCTTATTGGGGTGGGTGGCCCGCAGGCAGCGGTCACAGTAGGACACCTCACAAGTGATGCAGGTCTTGATGGCGTCGCGGGGAGGGTCCTGCTCGCAGAACTGGCAAGCTATCCGGTCCACTACCGTCGACATGGTCGGGCTGCGGCGATAGGGCCGCTCGTGGTAGTTCTCGCTGGGGGAACTGGGCCCACTCAAAGAGGCCTTCTGGAATCGGTCAATGATATTCTGCAAGGTCACATTCCGCTTGAGGCCTTCTAGGCCCCGGTGGTTAAGGGAGATGACATGCCGGCAGGTGGGACACTGGAAGGCGGCGATGGGTTCAAGGCTCTCGCCAGAGGAGCAGCTGGAGACCAGGATGCGGTGGGCGCAGCTGAAGCACAGGCTGTGAGCACACGGCAGGAGGAGGGGGTCTTCGAACAACTCTAAGCAAATTGGGCAAGTCAGTTCTGACTCCAGTGTTTCCATCTTTAGTTAAAACAATCTGGCTTCAGTGTTAAAAACGAGGGAGGCAGGTCAGTCCTCTGGAAAAGAAAATGGGGGCACGGAGAGAAAGGAACAATATTGTAAAGTACAAAATAAGTACAAAAAGGAACTTGAAAAGCAGCGGGGAGGAAAAGGGGGAAGAGAAGTGAGGAAGGAAAAGAAAAAAAAAGAAAAAGAAGAATTGACTTCTGACTCTCTCTGTTGCAGTAAAATAAGGCATGAACATCAGCATCCATACCAGAGGTGGTATTCAGCCAATTTGCACCAGTTCTGGAGAACCAGTAGCAAAAATTTTGAGTAGTTCAGAGAGCCAGGAAATCCCACCTCTGACTGGAGATTTTACGGTATCCTTCCCCTGGCACGCCCAACAAGCTACGCCCACAGAAACGGTAGTAAAAAAAATTGAATCCCACCCTTGGAGTGGAGGTGGATGAAATTTATAAAATTGGCATGTAATTTTGGAGGAGAGAAACAAAGATCCTAATCCAATATGGCGCCTTTCACATTTGACTGAAATGAGAGGCCTCCCTCCAATGATGAATTTTATTCAGCCGGTTCTGATTGGTTCTGGAGAATCCGTAGCGGAAATTTTGAGTAGTTCGGAGAACCGGCAAATCCCACCTCTGACTGGCCCTGCCCCCATCTATTCTCTAACTTCCGAGTCCCAGCTGATAGGCCAGGTCTTCTTTGGTTGCCCTGTACAGGAGAACAGAGCTGGAAAGCAGGTTAGTGAGGTGGGGAGGGAATGAGGATTTTGCAGTATCCTTGTTCTGACCCAACTGGATTCCCAGAGAGCAAACACAGACAAAGGCAGCAGCCCCCACCTTTTAAGGTTTAATCACAATTCTGTTCCTTTACAGATAAAAGGCTGCTTTCCAACGATTAGCTCTGACAAGGAAGAGCCTTGCCAAGTTGTTTGTCAAGGCTGCCAAAAACCCAGAGATAGGAACTAATTTACAGAATTCTCCAAACTTGAACTAAGATGTCTACCAGTTGAGTTTCAGAGCTTCTTTGCTTTCTGCAAAGAACGCTTTTCCAAACCTGGTTTTTATCCTCTGGAGGGAGGGGCCATTACCTTGCAGCCTTACTCCCAAGTCACCTGTGCTGCTACAGCTGCTCTTTCCTGCAATCAATCCTGCATGCATGAGCACTTGGCACAGGCTCCTCCGGAACCTCCTCATCACTGCTGCCAACCCCCACAATCTCTGAAGGCAGCAGTCCACTCCTTAGTGGTCCTGGCCCCTCACCTGAGTCCTCGCTCTCCTCAGCCGTCCGCACCTGCTGCCGGCTAGCCACAACAATCCTTCCCCTGGAGTGGAGTGGGAATGGAGATTTTTACAATATCCTTCCCCTGCCACGCCCACCAAGCCATGCTCACAGAACTGGTAGTAAAAAAAATTTGAATCCCACCACTGCAATCCCATCACAACTTGTTGCTTTTTCATATTAATGGGAACAAGCCGTTTTTGTGAAGATCTATCAATCTAAAACCCAAAATCAAAGTTTCATTCTTTTCCAGCTTCAAGTGGTTTCCATGTGGAAACAAAAGTACTTAGGCTCTTTTCTTTAATCAAAGTAGTCAGTTTTGCCATTTCGGCCAAGGAACATGTTTAAAGCCAGGCATTTCCCACCTAGTCTCCAGGGAAGAGTAGTCCGAAGCAACATTTTTGGGCATGTGGAGAACTTCCCTGACATAGTTGAATGAGAGACTGCACCCAGAGTGCCTTCATATCTGACCTTCTCTACCACCCAGTCTAAAATTCTGAGCCTGGTATGAGTTTATGGAAGTTACCTATCTCAACTTGAAATCAGCCTAGGTTTTTTCCGCATGCTCAAAAATCATCACCTCCCATCAGTCCAAGCAATAAAAGGGCATGCTTTATTTATTCCTTTGAGGGATTGCTTTCTGTAGCCGCCCATCTCAAGCAATGACTCTGGGCGGCTTTCGATCCAGAACATCTACAATTAAAAATCTGAAAAAAACATTTTGAAACAATCAAAACAGTAGAGAGCATTAAAAACCACAGTGAGCATTAAAACCCTTTGTTTTCATGTTTAAATGTTCTGAATTGTACTCACTCACTTACTCATTCACTTCTGTATTGGAGTTAAGGCTGTAACTCAGAGGAGGATCACAATTGCTCAAATTCAGTGCCTACCATAAAAAGAACCTGTTGATCACACTAAAGGTCTAACTAGTTTGTAAACCATGCTTCAAATTAGCCAAAGGAGGAACCCCATAACTTGGACATGTGTTTATCTACAACTAGTATATAGTACTTGACATAAGATACAATGCTTTGTCATCATGATAACCATTGTTCATTCATCCTCCATAATTTGTCTAATCTAAAGCATCCATAACAATAGTGGGATTCAAAAAGTTTCACTACTGGTTGTGTGTGTGTGGCTTGGTGGACATGGAATGGCTTGGTGGACGTGGCAGGGGAAGGATACTGCAAAAACCCCATTCCCTCTCCACCCCACTAACCTGCTTTCCAGCTCCGTTCTCCTGTGCAGGGCAGCCAAAGAAGACCCAGCCAATCATCTGGGACTCAATGGGAGGCAGAGAATAGATGGGGGCGGAGCCAGTCAAAGGTGGTACTTGCTGTTTCTCCGAACTACTCAAAATTTCCACTTCTGGTTCTCCAGAACTACTGAATACCACCTCAGATCCATAGCCATCCCTGTGTCATGTAGCAGAATTTACTATTGAACCATGCATTTAATGAAATAGCGTTTCTTTTATCAATCCTAAACAGCCTATCTTTTACTTTCCTCATGTAATGATAGGTTCTACCATTTCTCTACACTAGATATAATTTTATACCCCTCCATCACACAAGGGATATGTTATACTGCTGCTGAAAAGTAGCATTTCACATTTATTCCTTACGAAAGCTGATGGGAAGCATCAGATTCTTAATTTGTCACGATGATCTGGACAAATTTCAGGGCAGAAGGCCTCTTTGGAGAACCACGTTCACAAAATTAAGTGAAGTAAATATGGAAAGGTTAATCGATATGTTTGTTTTATTGCATTTATATCACTGCCCATCTCAGGTAGCAACACCAGGCAATGTACGCAATAAAGCAAGCCAAACAGATAAAAACCCATTATAAATGCAACCAAATTAACTTTAAAAGATTTTGAAATAATTTTAAAAATACAGAGAGTGTATTGAGAGCCACGGTGGCACATTGCTTAGAATGCAGTTCTGCAGGCTACTTCTGCTGCTCATTGCTTGCAATCTGGCAGTTCAAATCTCACTAGGCTCAAGGTTGAGTCAGCCTTCCATCCTCCCTTCACGTGAACACGGAGTCCTTGATGTTCTCAGATATTGGTTGTTTTCTTACAGAAGTTTCGTTCCCAGGTAGGTAACATATTCAGCACTGAGGATGCTTCCTAATTGGGTCATGAAACATCTGCAAGTAAAAAAATCAGACTCAGGGAGCATCAAGAACTCCACCATTCACCCCTGAGCTACAAAGACCACTTTCTAGCAAGTTCCATTCTACCATGGAATCTCCATGCCCAGTTGATAAAACAATGCTTCAAGAGCTTTCGTGGAAGGACAACAGGGTTGGAGCCAGCTTCACCACAGGAGGAAGACCAGTTAAGTCTGTTTTTAAAATCAAGGCTTCATTTTCTCAAGAGACATTGGCATTCTCATCCGCCTTCTTTCAAACAAGACCAAACTCGCCATAAGATTTTACACTCTGATAAGCATTCCACTCTTACATGTTCATTGAGAGTGTGCAAGTGCTTTCAGGGGAATTATGCACGCTGCTCAATTGTTACTGTCCACTTTATATAGCAATCTGCAGAAGCTTTCAATGATGGTAGAGTGGAAGATCTAAAGAACAAGAAAGCAAATGCTAATTTCTATCTAAATGTTGGTGTTATTTCCAAATGAAGCTTTCACTAATTTTTATCATCATCATCTCATTTTAATGACCCCATAATCCCTTGCGGGTTGGAGTCTGGGTAACTGAATGGAGCCGAGTGTTTGCTGGCCGGATGCCCTTCCTGTCTCCAATGCGGAGTTATATTCGGCAGATATATTCTCATTGTGCCCAGAGAGAGAAATATCTGCCTTCACGAACTAGGATTGAACTCATAGCCTTCTGATTGTGAGGCAAGCGCTTCCACCTCTAGGCCATCACACCACTCACCTTATACTAAGTTTATGCTGAAAGTAAAATCTATCTTTTTGCTTATAAGGAGACTTCATTGTCAGCTAAGACCTTATCAGCAAAGAGTTATGAGTTGTTTCTAGGTCCCTTTCCAATTTTAGAATGAATTTTAGTATTAGTTTGAGTAGTGGCTGGTTGGTTGTTGTTTTTTAAATAGCCAAACAGCTTTCCGCACTACAAAAGAGAAGCTTGCTAAATTCCCATCAAATGTTGTTTTCTTAAAGATTGCTCCTGGTCTATAAGAGTCAAAAGGATCATCCTTCCTCGTTTCAATTCTCTTTGTTTTGAGTTAATGCACCCAATGATACTTTAAATCAGAAGCAAATAACTTTTCTAGCTTATGCCCAGTTTCTAGAAAACATGTAATAGGTCACACATACAGCAGGATCCAGAAATATACCCAAAACGTTTGACAGAAATTAATTTAATTCCATTTGAATTAAATAGCAAAACTTGGCAACACAACTACTAATCCTGTAGTTAATTATTCTTCCATATTCAATGTTACAATTTGGTGGCAGCTTTTAAGAGGCAGCCGTCAAGGCTACAAATTGAGTGTCTGAGATAGTATTGGCCTTTTTGTTAGATGTTTTATACCGTCTTTATTATTTTTATAAATAACTCTAGGTGATGAACATGTCCAATACTCCTTCCTCCTCCTATTTTTTCCCACAACAAACCTATGAGGCAAGTTGAGCTGAGAGAGAAGGACTGGGACAGAGTTTCCTAGCCAGTTTTCATGCTTAAGGTAGCACTAGAACTCTCTGTTAAAAATAATGCATTAGATAGATAGATAGATAGATAGATAGATAGATAGATAGATAGATAGATAGATAGATAGACAGACAGACAGACAGACAGAGCCAGACAGACAGACAGACAGATATAAAGAGATATAGTGTTTTATATATATATTATATAATATATACAACGTATTTTATATAGGGACATGGTGGCTCAGGGGCTAAGATGCTGAGCTTGTCTATCAGGAAGGTCAGCAGTTTGTTGGTTCGAATCCCTAGCCCCACATAATGGAGTGAGCTTCCGTTACTTGTCCCAGCTTCTGCCAACCTGGCAGTTCGAAAGCACATAAAAACGCAAGTAGAAAAATAGGGACCCCTTTGGTGGGAAGGTAACAGCGTTCCGTGCACCTTCGGCATTTAGTCATGCCGGCCACATGACCATGGAGTCGTCTTCGGACAGCGCTGGCTCCTCTTTGGCTTTGTAACAGAGATGAGCAGCACCCCCTAGCACAGATTTGCAAGGAGGGAAACCTTTACCTTTAGAACTCACAGTCTCCTGGTGAATTGGTCCAGAGCCACCCAGCTGGCTTTCATGCATAAGGCGGGACTAGAATTCACTGTCTCCTAGTGATTGTCACCAAGTCACCCAAGCCAACTTTCCGATTGACCCTCATTGCAATGTGATGTAAGTACCTTAATAGCAAAGAAACTTATATTTGCTATGCTTTAAATTCTAATAAGCCCCTGAATCCTAAAGGGAGATTTTTGTGATGTACAATTATTATTGTGCAGCTATGCTCATGATTCATTTTTTTCCCCGGACAATGCTTAATGCAGGACTAGAATTCCCAGTCTCCTAGCTCCAAGCCTAGTGCCTTAATCATGTGACCAAACTGGCACTTTTTGACCTGGTTTAATTCTGTTGCCTTTGCCCATACCTCTCACCTGTTCTCCAAGCTGGGCCATGCAGAGGAGTTGAATCAACATACTCAACATCTGCAGCCAGATTGGGAAACTCTGAAGCACCTAGATAAGGAACCTTCCCACAGCCGTCCAGATGAATTGAATAAGGAGTGGGGAGACTTATGTGCAAATCCAATTTTATCCCTGCACCAGCCGATCACAAGAGTCGAAGTTAACGTGTGCCAACCCTCAGCACTTAATGGCATGTTCTCAGACTCCATCAAAGTGCTACCCACAGCCAGGCAAACAATAAAACAGAGACTGTCCAAGGCCATCGATCGAATAAAACCACAACACGGAACGTCTTCAAATTTGTCACTGCGAGGCAGGATGATGCATTCTGCTCTACCAGGGACACAAAGTCATAATGAATAGATTGAAGTCAGATTTGAACTCGAGGTGACGGGCAAAACAGGATGGTGAACGACGCCTACAATTGAGGAAGGAAACTGACCAGCTCAGCAAAACCCCGAGTTCATTTCTTCCATGGTGCCATTTCTGCAGAAGCCGACAATGAGGGGTGGTGATTGGAAACAAGCAAAGCAGAGAGAGGAAAAATCAAGAGGGCCATTTTCACACATAAACGTAACCAAGAATTTTAAGCCAAGCTGGTTCGTGCGCTAGATCAGGGGTCCCCAAACTTGGCAACTTTAAGACTTGCTATGCTGGCTGAAGAATTCTGGGAGTTGAAGTCCACAAGTCTTAAAGTTGCCAAGTTTGGAGACTTCTGCGCTAGATTAAGCCATAAAGATTTAAAATTATGAGTTTGGTGGTCCCTGAGGTCCAAAAGGTTGGTGACTCCTGTTCTAATCCAACCTTATGCTCAAGCAGGAACCCCAATATTATTTCAGACAAATGGTTGTCCAATTTCTTCTTAAACACCTCCAGTGTGTTTAACTTCTGAAGGTAAATTGTCCAACTTCTGAAAGCAAACCGTTCCATTCCACTGATTATCTGTTCTTAACGCCATGATTATGTGGGCGTGTATTGAGATTTGGGTGAGGTTCTCAAATTGGCAAAAAATCATATCAATTTCCAGTGGTCATGGTGAGAGAATCTTCCAAAAGTGCCTGCCTCCTTCCTGACTTCCATGCTGCTTCTTTCCTAACTCTGCACAAAAAGCCAGGGTGTCCTAAATCTTCTTCAGTTGACGGGAGAGAGATGGCATAGGATGACAAGGAGCAAGGCCAATTTCTCACGGACAAAGATGAAGTTGTAAACTTGATCCCAGGCGGCAGTCTATCATCCCGAAAGTGTATTGAAAGCTCATCCGTCTTTCGCACCTAAACTGTAAGGTGAGAAGGACAGTTCCAACCTTTGCTCTCCCACCGTGATCCTTTCCAATTTGCAGATTTTTTTTTTTTTTTTTAAATAATGAATGGAAAGAATACCTTATCTAGAAACTTCCAAAGTAACATAATAAAAAAAAAAATACCAACCATCTTACAAGATCTCAGAAATTTGTTTGCATAAGTAGGTGGGGAAAGATGCAGAATAAATAAGGAAGCCGAAACAGGATATTGGCTTGTGACGTGTTGTAGGAGGCAAGAAAACACAAACTCTAGCTTAAAGGAGAGTTTCAGGTTATTGCTAACCGGAGTTACCTTGGCTGACTTGCTTCAAAATCTTAACTTCCAACACCCCTCCCCTCCCATGGCACCATTTGGCCCCAGTTTTTGTTTTTGTTTTCACTTGTGCCATCAATTAAAAGAGAACAGCCCTCTTCTATTTGGGTAAAGGGTAGTGTCTGATTTAATACTCATCTCTTTATTTGCCCAGAGCAACAAAGCTTGAAACCAGATGCCAGGAAAGCATTGACAGTATTGTAAACAATCTAACCAAATGGCCTCACAATCCCTGTTGTTAAGCTTGCTAATCTACAGGATCAAGGACCCAACTGCTCCGCTGTTGATAAAATGCAAACAAGGGCATCAACAACCACAAAGGCTGGGAAGAATTTGTGTTGTGCGGGTTTCTGGGCAGCTACAAAGCAGATCCATGGTGGTACAGTGGTTAAAATGCAGTGTTGCAGGCTAATTCTGCTGGCTGTCAGCTGCCAGGATTTTGGCAATTCAATTTTCACTGGCGCAAGGTTAACTCAGCCTTCCCTCCTTCTTATTCTTATTGTAGAGGCATGGTGGTGCAATGGTTAAAATACAGTACTGCGGGCTATTTCTGCTGACTGCTGGCTGCTTCCAATTTGGCAGTTCGAATCTCACCAAGCTCAAGGTTGAGTCAGCCTTCCACCCTTCTGAGGTGGGTAAAATGAGGACCCAGATTGTTGGGGATAATATGCTAACCCTGTAAACTGCTTAGAGAGGGCTGCAAAGCACCGTGAAGCAGTATATAAGTCTAAGTGCTATTGCTATACTCCAGGTTCAAGGGGCAGAGATACCCAGTGCCCAATTTTCTTTCAGGAAAGTAAAATGTTTCTTCAAAAGGCAACCAAAGTTGGTTTCTTTGCCAAAGATGCACAGTTCCTGTTGTGCTAGACCTTTTCAACCTGGCCAAGTTTAGGATTCTTAAACTCCCATAATTCTTAAAAGTTTTTAAAATGGCTAAAGTTCAGAAACATTGTGGTAGACCATTGTGGCATCTTTCTTACTTCTACAGCTCTTGTTGTGTTAATTATTTGGCCCTCCGAGAGCCGCTGTAAACACTGCTAGTGACATCACAACCTTACCGGTATAGTCCTCATGGCCACACCCGAGCCCAAAATTTATGTTGCTAAGTGAGAAATTTGTGAAATGAGCTTTGCTCCACTGTATGACTTTTCTTGTCACATTTGTTAAGTGAATCGCTGTAGTTGTTAACTTAGTAACATGGTTGTTAAATGAATCTGACTTCCCCATTGACTTTGCTTGTTCAGAATGTCACAAAAGGAAACACTGCAACCATCATAAGTGTGAGCCAGTTGTCAAGCATCTTAATGTAAATTACATGACCATGGGGATGTTGCACACTATCATGCCCCTGTCAGAATCTGATTCAGAGGGGGAGGCTGAGCAGCTGACAGGGAATGGGAGTGTAGCTCCGTTGGCTGTGGAAGAAACTGGGGAAGGACAAAGTCTGGCTGGGCAGAGCAGGGAAGAGGTAGAACAAGGGAGAGGGAGTTCAGAGGAAGACCCAGGCACACCCCGTCTTCATCCTAGGGCACAAAGGAAGGAATGGAGAAGGGAGCAATGTGGGTTGCGTGGCTTACAGGGGATGAAAGGGCCCTGATTCCCTTCATTGGCTGCAGCTGGGAACACAGTGCTTAAAAAGGGAAGTTGTGCACAGCAAACTGTTGAGAGCAAATCTTGAATTATCTAGTATTGTCGAGGTTTATCTGGGTTCCTGGTGTCTTCCCAACTGTGTGTGTTTTGCTGGCCTTTCAAGTCTGCAATTCCTTCTCCTGCCCTGTCAAGTTAATTACTGCAGTGTGGTTTGTGCTGATTTTTATTTACAGTTTGTATGTACTTTGTTTTTGGACTGAATTTCAGATCCCCTACTTAAAGGCTGTTCCTGGGAGAGTTCTTCTCCAGTCAAAGGTAACCTGGACATTGGGGGCAAAGTTGGAGGTACTAAAAGGACTCTTCTTACTTATGTGACTGTGTTGCCTTTGTGCCAGGCCCCACGTCATTACACATATTTATTTTTCACATAAGTGTGAAAAATGGTTGTAAGTCACTTTTTTCAGTGCCATTGTAACTTTCGGTCACTAGGCAAACTGCTGTAAGTTGGAGACTACCTATACTAGAGTAAGCAGAGCCAATATTTTTAGTTCATTGGAAAGAGGACATGTTTAAGGGACCAAAGGTGATCTTATAAGCTTCTGTGTTTTTTTCCCCTTTAACAGATGAAAAGAAGGACTAGGGGTGTCATAATAGCAGTATTTCAATCTCTCAGGGGCTTCCCCAAAGAAGAGGGAGTCAAGCTATTCTCCAAAGCACCTGAGGGCAGGACAAGAAGCAATGGGTGGAAACTAATCAAGGAGAGAAGCAATTTAGAACTAAGGAGAAATTTCATGACAGTTAGAACAATTAATCAGTGCAACAACTTGCCTCCAAAAATTGTGAATGCTCCAACACTGAAAGTTTTGAAGAAGAGATTGGACAACCCTTTGTCTGAAATGGTATAGGATTTCCTGCCTAAGCAGGGGGGTGGACTAGAAGACCTCCAAGGTCCCTTCCAACTATTCTATTCCATTCCATTCTATTTTATTCTATTCCAAATTCTATTCCATTCCATTTCATACCATACCATATAATACCATTATTCTACTCTACTCTACGCTACTCTACGCTACACTACACTACACTACTCTACTCTCCACTCTACTCCACTCTCCACTCCTCCACTCCACTCCACTCCACTCCATTGTTCTATTCTATTCTATTCTATTCTAAAACTGCAAATACGGACCACGCTCGGTTAATAGGAGAAGTTTGGGTTAAAATCAGAAATGCTTTCTGTTGTGAATTAATAAAAGTGCTTAAATAAAGATGATTAAAACCTTTAGAAAAGTGCAGGGTTCTGGCCCTGCACTTCTGATTGGCCGATAATAGTGACATATGATTGGTCCGTTCAGGAGAATCTGATTGGCTATTAGCGGGCCTCTTTCATTGGTTAAAGGAACTAATGCTTCCCGTTTCTTATTGGTTATTTGATCAGCAGCTTGCCTATAGAAAGGGCCATTGCTACCGTAGTTTTTGCTCTGTTCCACAATGTTAAATAAAGAGTTGAAGTTCACTGTTTATCGTCTCGTCTCCATTTCTTGCGCCCATGCGCAGAACATAACACTTTCCTTTTAATAACCGGTAGGTACAGCAGTTCAAGAGCAATTAGTTAAGATCAATAGTTTGTTAATTTTGAGTATTCATGTCCTGCTCTCTGAAGGAAGCTAAAATAATTCTGCCAAGGCTGCTTACAGGCATTACAAAAAAGCTAAACTAAAACATCTTGTTCCAGTAAAACTGGAAGACTAAAACAGCAGTCTAAAAAAACCATCACACAGGTCAACATGTTCATACAAAAAAACAATTTAAATGATTAGAAAGGCAGGGGCTGGGAGAGGAGGAGAACAATGTAAACCTCACTTCCTTATAAACTACTAAAATAATCAAAAGCTCCTTGAGTTATCTCAATGGCAAGCTGCATGAGACAAAAAATGGATTTTTCAAGTCCGTGTTTAAATGTAATGCAAAAGGGAAGAATTCTTTGCAAAAGGAGCCATAGATGAGAAGGTTCTTTCTTTAATATTCTCCAATATAATGGATTTTAAAATCAAGTCTATAAATATCATTTCAGAGGTTAAGGCCTGGGCATGGTGATACAGGTGCTACTTCGAATAATTCAGATTTTTTTTCTAGAGATCTAAATGCCAAATTTAGTCATAATGTAATAATCAAGCAGAGTTCACTTGCATTTTTTAAAAAAATGCTAAGAGCAAAGTAGAGAGCCAGTTAGTATTGTGGTTAAGGCATTGGACTAGAAACTGGGAGACTGGGAGTTCTAGTCCTGCCTTAGGCACAAAACCAGCTGGGTGACTTTGGGCTAGTTATTTTCTCTAGGAAAGAGAAAAAAGCAAAACACTTCTGGAAAACCTTGCCAAGAAAACTAAAGGGACTTGTCCAGTCTGAGAACACAGAGGGCTGGACTAGAAGACCTCCAAGGTCCCTTCCAGCTCATTCCTTTCCCTTTCTTCCCTTTCCTTTCCCAATTTCATATTACATTCCATTCCTAATTCATATTGTATTCCATTCCATTCCTGATTCATATTGTATTCCTAATTCATATTCTATTCCATTCCATACCTGATTCATATTGTATTCCTAATTCATATTCTATTCTATTCCATTCCTGATTCATATTGTATTCCTAATTCATATTCTATTCAATTCCTTTCCTAATTCATATTCTATTCAATTCCTTTCCTAATTCATATTCTATTCCATTCCATTCTATTCCTGATTCATATTGTTTTCCTAATTCATATTCTATTGTATTCCATTCCATTCCTGATTCATATTGTATTCCTAATTCATATTCTATTCCATTCCATTCCTGATTCATATTGTATTCCTAATTCATATTCTATTCTATTCCATTCCTGATTCATATTCTATTCCATTCCATTCTATTCCTGATTCATATTGTTTTCCTAATTCATATTCTATTCCATTCCATTCCTGATTCATATTGTATTCCTAATTCATATTCTATTCCATTCCTTTCCTAATTCATATTCTATTCCATTCCATTCCTGATTCATATTGTATTCCTAATTCATATTCTATTCTATTCCATTCCTGATTCATATTGTATTCCTAATTCATATTCTATTCCATTCCTTTCCTAATTCACATTCTATTCCATTCCATTCCTGATTCATATTGTATTCCTAATTCATATTCTATTCCATTCCATTCCTGATTCATATTGTTTTCCTAATTCATATTCTATTCCATTCCATTCCTGATTCATATTGTATTCCTAATTCATATTCTATTCCATTCCATTCCTGATTCATATTGTTTTCCTAATTCATATTCTATTCCATTCCATTCCTGATTCATATTGTATTCCTAATTCATATTCTATTCCATTCCTTTCCTAATTCATATTCTATTCTATTCCATTCCTGATTCATATTGTATTCCTAATTCATATTCTATTCTATTCCATTCCTGATTCATATTGTATTCCTAATTCATATTCTATTCCATTCCATTCCTTTCCTAATTCATATTCTATTCCATTCCATTCCTGATTCATATAGTATTCCTAATTCATATTCTATTCTATTCAATTCCTGATTCATATTGTATTCCTAATTCATATTCTATTCCATTCCATTCCTGATTCATATCGTATTCCTAATTCATATTCTATTCTATTCCATTCCTGATTCATATTCTATTCCATTCCATTCTATTCCTGATTCATATAGTATTCCTAATTCATATTCTATTCTATTCCATTCCTGATTCATATTGTATTCCTAATTCATATTCTATTCCATTCCTTTCCTAATTCATATTCTATTCCATTCCATTCCATTCCTGATTCATATTGTTTTCCTAATTCATATTCTATTCCATTCCTTTCCTTTCCTAATTTATATTCTTTTCTATTCCATTCCATTCCTGATTCATATTGTGTTCATATTGTGTTCCTAATTCATATTCTATTCCATTCCTTTCCTTTCCTAATTTATATTCTTTTCTATTCCATTCCATTCCATATTCATATTGTATTCCTTCTATTCCATTCCTTTCCTAATTCATATTCTATTCCATTCCTTTCCTAATTCATATTCTATTCTATTCTTTTCCTTTCCTAATTTATATTCTTTTCTATTCCATTCCATTCCTAATTCATATTCTATTCCATTCCATTCCATTCTATTCCTGATTCATATTGTTTTCCTAATTCATATTCTATTCCATTCCTTTCCTAATTCATATTCTATTCTATTCCTTTCCTTTCCTAACTTATATTCTTTTCTATTCCATTCCATTCCTAATTCATATTCTATTCCATTCCATTCCATTCTATTCCTGATTCATATTGTTTTCCTAATTCATATTCTATTCCATTCCTTTCCTAATTCATGTTCTATTCTATTCCATTCCTTTCCTAATTTATATTCTTTTCTATTCCATTCCATTCCTAATTCATATTCTATTCCATTCCATTCCTTTCCTTTCCTTTCCTAATTCATATTCTTTTCTATTCCATTCCATTCCTAATTCATATTCTATTCCATTCCATTCCTGATTCATATTGTTTTCCTAATTCATATTCTATTCCATTCCTTTCCTTTCCTTTCCTAATTCATATTCTTTTCTATTCCATTCCATTCCTAATTCATATTGTATTCCTAATCCATATTCTATTCCATTCCTTTCCTTTCCTAATTTATATTCTTTTCTATTCCATTCCATTCCTAATTCATATTCTATTCCATTCCATTCTATTCCTGATTCATATTGTTTTCCTAATTCATATTCTATTCCATTCCTTTCCTAATTCATGTTCTATTCTATTCCATTCCTTTCCTAATTTATATTCTTTTCTATTCCATTCCATTCCTAATTCATATTCTATTCCATTCCATTCTATTCCTGATTCATATTGTTTTCCTAATTCATATTCTATTCCTTTCCTTTCCTTTCCTTTCCTAATTCATATTCTTTTCTATTCCATTCCATTCCTAATTCATATTGAATTCCTAATCCATATTCTATTCCATTCCTTTCCTTTCCTAATTTATATTCTTTTCTATTCCATTCCATTCCTAATTCATATTCTATTCCATTCCATTCTATTCCTGATTCATATTGTTTTCCTAATTCATATTCTATTCCATTCCTTTCCTAATCCATATTCTATTCCATTCCTTTCCTTTCCTAATTTATATTCTTTTCTATTCCATTCCATTCCTAATTCATATTCTATTCCATTCCATTCTATTCCTGATTCATATTGTTTTCCTAATTCATATTCTATTCCATTCCTTTCCTAATTCATATTCTATTCCATTCCTTTCCTAATTCATATTCTATTCTATTCCTTTCCTTTCCTAATTTATATTCTTTTCTATTCCATTCCATTCCTAATTCATATTGTATTCCTAATCCATATTCTATTCCATTCCTTTCCTTTCCTAATTTATATTCTTTTCTATTCCATTCCATTCCTAATTCATATTCTATTCCATTCCATTCTATTCCTGATTCATATTGTTTTCCTAATTCATATTCTATTCCATTCCTTTCCTAATTCATGTTCTATTCTATTCCATTCCTTTCCTAATTTATATTCTTTTCTATTCCATTCCATTCCTAATTCATATTCTATTCTATTCCATTCCATTCTATTCCTGATTCATATTGTTTTCCCAATTCATATTCTATTCCATTCCTTTCCTTTCCTTTCCTTTCCTTTCCTAATTCATATTCTTTTCTATTCCATTCCATTCCTAATTCATATTCTATTCCATTCCATTCCTGATTCATATTGTTTTCCTAATTCATATTCTATTCCTTTCCTTTCCTTTCCTTTCCTAATTCATATTCTTTTCTATTCCATTCCATTCCTAATTCATATTGTATTCCTAATCCATATTCTATTCCATTCCTTTCCTTTCCTAATTTATATTCTTTTCTATTCCATTCCTAATTCATATTCTATTCCATTCCATTCTATTCCTGATTCATATTGTTTTCCTAATTCATATTCTATTCCATTCCTTTCCTAATTCATGTTCTATTCTATTCCATTCCTTTCCTAATTTATATTCTTTTCTATTCCATTCCATTCCTAATTCATATTCTATTCCATTCCATTCTATTCCTGATTCATATTGTTTTCCTAATTCATATTCTATTCCATTCCTTTCCTTTCCTTTCCTAATTCATATTCTTTTCTATTCCATTCCATTCCTAATTCATATTGTATACCTAATCCATATTCTATTCCATTCCTTTCCTTTCCTAATTTATATTCTTTTCTATTCCATTCCATTCCTAATTCATATTCTATTCCATTCCATTCTATTCCTGATTCATATTGTTTTCCTAATTCATATTCTATTCCATTCCTTTCCTAATTCATATTCTATTCCATTCCTTTCCTAATTCATATTCTATTCTATTCCTTTCCTTTCCTAATTTATATTCTTTTCTATTCCATTCCATTCCTAATTCATATTGTATTCCTAATCCATATTCTATTCCATTCCTTTCCTTTCCTAATTTATATTCTTTTCTATTCCATTCCATTCCTAATTCATATTCTATTCCATTCCATTCTATTCCTGATTCATATTGTTTTCCTAATTCATATTCTATTCCATTCCTTTCCTAATTCATGTTCTATTCTATTCCATTCCTTTCCTAATTTATATTCTTTTCTATTCCATTCCATTCCTAATTCATATTCTATTCCATTCCATTCTATTCCTGATTCATATTGTTTTCCCAATTCATATTCTATTCCATTCCTTTCCTTTCCTTTCCTTTCCTAATTCATATTCTTTTCTATTCCATTCCATTCCTAATTCATATTCTATTCCATTCCATTCCTGATTCATATTGTTTTCCTAATTCATATTCTATTCCATTCCTTTCCTTTCCTTTCCTAATTCATATTCTTTTCTATTCCATTCCATTCCTAATTCATATTGTATTCCTAATCCATATTCTATTCCATTCCTTTCCTTTCCTAATTTATATTCTTTTCTATTCCATTCCTAATTCATATTCTATTCCATTCCATTCTATTCCTGATTCATATTGTTTTCCTAATTCATATTCTATTCCATTCCTTTCCTAATTCATGTTCTATTCTATTCCATTCCTTTCCTAATTTATATTCTTTTCTATTCCATTCCATTCCTAATTCATATTCTATTCCATTCCATTCTATTCCTGATTCATATTGTTTTCCTAATTCATATTCTATTCCATTCCTTTCCTTTCCTTTCCTAATTCATATTCTTTTCTATTCCATTCCATTCCTAATTCATATTGTATACCTAATCCATATTCTATTCCATTCCTTTCCTTTCCTAATTTATATTCTTTTCTATTCCATTCCATTCCTAATTCATATTCTATTCGATTCCATTCTATTCCTGATTCATATTGTTTTCCTAATTCATATTCTATTCCATTCCTTTCCTAATTCATATTCTATTCCATTCCTTTCCTAATTCATATTCTATTCTATTCCTTTCCTTTCCTAATTTATATTCTTTTCTATTCCATTCCATTCCTAATTCATATTGTATTCCTAATCCATATTCTATTCCATTCCTTTCCTTTCCTAATTTATATTCTTTTCTATTCCATTCCATTCCTAATTCATATTCTATTCCATTCCATTCTATTCCTGATTCATATTGTTTTCCTAATTCATATTCTATTCCATTCCTTTCCTAATTCATGTTCTATTCTATTCCATTCCTTTCCTAATTTATATTCTTTTCTATTCCATTCCATTCCTAATTCATATTCTATTCCATTCCATTCTATTCCTGATTCATATTGTTTTCCTAATTCATATTCTATTCCATTCCTTTCCTTTCCTTTCCTTTCCTAATTCATATTCTTTTCTATTCCATTCCATTCCTAATTCATATTGTATACCTAATCCATATTCTATTCCATTCCTTTCCTTTCCTAATTTATATTTTTTTCTATTCCATTCCATTCCTAATTCATATTCTATTCCATTCCATTCTATTCCTGATTCATATTGTTTTCCTAATTCATATTCTATTCCATTCCTTTCCTAATTCATATTCTATTCCATTCCTTTCCTAATTCATATTCTATTCTATTCCTTTCCTTTCCTAATTCATATTCTTTTCTATTCCATTCCATTCCTAATTCATATTGTATTCCTAATCCATATTCTATTCCATTCCTTTCCTTTCCTAATTTATATTCTTTTCTATTCCATTCCATTCCTAATTCATATTCTATTCCATTCCATTCTATTCCTGATTCATATTGTTTTCCTAATTCATATTCTATTCCATTCCTTTCCTAATTCATACTCTATTCTATTCCTTTCCTTTCCTAATTCATATTCTTTTCTATTCCATTCCATTCCTAATTCATATTGTATTCCTAATCCATATTCTATTCTATTCTACTGTACTCTATTCTAACCCAAGACCCGAATAAGTATGAGAGCTGTCTGTTTCCCTCATGCAACTGCTGAGAGCCAGGAAAAATCAGCTAAAAGGCAGCAAAGGCAGCTTGAAACGGGACTGCAGTGAGCTGGTGTCCTGCATAAGCTCTTCCAGCCCCGTTAGTTCTAGAAGGCTTCTCCAAACTGCAGGAGTTGAGCAAGGGCTGGGGAAGCAGAGAAGCACTCCAAGGGATAGCTCTCAGGCAGGGATACTCACAAACTGGCTGTGCCCCACCTAGAAAGCAGCAACAGGGCGTGCTTTCATTCCAAGCTCTCCTTTGATGCCGACTTTGATGTTGGCCATTGATGCCGCATGCAGAATATCTGATTAGATTAAAATCTGCTCTGTTGACAGTAATTAATTCCCTGTATATCAAAATGATAAAATATTTAATAAGTCTTACAAGGCTGGGACATGTGCAAGACGCAGCAGAGATCGACTATGGCAGAAACCTGATGGGGGAAAGCGTCTTAAAGTTACAACAGAGAGGAGAAGCGAAGACAGGCAACTTGGAGACAGGTGGACATCAACTCCCAGAATTCTGGGAATTGAAGTCCACACAGCTTAAAATTGCCAAGGTTGAGAGCCACTGTTCTAAAACAGGGGTCACCAATCTTTTGGACCTCAGGTACCACCAAACTCATAATTTTAAATCCCGCAGCTCAGAGACCAAGGGAAAATCCCAAAAAAAGTCTGCAGGAAAATTCCCCATCCCGTTTTCCTACCAATCGATCATTCTTTATTTGGGATTGTGGGATACCGTCTCCAGCTCCGTTCTCAGGGGGAGGGAGGGAGAGAGAGAGAGAAAGAGAGAGAGAGAGAGAGAGACTTTTGGCTTCATGCAAGGAAAGCAGCAGAAGCTGCAGAAGTCTTTCTTTCTCTCCCCCAAACTTTGCCAGAAATGAGTCTTTGTGAGACTTGTCACGCCAGTGCAGCCTCTTGGAGCAAGGAGGCCTTGCAGGGTCCCAAAGACTCATTTCTGGTGGAGTTTGGGGGAGAGAAAGAAAGACTTCTGCTGCTTTCCTTGCATGCAGCCAAAAGCAGAAGAAAGAAGTGAAAAGAAGCAGCCCGGTGGCCAGGCAAGGCGCATCGGGCAAGTGAGGCAAGTTCCCCCCTTTGCCCTTTCCCCTTCCCCTCACTACCTCATGTTGTTTACAATGCAAGCGACACAAGCCTTGTGTTCCCAGGGGCCATACGGGCGGCACAGCCTTGTGTTCCCGTGCAGCCTGGATTAATTGCTTTGGGGGGGACATTTCTCTGTGGACCACCAAAATTTTCTCATGGACCACCAATGGTCCCCAGCCCACTGGTTGGCAACCACTGATCTAAAATATAATATCATTTTCTTATGGCGTAAACACCATGAGGTGTTTAGATCTTCTTACTCACAAGCACATTTTTCATGCATATCTCATCAATGCACATTTATTGCTTTGGAGACCTGCCGTAATGGGATAGCTGTGTTCCAGCTTGCCTCTCGATTGGAGAAGTGCAGTACATTCTGATTCCAAAACAGAAATATACTTCTGTGGCAGCCTAACCATCAGGTTCAACAAACGAGCTGCATATGACTCTAAGAGGGAAAGTAGGCAGTGCTGGAGAGCGGAGTTAAACATGTCATCAGTTTAGAGTCCTTGCGTTGCCGCAAGAGACCCAAGTCCAGCCGCTCTTGAATTCTATTGGCCTTTGTCTAGCAAAAATTTAGTGCTGGCCGTTACTTGACTAGATTCTTGTGTGTAGGCTGCAATGGTAAATCTTTCGTGCTTGAACTTCATGACTTGCCTTTAGGAGTTATGGATACTCCGTCACTGGAGGTTTTTTAGGAAAAGATTGGACTAATATTTGTCTGAAATGGTGTCGGGTCTTCTGCCTGAGCAAAGGGTTGGACTAGAAGACCTCCAAGGTCCCTTCTAACTATGTTATTCTGTCATTACTGCAGCTCAGGTACAAGACTCCTTATCCAGATTGTTGGGGCAATATGCTGACTCTGTAAACCGCTTAGAAAGGCCTGCAAAACACCGTGAAGCAGTATATAACTTTAAGTGCTACTGCTATTGCTACCCACAAATAAAAGTTAGCCTCCTCCATTTATTCATTAGATCACCATTTTAATCCTTGGCATCTGCAGCGAAAGCTGAAAAGACCTTCTTAAAATTTGGTGAATCCCAGCTAGTCTCAGATAGCATAAAATGATGGAGCAAGAGTTCGGCTTGATAAAGGACAACTTTCAAAGTATTAATGTAGTTCACAAGTAGAACTCTGCTATTCTGAACTTAATACATGATTTT
The DNA here is from genome assembly GCA_033807585.1 of Hydrophis major. NCBI lineage: Eukaryota > Metazoa > Chordata > Lepidosauria > Squamata > Elapidae > Hydrophis > Hydrophis major. Next base: position 12,603,629 of record CM066335.1, on the reverse strand, counting down.
TGTACCTGATAATGACCCTTCAAAGAAAGCATCCCCCATATTTCCAAGTTTGGTGCTGCCCGGATGCTAGTTTACCCAGTCCAGGATTTCTGAACTAATTTACTTTACTTTGTCATTGCACCACGTACAACGAAATTAAATGCCATCTTCATTGTACATTGTAACTATAAAAATAAAACACAAACACACATCCTTCGCATTCTATACAATTGAATTGAAAACCCCTGATATTGCATTCATATTGCACTATATAGTAGAATTCAGTAGAATTATTGCCCTGGGATAGAAGCTGTTTTTCAGCCTGTCCTTGTTTCTGTTGTCCTGTACCATCTGCCAGATGGTAATAGTTCAAAAACAAGGGTTCCCAGGATGAGATGGATGTTTGAGACTGTTTTGGGCTTTCTTAAGGCAGCAGGAGCTATAAAGCTCTTCCAAAGAGGGAAGAGGGCAACCAATGATCTTCTGGGCAATGACATTAACCCTCTGGAGCGCTTTCCTATCTGCCCCTATGCAATTGGCAAATGATACAGAGGTACAGTAAGTTAAGATATTCTCTATGGTGCAGCAGTAGAAGGTCACCAGCAGTTTTCATTCAGTTGTTGTTTCCTGAGAAGTCTCAGGTAGTATAATCTCTGCTGGGCCCTTTTGACCAGGGCTGCAATGTGAGCACCCCCAGGCCAGGTCCTCTTTTATGAATCACCCAGCTGCCTGGCCATCCTTCCAAGGCAGCAACAATTTCAACCTTCCAAACTTTCTCCACTCTAGGTCTTTTCCATGACCTCATCAATCTGATTCTCTAGATGGGAAAAAAATGGGACAGAGACTGCTCAGTTGAAGGCAATGAATGCCGATACTGTTTCACTCCAGACAATAAACACTTCGCAGCTTTGGGCAGGAAAAGCTCGCCAAAACACACAACCAAGAAAATAATAAACATTTATCAGTATCTCCCAGAACAGAAAGCAGACTGCCGATCATGACAATTCAGGGTAAACGTTGCTTAGTCTGCTTCTAAATTTTCCATTCCCTCTCAACCTTTCCCCGGGGATCTGTTGGAGGGCTTTGTACATTTTGAAACACAGCTCTGACAGCTGATCAGCAATGTTTTTCCTCTCCTTATGGCTCTTTCCTCATTTGCATCCTTTTGCAAATAAAAGAATCCTGCTTCCTGCATTCTTAAACTCTGCTTACATGTCTGGCCTGAGAATTCATTGTCTGCTTTGTGGTGCCCACTGCCCTTTGCTGTGAGCAACCAGGGACCTTACGCAACTCATCTTATTTTGCTGTATCCCGTGTCTGCAAACATAACCAGCCTGCCTTCCATGGAGGACCTATATACTGCATGTGTCAAAAAGAGGGCTGTAAAAATATCTACAGACCCCTTGCATCTTGGACATAAATTATTTCAACTTCTACCCTCAAAACGACGCTATAGAGCCATTGCACACCAGAACAACTGGACACAGGGACAGTTTTTTCCCGCTCTGCTAAACAACTAATTCCCACAATACTGTCAAACTATTTACTGACTGTATTACTATTATTCTTTTCATCTTTCCTATTCCCTATCTTCTTCTATTTATGACTATAACATTGCTTGTATCTTTATGATTATATTGTTTTATTTAGTTTCCTAATCTGATTTTGATTGCTCACTTAGTATCCTTTGACTATCACTAAGTGTTATGATTCTTGATGAATGTCTTTTTATGTACACTGAGAGCTTATACACCAAAGATAAATTCCCTGTGTGTCCAATCACATTTGGCCAATAAAGAATTCTATTCTATATAATAATACCAGCCCGACTTAAGAGAGTAGCTGCAATAAAGTCTTAGATGAGGAATATGAAATGCTTTGAACTAGCTCTGGGGTCATCTGAAACCTACAAATCTTCCTTTTTTTGCCATCCCCCAACAATTCTACAATCCTAATCTATTTATTGATTACTAAATTTATATAATACCCATCTTGCTGTCTGGGGACACTCTAGGTGGCTTACTGTTAAATAAAAATAGTATTTGTTAAAAAGAGGTTCAATTTCCTGACAATCAGAATAATTAATCAGTGGAACAGTTTGTTTCCAGAAGTTGTGGATGCTCTTAAAGAAGAGGTTGGAAAACTATTTGTCTGGATTGCTTAAGCAAAGGGGTGTCAAACCCGATTTCATTGAGGGCCACACCAGGGTTGTGTTTGATCTGGGGGGGGGGCTAGGGTGAATTGCCCAGCTCAACTTCACTCGTGTCATAGGCACATCTGGTGGCCAGAGCACTGCACCGTTGAAAATGGGTTCCCAAGCTCTGTTTTCGGCTGCAACAGCTTCCAGCAACCCTCTGCCAGTGAAAACAGGCTCCCAAGGTCTGTTTTCAGCCGTGACGGCTTCCAGCAACCCTTTGCCAGTGAAAACAGAGCACTGCAGGGCCATGCATGGCTCTCCCAAATTCCATTTTCAGTGGCAGAAGTATCATGGGCCGGTCCTTTACAGTTGTTTCCAGGGTGGCCTCATGGGCCAAATCTAAGCACCCTGTGGGCCAGATCTGCCCCATGGGCCTCGAGTTTGACACCCCTGGTATAGGGTGTCCTGCTTAAGCCTGGGGTTGCAGTGCCGGTATAATTTTGAATTTTCACTAAATGAAAATTTGCCTCAAAGGTGCTTTTTCAAAAGGCCACTGGACTTCTTTTTCCCTCCTTTTGAAGACATTATGAGCCATGGTGGCGCAGTGGTTAGAGTGCAGTACTGCAGGCTACTTCTGCTGACTGACTGCAATTTGGCAGTTCAAATCTCACCAGGCTCAAGGTTGATTCAGCCTCCCATCCTTCCGAGGTGGGTCAAATGAGGACCCCGATTGTTGGGAAAAATAGGCTGTAAACTGCTTAGAGAGGGCTGTAAAGCATTGTGAAGCTGTATATAAATCTAAGGGCTGTGGCTATTTTTTTTCCCTTCCTTCCTTCCATCCATCCATCCATCCTAACCAGCTCAAGGTTGACTCAGCCTTCCATCCTTCCAAGGTTGGTAATGCGAGGAGCCAGATTGTTGGGCACAATAGGCTGACTCTGTAAAACTGCTTAGAAAGGGCTGTGAAAGCACTGTAAAGCAGTATATAAATCTAAGTGCTCTTGCTCTTGCTTCTCATTCAAGAAGCTTCTTCAGTTCAGAACTGGAGAAGCTTCTTGGATGAGAAGTAAGACATCTTCAAGGAAAAACAAAATCCAAATGCCTTTTGAAAAAGCACCATGACTTAGATGACTGAAAATCTGCATAGATGAAAAATTGTAAGTCAAGGACTACTTGTATAAGAAATCTGGGGGGAAGTGCATGACACACAGATCTTAAATCTGAGTGCAAATATGGATATTTGCAAGCATATTTGGCAAATTTCTGTGTAGATGTCTCAACTTGCTAGAAGCTACATTTCACAAAAGGGTGGAACCATGACCAAAGAATGTTATTAATTAAAGGTTCCAGCCTAAAATTAACTCCCTTGTAAAAATAAGGTACACAGCATCGTTTGTCAACGCATTTCAAAAGATTTCCATGCAAGGGTCAATTACAATAAATTTGTATTAATTCAATCTTTTCATCAAGATCAATCAGAGGTGGGGTTACTTTTTCAGGGGCCACTCCCTGAAATGGAAGGGCTGTTCCAGGAGGGTAATGAACATTGCTTTTATTTACATTTAATTAAAACCAAATATAGTTATTAATATTTCCCTCCGGTCATATGCTTATTTGTTTTCTTCATCTGCCACATTAAAACCTGCAATTCCATGGCAGCTGTGTCCAAAGTTCTCAAGAGCTTCCAATGAAGAAAGAAAAAGCTTTTCAAAAGTCCTAACACTATAAATCCCAGCAGCCACAACCAACCTGACCAGTGGCCCATAGGTAACAGAAGAACAGAGTTGGAAGGGACCTTGGGGGTCTTGAGTCCAACCCCCTGCTTAGGCAGGAAACCCGACACCACTTCAAATGGTTGTCCAGTCTCTTCTTAAAAACTTCCAGTATTGGAGGATCCACAACTTTTGGAAACAGTTTCTTCCACCGGTTCATTGTTCTAACTATCAGAAAATTTCTCCTTAGTTCTAAGTTGCTTCTCTCCTTGGTCAGTTTCCATCCATTGCTTCTTGTCCTGCTTTCAGGTGCTTTGCAGAATAGGTTAGTAGTATAGAATAGAGCAAGAAGGGACCTTGGAGCAATGGTGGGATTCAATTTTTTTTTTACTACCAGTTCTCTGAGCATGGCTTGGTGGGCATGGCAGGGGAAGGATACTGTAAAATCTCCAGTCACAGGTGGTCTTTGCCGGTTCTCCGAACGACCCAAAATTTCCGCTACTGGTTCTCCAGAACTGGCCAGAACCTGCTGAATACCACCTCTGCCTTAGAGGTCTTCTAGTAACCTTAACCCTATACCATTTCAGACAGGTGACTGTATCGTCCCTTCCTAAATATCTCCAGTGATGAAGCACCCAGGATTTCTGAAGGCAAGCTGTTCCACTGGTTAATTGTTCTCACTATTAGGAAATTTCTCCTTAATTCCAGCTTGCTTCTGGATGCATCACTCCCTCTTCTTTAGGGCAACCCCTGAGATATTGGGACACTGCTATCATGTCAGCCCTAGTCCTTCTTTTCACTAGACTAGACATACCCCAATTCCTGCAACCTCTGGAGGGGATAGAAGAGGAGGCAACATTGAAGACTTCACAGTATTTTTGATAATCATTGCCAAAAGGCTGAGTGACATGAGACATGCTTAGGTACATGACAGCTGTAGTCCAAAATTCCTTGCTCAGTGATGGCTCTATTCACTTGCATTTTTTAAAAAAGACTGTTAAGCCAAAGGTAAGAGCACCAAAGTCACAACATTTCAGGACAAACTGTGATTGCTCATTTAGGGTTTTATTTTATAGCATTTTTGCATTGAAGCTGAGGGGGGAAAATAGCCAGTTATTCCCATCCCTTTTACCTAAATCCAAAGAAAGCTATCTCTAAGACAGTGTTTCTCAACATTGGCCACTTCAAGATGACAGGAGTTCAACTCCCAGAATTCTCCATGACTGGCTAGAGAATTCTGGGAGTTGAAGGCCACGTCTTCAGGTTGCCAAGTTTGAGAAACACCACCCTAAGACCGTGAGGAGGTGAAGGAAAGCAAGGGAGGAAGAAGACTGCAAAGAAGACACTATAGTAGGGGAGCTGTGTTAGCCTACTATGCTTTTCATTTAAGGAAGAGCTGAAGTTAAGGTCAGAAAGGGGATCTTTTCTTATCTCCAACATGCTTTTTCCAGTAGGGCAGAGGTGTCCATCTTTGGCAACTTTAAGACGTATGGACATCAATTCTAAGAATTCCCTAGCCAGCCATGCTGGCTATGTAGGCACCAAGCCTACTATTTGAAGCAGAAGGACTCCCCATTTTGGACCACTAACGTTTATTGGTGCTCCTCTCTAAAATGATACTTCTTTTTATCCACACTGAGTTTTTAAATTCAGTCAAGATATCATTCCCCATTCCTCAGACGTAGTCATAAGCAGCATCCCTGGCCAGTTGCTTTGATCCAAGAGGTCAACCAGTCAATCTTCTTCTTGAATTTGAATGACCTCTAGTTTACACAGACTTAAAAGCCAGTTTTCCTGACTTGTTTGCAAATAAATCACGATAACTAGAATCCTCAGTCGTTAAATCACTCAGGCCCTTGAAGATGAATGATATAAATTAGATCAGGAACAGCAATTAACAAAAATACAATTGAAATAAGGTGGCTGAAAATCAATTGTTAAAAGAATTATGATGAGGCAAAGCCATAAATGCAAGGCCATTATCAAGAGACAAGGCTCCAACTGTCTCCCTTTCCATTTCTATGAAATATGCATGAAGCACGTGATAAGGTAACCAAGATTTTCTGGAAAGGCTGACAGGCCTTTCAAACAAACCAAAGTTGGAGCACAACAACGAAGAACAACGCCATGAAAAACAACATACACAAGTCAGTCAAAACAAAGTCTAGGACGAAGGCTTGGAAAAACTTTCCCCTAAAGAGGAATGAAAATAAGAAAGAGTGGACTCATCACTTTCAACAATTAAAACTGGGCAGGGAAACTATTCAGAGAATCAGTGGTTTCTGCACCTGGCAATTTTTATTTATTTGTATCCTGCCTTTATGATTTTACAAATAACTCAAGGGGACGAACATATCCAACAGACCTTCCTCCTTCTTTTCTCCCACAACAACAACCCAGTTGTGGTAAGAGAGAGAGAGAGAGAGAGAAAGACTGGCTCAAAGACACCCAACTGGCTTTCATAGCCAAAGGAGGAACTACAACTGTCTTGTGGTAACTGGCCCAAAGTAACCCAGTTGGCTTTCATGGCTAAGGCAGGACTTGAACATGGGTTTCTTGATTTCTAGTCTGGTGCCTTAAGCACTAGATCAAGGGTCTCCAAACTTGGCAAGCTTAAGACTTGTGGACTTCAACTCCCAGAATTCCTGAGCTAACATGACTGGAAGAGGAATTCTGGGATTTGAAGTCTACACATCTTAAAGCTGTCAAGCTTGAAGACCCCTGCACTGGACCAAGGATTTCTGTTCTGACCCAAACCCAAACGAAACGGAGATAACAGCAAGACCTCTTAATGAGTCTTTATGAATTCCGTTCCTTCACTGTTAAAAGGTTGTTTCAAAGTAATTGTCTCTGATAAGAATGAGCCTTGCCAAGGTTGTGCGAGGCTGCCAAGAACACTAGATAAAGTTGCCAAGAAATACTTCAAACACAAAGAGTCTCCAAATATCAACCAAGATAATCTGAATGTCCACAAGGCTTGAGTGCAAAAACTACTTTGCTTCCTGCAAAGAACTCCCGTTTCTCAGCTGCCTTTTATCTCTTAAGGGAGGGGCCATTACCTTGCAGCCTTACACCTGAGTCGCCCGTGTTGCTGCAGCTGCTCTTTCCTTCGAGCAGTCCTGCGCGTATGCGCACTGGGGCACAGGTTCCTCGGGGGCCTCTTCATCACCGCTGCCAGCCTCCACAATCTCCAAAGGTAGCACTCCACTCCCTGATGGTCCTGGCCCCATCCTTGCATCACACACAGGCCCCTCATCTGAGTCCTCGCTCTCCAAGACCTCAGCCATCCACACCTGCTGCCTGTGAACCACAACAGGTCTCCAAACTTGGCAAGTTTAAAACTTGTGGACTTCAACTCCCAGAATTCCTCAGAGAGCCATGCTGGCTGGGGGATTCTGGGAACTCCACAAGTCTTCAGTTTGTCAACTTTGAACACCCTTACAACTAGACCAAACTGGTGACTTTAATGAAGATTTCTTTAACAACAATGGTTACCTTTGACGTTTCGCTGAGCCATAACATGATTTGATTGGCTTTGATTTAACATGAAGCACTAACTCAATCAAATGTGGCTTCTGCAACAAACCGGAGTTTAAAGAAATAAGGGCTTAATCTTTAGGAAATTGAAAGAGATGGGATCCATGATCAACATTCAGGTTGCCCTTCTTCAGCCCAATCCAGATGATAACAGAATAAGAGTTGGAAGGGACCTTGGAGGGCTTCTAATCCAACCCCCTGGTCTATCAGGAAACCTTATACCATTTCAGATAATTGGTTGTTCAATCTCTTCTTGCAAACTTCCAGTGTTGGATCATTTACAACTTCTGGAGGCAAGTTGTCCCACTGGTTAATTGTTCTTACTATTGAGAACTTTCTCCTTAGTTCCAGGTTGCTTCTCTCCTTGATGAGTTTCCACCCATTGCTTCTTGTCCTGCCTTCAAGTACTTTGGAGAATGGCTTGACTCCCTCTTCTTTGGGGCAGCCCCTTAGAGATTGGAATGCTGATAGGGCACCAAGTCCCACTGCTCTTGGCCAATGACCCAGCTGGGGATAGGTGTTGTAGTCCAAGCCATCTCGAGATCATAGCCATCTCGCATATGCTACGGTGCAATACAACATATTTCATGGATGGAAGCTCTCATGCTGGTAAGACAAAATACTTGTCAAGGTTGCTGGATACTAGGCAAATTCGTTTAGTTTTAATCCTATTTATTTTGCACATTTTTTACAAGCACTGTTTCTATGACCTATTTTATACCTATTTTACTCGCTCGGTATTGAATGTTATACGTCTATAATTTGAAGGTGCTTCTGACATAAATATAGGAAGATCTGGAGATCATCAGAGTAAGAAAGTTTAAGAAAGGAACTCCAAGTCCTGGGCCTATTGCCAAATGGCCACATTTAAGCCACAGGTTTGCAGAGTGAGAAAAAATGCTGAAAGAAAAGCAATCTGTAGGATTCGCACACAAACACACAGACCCACTGCCCTGGAGAATGGCTCCCCAGCCCTCCTATCGCTGCCAGCTGGCCAGGAAACACAACTTTTTATTACTGTCTTCCTGATCATTTTTACATCAACCATTTGTCAGGAAAGCCAGAGGAACAGAAGGCACCTCCCAAAGCTGCTTCTGAACAAAAGGGGGAAAAATTGCCCTATAAACAGATGGCTAAATCATCCAGAAGCCTGCGCAGGTGCTGGGTGAGGAGCAATGTCATAAAAACCATAAGCCTGAATGGGTAAAATCGAAAGGCGAATTGTTTGTTTACTTGGAATGCAAGACTCCATTTCCTGGAAGGTCCCAATGGATGGTCAGGAGGCAGCCCAGAAGACATGACCTGCTGACCTGATCTCAGTTCCAGGATGATGGATTCCACCTTTAACAGATTAACAAAGTTGGAAGGGACCTTGTAGGTCATCTAGTCCAAGCCCCACCCAAGCAGGAGACCCTACACCAGGAGTCTTCAAACTTGACCGCTTTAAGATTTGTGGACTTCAACTCCCAGAATTCCTCCTCCAGTCATGTTAGCTCAGGAGTTCTGGGAGTTGAAGTTCCCAAGTTTGAAGACCCTTGCCCTACACTATTTCTGACAGATGGGAGTCCAATCCCTTCTTGAAAGCCTCCAGCGATGAAGCTCCCACAACTACCAAAGGCAACTTCTGGTCAATTGCTCTCACTGTCAGAAAATGTCTCCTTATTTCCAGGTTGAATCTCTCCTTGTTCAGTTTCCATCCATTATTCCTCGTCTGGCCTTCAGGGGCCTTGGAAAATAGCTTGATCTCTTCCTCTCTGTGTTCCTGAATCTTTCCAAAAAGGAACCGTCTCATTCCTTAGAGAAGTTGCTCAGTTAACTGGGGTGTTTCATTCTGCCCTTTGTCTTCTAAATCAGGAGTGTCCAACCTTAGAATATTTAACCAGTAGAGTGACTCGCTTTCCAAAATTCTAGGTGCTCCAAACCTGGTTTTTAAGAAGAGGTTAGGCAACTATTTGTCTGAAATGGTGTAGGATTTCCTACCTAAGCAGGAGGTTGGACTGAAAGGCCTCCAAGTCCCTGTTATTCTGATATTCTTGGCAACTTTAAGACCTGTGGAGTTCAACTCCCAGAATTCCCCAGCCAGCCAGCCAGCCACCTCTCCATTCTCCATGCTGGTGAGAGAATTCTGGGAACTAAAGTCTTTAACCTTTAACTTTAACCTTAGACTGTCTACTATTGACCTCACTCCTTTCCTAAGAGGTCTGTCTAGGACAGGGGTCTCCAACCTTGGCTCCTGGAAGCCTGGCGGACTTCAACTCCCAGAGTTCCACAGCCAGCTGGCTGTGGAATTCTGGGAGTTGAAGTCCGCCAGGCTTCCAGGAGCCAAGGTTGGAGACCCCTGGTCTAGGATGTGCATAAGCGCACCAATGTGCCTATTGTTTCTTTTATTTTTTTATTTTTCTTATATGTATCCATGTATTCATAACTATGTTTTTACTTATACCTATTATCTTGTAAAGCAATTGACAAAAATAAATAAATTAAATAAATAAATAAATAAATAAAGGTCCACAGGTCTTAAAAGTGGCCAAGGCTGGACAACCCTGTTCTAAATCTTTCCCTGGAAATCACAGACCCCATTCACAGAACACATTACAACATCACAGTCTGAGCAACCAGACAGGCATGATTTATTCAATAAACCATGATTAAACAACCCATAGCTTAATGTGGATTGCTTCTAGACTGGTTCTCTTATTCTTCTCTTCTGGATTATCTTCTGGATCCAACTAAGACTAATACTTGGCTTGATGCAAAGGTAAAACCAATCTGGGAAGAAGAGGAAAATTCAAGCATAATACTCAATCTACACAAGTCGGAGAGATAAAAGAAATAAAAATAAATGATAGCTGCCATCTTGGCAATTTGATATATTCTCCCCTCTCAGATGGGCCCGCTGAGATATCAAATAAAACCCCAAATTATCTATCTTGATCCAAGCTAATCAAGAGAACACAGCAATCCATGGACCAGCACAAAATTCATTCTTGGGCTTTGGTACTTAAATATTCTGCAGTGGTGGGATTCAATTTTTTTTTATTACCAGTTCCATGGGTGTGGCTTAGATGGGCATGGCATGGGAAGGATACTGCAAAATCTCCATTCCTTCCCCACCCCACTAACCTGCTTTCCAGCTCCATTCTCCTGTGCAGGGCAACCAAAGAAGACCCCCACCAATCACCTGGGACTCAATGGGAGGCGGAGAATAGATGGGGGCAGGGGCAGTCAGAGGTGGTATTTGTCGGTTCTCCAAAGTACTCAAAATTTCCTCTACCGGTTCTCCAGAACTGGTCAGAACCTGCTGAATATACCATCTGCTAAAAGAAAGCAGCAAAAACTACACAGGTGGGTCCCATAACCAAAAGGTGGTATTCAGCAGAACCAGAGGTGGTACTCTTAAAGGAGTGCCCCATCTCTCTCTCCAACCCTGTTCGGCCAAAAAAGGAGCATATAATGGATGTCTTTGGCAAGCGACATTAATGCCTGGACAGTCACCTCCCCATTAATGATTTTGCGGTAAATCCAAGACAGGGCACCTAATGGATCGCCACCCCTTTTAACTCTCTGCCCCAAAGTGCTTTTTTTGACTTCTGCTGCCTGTCTTGCAAAAAAAGAGAGAGAGAGAAAACTGTTTTGTTCTGCTCTGTTTTAAGCAAAATTATTTGTTTTAGAGGAAAATATTTAATGCGTTCCATTGTTCAAGGGTCATTCCAGGCGCTGAAGATGTTACTTAGGCAATGAAACATCTGCACAGCAAACAACCAAGCTTAGAGAACACCAAGGACTCCATAATCTGTCCTTCCTTCCCTTCCCTTCCTCCCTCCCTCCGCCGTTCCTTCCCTCTCTCTCTTCCTTCCTATCTACCTTTCTCATTTCCTCCCATTTCCCTCCTACTTCCCTTACTTCTTCCTTCCTTCCCTTCCCTCCTTCTCTTTTTTCTTTACTGTTCCTCCCTCCCTCCTTCCCTCCCTCCCTTCCTTCTGTCTCTCTTCCTTCCTCCCCTCCTTCCTATCTCCTCCCATTTCCCTCCTTACTTCTTCCTTTCCTCTCTTTCCCTTCCCTTCTCCTTTCTTTACTGTTCCTCTCTCTCTCCCTCCTTCCCTTCCTCCCTGCCTTCCTTCCCTCTCTCTTCCCTTCCTCCCCTCCTTCCTGCCTTCCTATTTCCTCCCATTTCTCTCCTTCCTCCCTTACTTCTTCCTTTCTTCTCTTCCCCTTCCCTCCTTCTCCTTTCTTTACTGTTTCTCCCCTCCTTCCCTTCCTCCCTCCCTCCCTTCTTTCCCTCTCTCTTCCTTCCTCCCCTCCTTCCTATCTACCTTCCTATTTCCTCCCATTTCCCTCCTTCCTCCCTTACCTCTTCCTTTCTTCTTTTCTCCTTCCCTCCTCTTTTCCTTACTGTTCCTCTCTCCCTCCTTCCTTCCTCCTTTCCCTTCCTTCTTTCCTTCCTTTCTTCCTTTTCTTTCTCTATTTAGAAGTCTGTGTGTGAAGAAGGGACGTGGGGCTAATGCTCTTGTAGGAAAAATCAGATTTATGTTAGTCTAAAAATCCGGAAGAATTTGGCGGTACCTTTTCCGACTTAGAAATATTATTAAAAGGCATCTGATGAAGTGAGTTGCAGCCAAGGAATGCTTGTGCCTTTTAATAAAAAAAAACAACCCTTAGTTGGAAAAGATGCTACCAGACGTCTCCTAAGATTAATGCTCTGTCCACTCCTGACTTCGTTGTTTAAATGCTCCAGTGGTTTATCAGCAGGGATCAAGATTACTCTGAGGCTATGGCTTCAAGAAAGGCAGAAGGAAATTAAGTTGTTACTCTTTTTTTTTTTTTTTTGTCTAACCCTGTCTCTGGAAAATCACAAGCACCCCTGGCACAGCTCATTTCTGCAACACTGCTGGAAAAGACAGTTCTTGGAAAACGATCAAGCTTGTAAAAAAAACAGATGAACTCCCCAGTCAAGCAACTGGTAACAGCGGTTGGTTAAACGTAGGGTGAGGGCACTTCTCAATAATTCCTGATGATCATTTGGGTGATACCAAGAGGCTCATAACTCAGGATGAGATGGTCATCTAAGGTTTATGCCATTTTGGCTACCAACTTGCCATTGAACATCCAGGAATTTTTTCCCTTCTTGGAAGAAGACAGACAATTTCTCTTCTTGCCTCTTCTGGGATGTTGAGAGGAATTGAATGTACAGAAGAAAAACTAAATATAGGACAACGTCCATGAGAAAAAGAGCCTCAAAAGTAACGGGGGCCTCTTTGGCCTATGAAAGAGAGAGAGAGAGAGAGAGGCACTTTTTATGGAGAGAGTCCCTCACCCTCCCCAACTCGTGGTCCAAAAGGACCCCCTCCTCAACAGCTTGGCCTCTTCCAAACAAACTTGCAGGGAATTTAGGAATGACAGGCTGCTTCCAGAAAAAAAATGATTTCAATGGAAGAGATGTTCCATAAATCAGGCAACAGACTACTGGACAAAAAAGTCTTCACCAGGGGGTACTCTAAAATGACTTGTAATACTAGTGTAAAGGGCTTGGTGTTTCTGCTTCATCTCCTCCTCCTTCTGAACAGATGGAGGAGGAGGAGGAGGAGGAGGAGGAGGAGGAGGAGGAGGAGGAGGAGGAGGAGGAGGAAAGAAGTAATAGGAAGGAGGAGGAGTAGAAAAGAGGAAGAGGAGGAGGAAGGGAGGAGGTGGAAAGAAATAATAGTAGAAAGGAGGAGGAGGAAAGAAGTAATAGAAAGGAGGAGGAAAGGAGTAGAAAGGAGGAGGAGGAAAGGAGTAGTAGAAAGGAGGAGGATGAAGGGAGGAGGTAGAAAGAAATAGTAGTAGAAAGGAGGAGGGAGGAAGAAAGAGGAAAGAAAAAGTAGTAGGGAGGTGGAGAAGGAGGAATTGGAGGAGGAGGAGGAAGGGCAAACCATTGGTCATGGCAATATAGATTATAGCCCCCATTTGCACACATGTTGTAACATCTGGCTCGGGATGTCAGTCCTGTTTGGTAGACCAGACATCCACCCCACAGGAAAGCCAAAATTATTATTTTTATTAAGATTGGCTCCAATAATGGAATCTTACACGTCTGATTGTGCTGCACCTCTTCTTCCTACTTACACCCCAATGAATCGGGGAGTCACTGTCTGAGCCACATCTGGATGTTACACCTCCTGGTGGACTTTCAAAAGGCTTTCGCACCTTTTGCCTAGGCAACATATTTGCTCCAGACCTCTATCAAGGTCCTCTTCCTCACCCTCCTACCCTGAGTTTGAAGGAATCTGTTTCAAATACACGGAGATTTCTCCACCCTCTCCCGTTCACGGAGCCCCAACATAGATCATCTGGATTGGGCCTCTCGTGGGGCTACGAAGGAGAGAAATCTAGAAAGAGCCACCAAGAGAGTCGTAACCTCGAGAGAAGAGAAACAAGGAATCTGCTGGCACAACCCTCTGTTAAATCAATTCCTGAAGCTGAGACTTCTCCCTGTCAACAAGAAACCTTGTGTGGCCAGGCGAGTCTTCTCCACGCCAGGACGAAAAACCCAAACAGCATCTGCAGAAGGAGACGTTTAAGCACTTTTTTTTTTTTTTAAAGGCCAGCTTTCCGTTCCCGTATTCTGAGCATGCTTGATACAGACAACTGGACGCCACCTAAATGCAATTTTAGACATTTTTTTTTTTGCTTTTTTTTTGGGGGGGGGGGCAAGAGAAGCTCGGCCCACACACACATTCCGAGAGAAGGCTTCCATTTCATCCGAGTTGAAGAAGGCTGAGCGGGGTGGAGGGGGAGTGGAGGGGGGGGGCGTGGAAGGCTGAGCCCGAGCTCCAAAGAAAGTCAGAGAAGATGTTTTCGGAGGAAAAACAAGTAGGCCGAACAAAGCTCTCCTTCGCAACCGTGCCAGATTGCCTTGCCAGCCATTCTCCTCCCTCCGAGGAATAGGGCCAACTTGGCTTGGGGAGCAGAATTCCTCCGAGCGTGTTCTAGACCCCATGCCTGAACAAGGCGAGCCTCAGTTTGTCGAGAGAAACAGAGCAAATGCTGCCATAATGCGAGGGCAGGAAAAGGCAAGGAGCTTCCCTTGACCCTCTTCACTTGCCAACTTCAAATGTTGGCACACACACACACACATACACTATCATCCTCAACCCTGTGAAGTCCAAGACTTTTAAACCAGTGGTGGGTTTCCACATTTTTTTTTTTAACCAATGGTTCTGTGAGTGTGGCTTGGTGGGTGCGCTTTGAGGGTCTGCTACAGACCTTCTCCTGCAAACCTGCACTCTCCGTGTCTTTAACAGCTGATGCACAGCAATCTGCTGTGCCATGCAAAGCACTTGAGGTTCAAAATCAGCAAATAAAAGCCAGTATAGGAGCAGATTGGGTGGGTGGGAAGGCCCAACAGCTGATTGTCGGAGCAATCAATCCTTAATGGGTCTAAGTCTATATGGAGGGAAGTAAGCAGTGGGGTGCCACAGGGTTCCATCTTAGGTCCAGTACTCTTCAATATCTTCATTAATGACTTAGATGAGGGAATAGAAGGGGAACTTACCAGATTTGCAGATGATACTAAGCTGGCAGGATTAGTTAACACCCAAGAAGATAGGCTCAAGATCCAGATGGATCTTGACAGACTAGAACACTGGGCCCTATCTAACAAAATGAAATTCAATGTAGAGTAAAGGAAAGTTCTACACTTAGGCAAGAGAAACCAAAAGGACACATACAGACTGGGTGAAACCAGGCTCAATAGCGGGAACTGGGAGAGGGATCTTGGAGTCTTAGTGGACAACCAGCTAAATATGAGCCAGCCGTGTGCGGCAGCAGCCAAAAAAGCGAATGCAATCCTAAGGAAGGGGTCAAGCTATTCTCCAAAGCACCCGAAGGCCAGACAAGGAATAATGGATGGAAACTGAACAAGGAGAGATTCAACCTGGAAATAAGAAGAAACTTTTATGACAGTGAGAACAATCAACCCATGGAACAGAAGTTGCCCTCGGAAGTTGTGGGAGCGTCATCACTTGAGACTTTCAAGAAGAGATTGGACTGCCATTTGTCAGAAATGGTGTAGGGTCTCCCTCTTGGGAAGCGGGTTGGACTAGATGACCTACAAGGTCCCTTCCAACTCTGATTATCTGTTAATCTGCTCACAGATGATCCTCGAAGCTACCAGTTCAGTCAAACCAGTGGAATACCACCACTGTTTTAAACCATCCAAACCCTGGGTTCAGGGAAAGCCCAGGAACAAACAAACAAATAAAACCGCAAAAGCTGAACCTTAAATACTACAGCCAAAATTTGGAAGGCCTCTTGGTCTGAAGGAGTTCTTTGTATTTTTGCAGAAATTTCCGGAGCCACAGAGAGACGCATCAGAAGAATTTGAGAGGCATTAGGCAAAGCTCTCCCTTGCTGACAGCAGTCATAAATCTGCAATGGCTCAGACTGGGGCTAGGCCTGGTGGATAATTTGAAATCACTCCAAACCATCCTGGGAATCAAGTCAGGCGTAAATATGGTCTCTGCCATCCTGACATCCCAGCCATTTTTACTACGCTTTCTAATTCGAAGTTATTTCCTATGTGTTTCAATTTTCCAGGCCACGTTGACACAATGTGTTCTTCCAATTTAATCAACACTCAATATATTTTGACATGCCAATTGCAGTTCATTCAATAATTTAGGCCTAGATGAGCTGTGGTTTAATGCAGAATGCAGCCGACGTCCCAAATTTTTCACCTACAGAGGAGACACACTACCCACAGGATCTCCAAAAACTAAGGGTTTTTTTTTTTATAAATGTCCCAGATCTCAGAAGCGGGAATGAATTTTTGCACAAGATTTCCTCAGATCTTAGCACACTCATACTCACATGAGATCTCAAAAGACAGCCACTAACATGTGGGATCCTGCAGTGGTTTCTGAGCTTGTTTTTTTTCCCCACTGATACTTCATCACGATTGATACTAGGTAGTATCAGTAGTGCTGTTCTCTGAGCTTGGTTGTGCAGCACCGATGATGTTACTTACTATAGTTCAGTAATGAAAGTCCTACACTTAGGCAAGAAAAACCGAAAGTACACATATAGACTGGGTGAAACCAGACTTTACAGCAGTAACTGTGAGAGGGATCGTGGAGTCTTAGTGGACAACCAGCGAAATATGGGCCAGCTGTGTGCAGCAGCAGCCAAAAAAGCTAATGCAATCCTAAGTTGTGTAAACAGAGGGATACAATCAAGATCAAGGGAGGTACTAATACCACTCTATAAAGCCTTAGTAAGACCACACCTAGAGTACTGCATCCAGTTTTGGTCACCACACTATAAAAAAAGATGTTGAGACTCTAGAAAAAGTACAGAGAAGAGCAACCAGGATGATTAAGGGACTGGAGACTAAACATATGAAGAACGGTTACAGGAACTGGGCATGGCTACTCTAGTGAAGAGAAGGACCAAGGGAGACAGGATAGCAGGGTTTCAATATTTGAGGGGCTGCCCCAGAGAGGAGGAAGGGGTCAAGCTATTTTCCAAAGCACCCAAAGGCCAGACAAGGAACCATGGATGGAAACTGAACAAGGAGAGATTCAACCTGGAAATAAGGAGAAACTTTCTGGCAGTGAGAGCAATCAACCAATGGAACAGAAGTTGCCTTCAGAAGTTGTGGGAGCTTCATCACTTCATCACAGACTCCCATCTGTCAGAAAGAGTGTAGGGTCTCCTGCTTAGGCAGGGGGTTGGACTAGATGACCTACATGGTCCCTTCCAACTCTGATTATCTGTTAATCTCAAATGTGTTCAAGAAAGCATCCAAACTTGGAAAGCATCATTCATCCCTGAGCTACGAGTATTCTCTTTTATTGGAATAACTAAAATTTCCCAAGATTTTGCAATCTCACCATGGTACTACTAAATTTGAAAAGGGGGACCTGGTAAGGCTTAGGTAATGTGCCACCAGAGCAGTAAGAAGATCAAACATGGCCCCAACTATCTATGGAGGTTCTCATTCATCCAGGCCATGCTTATTTTTAAAGGCAACTGGACTTTTTAATTTTTTCTTTAAGATGTTTCGCTTCCCATCCAAGAAGTTTCTTCAGTTCTAACTAACCGTGAGGAATGAAAGGAAAATCTATCTGTGTCTAGCTATCTATGTTCTTAGGTAGTTTCAACAACCCTGAGAATGTTAATGGCTGGCTGATGGTAGAGAGTATAAAATCCCTTCCACTCCTCACCAATTAGTTAGAACTAAATAAATTTCTGGGATGAGAAGTGAAGCATCTTAAAAGAAAAATCAGAAACTCCCATTGCCTTTAAAATAAAAGCACCTTTGGAACATGTCTTAGGTCTAACCTAAATATTCAACCTAAATATTCACCCGCTCCCCAAAATGAAGACCTAGGGAATTTCAAAAAGCTACATTGTAATGACCCAAAAAGATGACCAACCATAAAAGATGTCAAGCTCGCTCTGATACATCTGCCAATCAAACTCAAGATATAACACCATTCCTTTTACATCCAAAATAGTTCTCCAATTCCAGATTGCTTAGTTCAGGAGTCACCAACCTTTTGGACCTCAGGGACCACCAAACTCATAATTTTAAATCTCATGGATCAGAGACCCTGGGAAAATCCCCCAAAAAGTCTGCAGGAAAATTCCCCACCCCGTTTTCCTCCCGATTGATCGTTCTTTATTTGGGATTGCAGGATACCGTCTCCAGCTCCATTCTCAGGGTGGGGGGAGAGAGAGAGAGAGAGACTTTTGGCTTCGTGCAAGGAAAGCAGCAGAAGTCTTTCTTTCTCTCCCCCAAACTCTGCCAGAAATGAGTCTTTGTGAGACTTGTCATGCTGGCATAGCCTCTTGGAGCAAGGATGCCTTGCAGGATCCCAAAGACTCATTTATGGTGAAGTTTGGGGGAGAGAAAGAAAGACTTTTGCTGCTTTCCTTGCATGCAGCCAAAAGCAGAAGAAGAAAGAAGCGGAAAGAAGCAGCCCAGTGGCCAGATCAGGCACGTGGGGCAAGTGACGCAAGCTTTGTGTTCCCGCAGGCCATGTGGGTGGTGCAGCTTGTGTTTCTGCACAGCCTGGAATAATTGTTTTGGGGGATGCTTGCAGGGTGAGATTTCTCTACGGACCACCAAAATTACCTCTTGGACTACCAGTGGCCCCGGGTCCACTGGTTGGTGACCACTGGCTTATTTCAACATAACAGTAAGCTTTTTGAAAGTGTTGTTCTTATTAAACTAGGACATCCTGCAGCTGTAACGGATGTGCCTCCCTGGCCCATCAGAAACTCAGAGGTCTCACCTTGAACCTGGGTACTTTGCCACCCCCAACCCTAGTTATAAAGATGTGCAACCTGAATGACACCAAAGTGATCCATAATCAGCTGAAATGAAATGATTGGATTGTATATTTCAATGCGTTCTGCAGAAGGCTGTGCAGAGAAACATTATTGTACAAACAGTGAAATAATGAAAGCCCAGAGTCTATATTACTAGTTAAATCCAAAATGACTTTCCTTGCTTTTTAGCTCCCTGCAGCTTTCATTTGCACAAGCTTATACTGAAAAAATTCATCTACTGTTATATATATTCTGTACTGTTTTTTTATTAAGGGCAAAAGGAAAAAAAATCTCATTTTTATACAGCTGGACTGTATAGACTGAGTGAAAGTTAAAATTCTCTTTTCTTTTTTTTTTTGCATAAAAGCAAACCATTTTGAGATTATCCATCCCACCCCAACCCCAAAGTTTTATGTTTCCAAAACATAGAAAAACCACACCAAGCAGCATCTTTGAGTCTCAGCTTAGAAACAAAAGGAAAAACTTTCTTTAAAGTAACATGGGCATGCTTTCCCTTTAATCTGAAGCTCTTCTTCAAGGTATCAAAGCGCCAACAAAGAAGAATAGGAGGAACCAAGCCCAAACATAGATGCCATCAACCCAGTGCAAACCTATAAAACAGACGATTAGGATAACTGTAGTCTCTGAAAAGAGACATTTAGAGCCTGTGAATGTTGATCACCATACTGGTATAGGCTTCAATTAAGAGCACAATTAAGCCAACATTTCTGTTATTAACTGAGTTTTGCCCCATTTTATGACTTCCCTTGTCAAAGCTGTTAAGTGAATCCCTGCCCTTGTTGTTCAGACTTTTTGTGCTGGTGCAGCCTCTTGGAGCAAGGATGCCTTGCAGGGTCCCAAAGACTCCTTTCTGGCGGAGTTGGGGGAGAGAAAGAAAGACTTTTGCTGCTTTCCTTGCATGCAGCCAAAAGCAGAAGAAGAAAGAAGCAGAAACAAACAGCCCAGTGGCCAGGCCAGTTGCGTGAGGTGAGTGGGGAGTGCTCTTTCCCCCCCCCCCACTACCTTCTGTTGTTCGCAACGCAAGTAACGCAAGCTTTGTGTTCCCAGGCAGCCTGGATTAACTGCTTTGGGGGTGACATTTCTCTGTGGACCACCAAAATTTTCTTGTGGACCACCAGTGGTCCCTGGCCCACTGGTTGGCAACCACTGGAATAGAGTAGAGTAGAGTAGAGTAGAGTAGAGTAGAGTAGAGTAGAGTAGAGTAGAGTAGAGTAGAGTAGAGTAGAGTAAGGATAGGATAGGATAGGATAGGATAGGATAGGATAGGATAGGATAGGATAGGATAGGATAGGATAGGATAGGATAGGATAGGATAGGATAACAGTTGGCACAATCTTCAAAAATGGCCACTATACCGACAGATTGTTTAATAATCTGTAAACTTTTTGAGTGTGCAGAAATGGACAAACTTACTTTAGAATTAAATAATAAGGAAGACTCGGAATATTATTGAATGTGGGATAACTGGTATCAATGGATAGAAAATAGGAATACAAAATATATAGCTTAGAATAAGATATGAATTTTGTATATGTATATGATTAATTAGAAATATTTGAAAATGTATGAATATAGCTAAGACTTCTGTTCTGTCAAAGAATGGTGGTGAAATTGTACAAACTTATTTTTGTTATAGATGTATTTGTATTTTAATATTTTAAACTTCAATATAGATTTTTTTAAAATTTAAAAAATAAATAAAGTTGCCAAGTTTGGAGACCCCTAAAAAAGGATGAATTGGAAGGGACCTTGGAGGTCTTCTAGTCTAACCCCCTGCTTAGATGGGGGTTAGACCTACACCACTTCAGACAAATGATGACCAATCTCTTCTTAAATCTGCCAGTGTTGGAGCATTCACAACTTCTGGAGGCAGGTTGTTCCATTGGTTAATTGTTCTGTTAGGAAATTTCTCCTTAGTTCTAAGTTGCTTCTCTCCTTGATGAGTTTCCACCCATTGCTTCTTGTCCTGCCCTCAGGTGCTTTGGAGAATAGCTTGACTGCCTCTTCTTTGGGGCAGCTCTTGAGATATTGGAACACTGCTATCATGTCTCCCTCTAGTCCTACTTTTCATCAAACTAGATATACCCAGTTCATGCAACCGTTCTTCATATGTTTTAGCCTCCAGTCCCCTAATCATCTTTGTTGCTCTTCTCTGTACTCTTTTCTAGAGTCTCAACATCTTTTTTATATCGTGGTGACCAAAACTGGATGCAGAATTCCAAGTATGGCCTTACCAAGGCATTATAAAGTGGTACTTTGCTTGTCAGAAGGTGGCAAAAGGGGATTCCATGACCCTGGGACACTGCAACCATCATAAATACAAGCCAGTTGCCAAGTGTCTGAATTTGGATCACGTAACCATGGGGATGCTACAACAGTCATAAGTGTGAGGAACTGTCATAAGTCCCTTTTTTTCAGTGCTGTGGTAACTTCAAACGGTCACTAAACCAAAGGTTATAATTCAAGGATTACCTGTATACCTTTGCTGGTCATTTTTGCATTCCTAAAAGAAAAAAAATGCAACTGAGACACCCTGGCCTAAATTTGACAGATTTTTCTCTTCCCTCCGACCCTCCGTTTCCGCCTGGCTAATGCAAAAGTGGATTTGCTTTATTAAAAAGAGATTTTCTGGAACATTAGCACAACCACAGCCTAGTTAATATAGCCATAAAATAGCAAATCAATGGGGATACGTCTCTGCGATTAGCTCTGCTGTTAAAAATGAGATCCAGTCATTACAGGAGCTCAGATGCCGATGAGAGAAACAGGTAAGTACACTTAATCCACCGGAGAAATTAAAAAAGATAAGATAGAATCAATCAGTGACTTACACGGCTGCCATAAAAGCATCTCTAGGACAGAACTGCCTAGGAAATTTATGGGAAATCTAACCTTAAGAGCTGCAAGAAAACAACAACACTGTTATAAAATCACAAGGAATTGAGTAGGAAGAACCTGGCAAATCTTAATATCAGATTTTTATTTTCTTTCATTCAATTGTGTTCAATTCTCAGGAATTGCCTGGACAATTCAATAGCGAATCAGCATCGAACCCCAGGCTGTGGGCAAACTTAGCCTACAATATTGCATTCTAACCACTGGGAAGGGAGGGAGGGAGGGAGGGGGGGGAGGAAGGAAGGAAGGAAGGAAGGAAGGAAGGAAGGAAGGAAGGAAGGAAGGAAGGAAGGAAGGAAGGAAGGAAGGAAGGAAGGAAGGAAGGAAGGGCAATAAGACTTAGATACTACTTCACAGTGCTTTACAGCCCTCTCTAAGCTGTTTACAGAGTCAGCCTATTGCCCCCAACAATCTGGGTCCTCATTTCACCCACCTTGGAAGGATGGAAAGCTGAGTCAACCTTGAGCCTGCTGAGATTCAAACTACCCAATTGCAGGCAGTTGGCAGTCAGCAGAAGTAGCCTGCAGTCCTGCATTTTAACCACTGTGCCAGCGCAGCTCTTCAATAAACCCTAACCGTGGTTTAGCATGAAGCCTGGACAAGTACGTTGGGTAAGAGGTCATAAAAATCAAGGACAATGTTCAAAGGGAGATGGGCAGCATATAAATTTAATCCATACAATAAAATAAAAGGGATGACGTCAACCTCCCTAGAGCACTGAATGCCAGCTCTAATTCCCTCCAAAAGATTACAGTGGAAACAAATAAATGATTCCAGGTATGACTGTAGAGAGTCACTCTGCCATTTGAAATGATTTATGTACTGTACATGGAAAGAATAACATTTCGTTTCTCATCCTGGCCTCACCCATAACTTTGTGGGGAGTGGGCAGGCCACCCCAGGGCCTTAGGTGACTCTCTCAACACCCCAGCCCTGTGTAGAAGATACCCATTCATCTTTTAAAAATGCTGGAACAGACTTTGCTTCACCAATGGCTGAACCCGCATCAGATCCAAAGCCCCTCAAGGCAGGACAAGAAGCTCATCAAGGAGTGAAGCAGCTTGGAACTAAGGAGGAATTTCCTAATGGTGGGAACGATTAACCAGTGGAACAGCTGGCCTCCAGAAGTTGTGAATGCTCCAGCACTGGAGGCTTGCAAGAAGAGATTCCACAGCTACTTGTCTGCAATGGTATAGCAATAGCACTTAAGACTTAGATACCGCTTCACGGTGCTTTACAGCCCTCTCTAAGCGGCTTACAGAGTCAGCCTCTTGCCCCCAACAATCTGGGTCCTCATTTTATTGACCTCAGAAGGACGGAAGGTTGAGTCAACCTTGAGCCTGATGGGATTCGAACTGCCAAATTGCAAGCAGCCGGCAGTCAGCAGAAGTAGCCTGCAGTACTAACCACTGTGCCACCACGGCTCACCCTGGTATAGGGTAGTGATGGCTAACCTTTTAGCACCCAGTGCCCAAAGCACGCGCATCCCCAAAATGCAATGTACCCTGCCCCTGTGCATGTGCATGTGCTCTCCGCATGCGCCTCACCCCATGCATACACACACATTGCCGTGCATGCATCCCATCCCCTGTACATGCGCCCTGCGCCCCGGGCATGGGGTCCAGCTCTGCAGATGCATGACAGAGTCCCAAAGACCAGCTGGCTGGTAGGAGGCATGCATGCATGCACAGCTGAGCTGGAGTGACAGCTGGCATGCCCTAAAGAGGGCTCTGTGTGCCACCTCTGGCATGCATACCATAGTTTCGCCATCGTGGGAAAAGGGTCTCCTGCTTGAGCAGGAGGTTAGGCTAGATTAGTGGTCGCCAACCAGTGGGCCAGGTTCATGAAAATTTTTTGCTGATTCGCAGAGAAATGTCACCCCCAAAGCAATTAATCCAGGCTGCGCAGGAACACAAGGCTTTCGTTGCTTGCATTGACAAGGTAGTCAGAGGAGGGGGAAAGGGGGGAGGGGGGAATTTGCCCCACCTCACACCACGTGCCTGGCCTGGCCCCTGGGCTGCTTCTTTCCGCTTCTTTCTTCTTCTGCCTTTTGGCTGCATGCAAGGAAAGCAGCAAAAGTCTTTCTCTCCCGCAAACTCCTCCAGAAAAGAGTCTTTGGGACCCTGCAAGGCCTCCTGCTCCAAGAGGCTGAGCCAGCAAAGACTCATTGCTGTTGGAGTTTGAGGGAGAGAAAGAAAGACTTCTGCTGCTTCTGCTTTCCTTGCATGGAGCCAAAAGTCTCTCTCTCTCTCTCTCTCTCCCCCTGAGAACGGATCTGGAGATGGTATCCTTGATCCCAAATAAAGAATGATCGATCAGTAGGAAAATAGGGTGGGAAATTTTCCTGCAGACTTTTAGGGGGATTTTCCCAGGGTTTCTGGTCCATGGGATTTAAAATTATGAGTTTGGTGGTCCCTGAGGTCCAAAAGGTTGGCGATCCCTGGACTAGATGACCTACAAGGTACCCTTCCAACCCTGTTATTTGGTTGTTTCTGCTAAATCTCTTCTTCTGCCAGGCCATCGCAAGGTTGTTTGTAGCCATACCAAAAGGCTAGCGCAGTGATTCAAACAGTCCCAAGAGTCGAGAGGCAGCCACCTATTGAAATGCACAAACGCACACAGAACACAGGCACACACACATACCCCAAGGAGAAGGTCACAAGTGCAATGCCAGGAATTTCAAGCTTCTGGAAATCAGCACAGGGTAAGCTTTGCCCACGTCTGCCAGGCACCAAAAAAAAAAGGAAAAAGTTGTGTCCAAAGCTGAGAGGAAGCCCCTGAAAAGAACCTTTGATGGCGAGAAGTCCTGGTTTCCTGCCCTCCCAAGCTGGCAGGCCGCTGTTTCCCCTCGCAGTCGGCTCCCCATTCCAAGCCCACGCTTTCATGCTTCGCATGCAAAGATGCAGCCCTTTTACAAACAACCCAGGCTGGGGAAGCTCAGCCTTTCGCCTCCCCTACTGGGTTTTCTACTCGTTAATCAACGCAGCTTTAATGGAGCCATTCGCTCACACGCAGAAGAACAAAAACCGGGTAGACTCATTAACCAAGAAGTAGCTTTCTGGGAAGCAAAACCGTTTTTTAAAACCAAAAATATCAACTCAGGATGCAGCCAAGTTTACCGAGCGAGGAAGTCACTATTTAGTCTCCAAGGTTTTATTTTTGGGAGGAGGGAGGGGGGGACATTCAAAAGAAGTGAAGACCACGGGTTTCAGGGCCTGCTGGCTTTAGCAAACAGAATGGAAAAGAAAGGTTTTTCTCAATCGGAAAGCAGCTCTTGAACTAGAAGGTACTGGTAATCAGGCGGGGGGCTGAAATTATGCAAAACCCAAATAGGTTTGGGTGGAAACACTAACAGCTCAGTGATGAACACATTCTGCATGCAGAGAGTCACAGCTTCCTTCCTTGACCTTTCTGGGGGGGGGGGAATTAACCAGCCCCCGATGAAAAGGGCCTTCGCTAGGTAAACAGAGAGAGGGTGGGAGAGGGAGAGAGAGAGAGAAAGCCAGAGAGATTCAGAGAGAAAGATGGAAACATACAAAGAAATACAGAGAAAGAGATAGAGATACAGAGAGAAAGAGAGAGAGAGAGAGATTCAGAGAGAAAGATGGAAAGATACAGAGAAAGAGATACAGAGAAAGAGAGGATACAAAGAGAGGGACAGAAACAGACACACAGAGAGAGAGGCAGACAGACAGAGAGACAGAGAGAGAGAGACAGAGACATAGACAGAGAGAAAAGCACTGAGACAGAGAGATTCAGAGAGAAAGATGGAAAGATACAAAGAAATAGATAGAGAAAGAGCGAGGTACAAAGAGAGAGGCAGAGACAGACAGAGAGAGAGACAGAGACAGAGACAGAGGGACAGAGAGAGAGAGAGCCCGCATCAAAGAGAAAGAATGCATCTGCAATCAAATTTAGAAAAATGTAACTTGCACGCAACTCCTAGGTACCACAAAAACATTTACCTCTTTCTTTAGCAAGGTATGGCAGCTCAAGAGAAAAGGAATTAAAAACTATGCGCAAGTAAATGTTTACTCAAGCGCTGAAAGCCTCCTGATGTCCAAGGCCAAACAAGGACATGCCTCCAGTCTATACACACAGCCATAAGTAGTCCAGGCCCTCGGCAGCAAAGTCTGCCCAAGAATGGCCAGAAACTAGAGAAACAACAACTGTAGGTAGCCCAAGCAAGCAATTCAAGCTATATCCTTCTAAGGAAAGAAGATCCACACTTAAGAGACCAGAGATAAAGTTGCTTCCTCGTTCCAAGTCAATGAAAGCCACGTTCTTTCCTTTCAGCATTCCATTTCTTTTACCCATCCAAAGAATCCAAGCAGTGTATGGCAGCGAAAGTATACACGGGTTCTTCTGACTGCCAAATTGTTATTTGCACTGGCAAAATTCCCCATATTTTTTCCCCTCAGGCAAGAGAACAGTAAAGAATAACTCATCCACCTCCAATTGAGTTGGCTAAACTTCTCCCGCTGTTTTGGAGACTTCTTGAACTCCGCAAGATGTTTTAACACGTGGGCCTCTCTGCAGTCAACAGTATTAAGTTTCTGGGGGTGCAGATACCTAAGATTCTGAACTGGTCTCTCCACATGTCATCCTTAAGTTGAGGGTGCAAACCAGCACCTGCATTTCCTGTGTCAGATGAGTAGAGTACATCTTTCTCCTTCTTGTCCTGGCCACTTTTGACAGAGGCACGATTGGGAGTGTTTTAACAAACTGCATCCCTGTTTGGTTTGGTGGCCGCAGTGCCTCAGATAGAAAGTCCCTGCAGAGAGTGGTGAGGGCAGCTGAGAAGATCACAGGAAGCTTGCTTCCCATTATTCAGGAAATTGCTTATAAGCAGGGGTGGGATTCTACCAGTTCGCACCTATTCACTAGAACCGGTTGTTAACATTCTAAGCAGTTTGGAGAATCAATTGTTGAAAGAAATTACTGGCCTAATCCTGTAAGGAAGGCAGGAAGGAAACATTCTGGTGTTGCTTGCAGAAACTGCCTCTCCGTTAACCCTTATTACATTCTTGGCAGGACTAGACTTCCTGTCTCAGGAACGTCTCTGGAGTTTTTTTCCCCCTCCTTTGCTGGTACTTTGCTTGTATGGAATGACCATTCAAAGTTACAATGGCACTGAAAAAAGTGACCTATGACCATTTTTTCACACTTACGACTGTTCTGGTTCTGGTTTCCTAGGTGTATAAAGGCAATTAAGGGTTATGCGTAAGACTCACGTCAAGTGGCAAAGATGATTTTTGTGAAGCAAGGCAGGGATTCAGAGGCAGCTTCCTCAAGAAAGTATCTTGTGGGATGAGACAGCAACGAAACATTTAAGGTAAGAAATGTGTGTTGCCAATGGCTTCCCTTCAGATGTTGTGGGTGCTTAATCACTGGAGGTTTTTAAGAAAAGATTGGACAGTCACTTATCTGAAATGGTATAGGTGCTTTTACTCTAGCACGGGGATGGACTAGAAGACCTCCAAGGTCCCTTCCAGCTCGATTGTGAATTCAGTTCCATCTCAGTAGTGGATCTTGGGAGACGATGTCGCTCAAGTTGCCTCTTAGAGAAATAATTTTTGGAACGGGGGATCGTGGGATCAATGCTAAAGAAGGCACGAGGCCTGATTGACACATAACGCTAAGCCATAATGTGAAGGTTTGGGGGTTATGTTTATGTTTGGCCTCGCGGGATGTACGAACCCAGCAACTGTGATCAGTAATTACTTATGGCTTAGCCATATGTAGTTTTTTTAAAAAAAAAAAAAAAAAACTACCAGAGTGCTAACACTTAACAGCAAGAAGGGAGGCGGCAGAGGGAGCCGAGAGACACAGAAAGAATAAAATGAAAAAGCAAACGGTGAACCGCTATCATCAGAACGGATGGGCACATCTCTTTCCCGTGAATTTGAAATCTATACATTTGCTGGAAGCTGAAAATGAAACATGTCAGGCTCACTGAAAAATGGATCCCCGTATCTGGGGGAAGAGCCCCCATCCTTTTCTCACCCCGACTGAGATTTGATTTGAAATCTTAGTCATCTGCAGAAAATAAAAGTTTCTACGGTACGTGCTTCTCATATTTAACCCCAAAAGAAGTTGACCCTAAATTTAAGGCCTTTCTTTCCTCTTCAAAGATTAGTAAGATTAGTCAGGGAGAAAAACATCTGCTTCTATTACTATATAATGAACGAAAGACACCCTGTTCACAATAAATTATTAGAGGGAAGGGAAAGTATCCATAAATGCCACTATCAAAAAGCATGATTTTCCTCCTGAAAAATTCAGCTCCTCTAAACCTCGGTGCAAATCAGGAAATCTTGCCTGAGGCTTGTCAACATTACTGGTGCTCCCTTACCTGGAATAATTCAAATCTTCTCCCTTACCACCATCCCCCTTCAAAGCAACCCAAGAGCAACCCCAGGGAAACGGGGGAAATCGTCCAAAACCTTCCTGCCAAATTGTTTGTCTTTGAGCTGGCCAGGCCACACTGCCAAGATTAAAACAGGCAAGCTGACCCCCCCCCCCCCCATCTGCCAACCCTGCCCTCTGGAATTACAAGCCGCTGGGTGGCCACACACCTGCCACAAAAGACTTGACATCTGTGGCAAGTGTGATGTATGGAAGGACTGTGGAGAGAGCCAGTTTGGTCTCTTCTAGGGGTTGAGGCAGCAAGCTAGAAATCTGGAGTTTTGTGAGTTCTAGCCCTGCCTTAGGCATGAAATCTGGCTGGATGGCTTTCAGACAATCACCAGGAGACAATGAATTCTAGTCCTGCTTTAGGCATGTAATCCGGTTGGGTGACTTTGGGCCAATCACCAGGAGACAGTAAATTCTAGTCCTGCTTTACCTATGAAAAGCTATTGGGTGACTTTGGGACGATCATAAGGATACAATGAGTTCTAGTCCTGTCTTAGGCATGAAAGCTGGTTGGGTGACTTTGAGCCAATCACCAAGAGAAGCTGAGTTATAGTTCCCGCCTTTATGAAAACTGGCTGGGTGACTTTGGGTCAGTCTCTCTCTCTCTCTCTCAGAGCCCAACCTATCCCACAGGTTTCTTGTTATATGGAAAATAGGAGGAGGAAGGAGCATTATGTATGTTTGCCACCTTGAGTTATTTATAAAAATAATAAAGGCAAGATAAAAATGCAAACACACAAACAAACAAGGGTATGAACAGACTCTTAGCTGTCAACTATCACACGGAACAAGCTGTAGGAGCGTCAGGGTGGAGTTAGGTATTCCGGTTCACCCCTTGGAGCAAGAACAGCTTTTAAAAAATAATAACAAACAGCCGTACATTTGCAACACACACCTCTTGCCTAAAATGTTAAGGGGTTCTCTCATTCCACAAGATACTTTCCTGAGGAAGCTGCCTCTGAAATCCTGCCTTGCTTCAACAAAAATCATCTTTGCCACTTGACGTTGAATCTCATCCACAACTCCTAATTGCCTTTATACACCTAGGAAACCAGAATCAGAATCAAAATAGAGCTGGAAGGGACTTTGGAGGTTTTCTAGTCCAGCCCTGTGCTAGAGTAAAAGCACCTATACCATTTCGGACAAGTGACTGTCTAGTCTTTTCTCAAAAACCTCCAGTGATGAAGCACCCACAACTTTTGAAGGCCAGCTGTTCCACTGATTAATGGTTCTGACTGTCAGGAAATTTCTCCTTAGTTCTAAGTTGCTTCTCTCCTTGATCAGTTTCCACCCATGGCTTCTTGTCCTGCCCTCAGGTGCTTTGGAGAATAGCTTGACTCCCTCTACTTTGGGGCAGCCCCTGAGATATTGGAACACTGCTATCATGTCCTTCCTGGTCCCTTTGGGACTAGCTAGATCCAAATCCTGTCTCTGGAGATTCTCAGTCATCCAGATCCTGGTTGTCCTAAAAGTGCTTTTTTTTAAAGAGGCAAATGGACTTTCTGGTTTTTCTTTGAAGACATTTCACTTCTCATCCAAGAAGGTTCTTCGACTCTGACAGAATGGTGGGGAATGGAAGGATTTATACTCCTTGCAGACAGCTGGTCATTTGCATCCTTTTAGAGGGCCATTAAGGTCACCTGGAGGTCTATTTGTGTTATCAGGGCCACCTGAATGATGCAAATGGGTGTAGAGCCTTCTTGGAACTGTTGAAAGTTTTTCAGAGTACAGGAACCATTTGCACTATGACCCTGAGGACACAAACCTTCAAGTAGCCTCAATGACTCTCGGATTTATACACCTTGCAGACATTCTTCCATTCCCCACCATCCAGTCAGAGCTGAAGAAGCTTCTGGGATGAGAAGCAAAACCTCTTCAAGGAAAAACCAGAAAGTCCAGTTGCCTCTTGGGGGAAAAAAAAAAAAAAAAAAGCACTTTTGGGACGACCAAATCCTTGCAACCGTTCTTCATAGGTTTTCATCTCCAGGCTTTTAATGATCTCAGTTGCTCTTTCTCTGCACTTTTTACAAAACCTCAACATCTTTTCTATGATGTGGTGGCCACATTATAGATGGCAGAAGTGGCAACTAGTCTCCCCTCTCCTCCCCTCCTGTTGGGAGTATCAAAAGGAGAGGTGTTAAAAGCATTTTACTCCGGCAATAAGCAATTCTGAAATTCTCAGCATGTCCTATTGGGAGTTTAAGCTATCCTTTTCAAAGTCTGTCTGCAGAAATTCCCTCCAGCAGTTGAAACAGCCTCTGGGGTACCATCCTGGCATCTGAAAGATTGGGGGGGGGGGCAGGCTAACTGCCTTGGGGCATCAGCTGGCCTTCAGCCTCAAAGATCCTGGCCTGGTTTTTCTGCTAGCCAAGGTAGCCAAAGTGGGGTTAACATGGGTCAGTAAGGAGATAGTGACCAACGTCCCTCTCTTCTGGGCATAAAGCTGTCAAAGACAGCAACACAGGACAGAACCAGCTGTCCCAAATGTGAATTCAAGCTTGGCTTTTCTCAACCTTCCCACTTTTGACAGTTAGATACAGATAATCAGAGTTGGAAGGGACCTTATGGGTCATTTAGTCCAACCCCCCCCCCCCCAAGCGGGAGACCCTACACCATTTCTGACAAATGGCAGTCCAATCTCTTCTTGAAAGTCTCAAGAGATGGCACTCCCACAACTTCTGAGGGCAGGCTGTTTCCTGGGTTGATTGTTCTCACTGTCATAAAAGTTTCTTCTTATTTCCAGGTTGAATCTCTCCTTGTTCAGTTTCCATCCATTATTCCTTTAGGTGCTTTGGAAAATAGCTTGACCCCTTCCTCCTCTCTGGGGCAGCCCCTCAAATATTGGAAGGCTGCGATCCTGTCTCCCCTGGTCCTTCTCTTCCCTAGACTAGCCAGGCCCCGTTCCTGTAACCGTTCTTCATATGTTTTGGTCTCCAGTCCCCTAATCATCCTGGTTGCTCTTCTCTGCCCTTTTTCTAGAGTCTCAACATCTTTTTTTATAATGATGATAACAAAACTGGATACACTAACTCTTCCCGTTATTTTATTTTCCCTTCAACAGGCAAGAACCAGATCCCACAATCCAAATCTTGTTTTTTCTTTTCCTAGGGCTTCTCAGCTTCAATTATCCAGAAGTCAACCAAGCTGCAAGCCCTGTTAGAAATACCTATCCCGGAAATAGCCAAGCAGAACACAAAAGGAGTAACTAACATGATATACTGTTCATTCTTTGGTGAACCCCAGAAAGCTCCCCACTTTTGCAAGGGTCTTCAATCCCCGCACACATACACAAAGCTCCCAGGAGGGTGTTAACACCAGCAACAAACCATAGCAGCTAAACATTTTCTCTCGGCAAGATCAGGCCAGCCCCATAAATGGATTAAACCTCAAATTGCCCACAGCTGCCACACCTGTCCAGCCAAATTCCTTTCATCCTGATCTCTACTTCACTTTACAAAAATCCCCCTTCTCCTGAAAGAGCCCCCCCTGTAGGAGGGGCACTCTACCTGATCTCCAGGAGAAGAGAAAGCCCACCCGACCCCACAGGACCAAACGGTACCTGCTGACCCAATTCAGAATTTGCAAAGGAAAGAGAAACGGGCATCAGAATGCCAATTCCAGACGGCGAGAGCCTAACCGGCTGCTATTCCAGGGCCTGTTTGAGGAGAAGGAAGAGGGAAGGACACGCCACATGTTGCTGGCAGCACCCTGGCCCGCCTGCCTCTTTTCTCTGGAGAGGAAGCCGAGCTAAGCAAGCTTAGCCGAGCTAAGGAAGCCGAGCTTTGCAATTAGACCGACCCGGCTCTCTTGAAAGGCGGTTGGAATTGAGCCTGAACTCTCCCCACAAGGCGTGTTTTGTTTTGTTTTTTTCCCTTCTGCTTTTCCCAACTCAGCCGTTCAGGCCGGCAGTCACACCTGGGAGAGAAAGGAGAACTTGTCTCGACTGGCATTTTCCCAGGCTCGGCACTCCTCTCCCTCCTGCGCTCCGCTCGGGCTGGCAGCGACTCTGAGCTTGAGGGTTTGGGGGAATGGGGGCGCCGAGACCGCTGCCCCGGTGAGAACCGAGATGGAGGAGCCGGGTTGCTGGGGGGGGGGACCGCGTGCACGGGTCTCGGCGTCCACGCAACCGTGTTGCCCACCCCCTGCGGGGAATCCCAGGTCCTTGAGAAGAGGCGCTACCCAGCCTGAACTTTTCGGGCAGCGACTTGGCAACGGAGGGAGGCTCCGAGCCAGGCGGAAAGAGGGGACAGATGTGCCTGCGGGGTGGGAAAGGGAGGGGGGAGGTCGCCCGTTTTGCATTCTGCTCCTCTTCTTCTCCTCCTCCTCCTCCTCCTTCTCCTCCCTCCGCCCCCGCACAGCAAATGCCACTCGAGTTGCGCACCTTCCGGAAAGCAGCGGCGGCGGCGAGGGGAAAGGGCCAAAGGCCGGACATGTGACCTTCCTGCTCTCGCCCTCCCTGCCGGCCTTCCCCCCCCCCACTCCGGCCACCGCATGCCTTTCTTTCCGCAGGTCTGCCCTTAACCCTTCCCTTCCCTTCGCCCGGCCCCGGGAAGCCTGCAGCAAAGCCAGCCCGCGACCCCCGAGGGAAGACCCCCCCAGCCCAGCCCACGCCTGCTTCTCTCCCGGGGGCTCAAAGGCCATCTCCGGGAGCTTTCCGGCCGGAGTCCCTTCCACGGGGCGGTGGCCGCAGCCGCCTCCCCGGTTCTCCCGCGGACCTCTTCCCCCGCGCGCCCCAGACTCACCAGCCGGAGCGAGGAGCCTCCGCGCCGCCACCACCGGCCCCAGCGCCGCCGCCCGGCTGTCATCTTGTTCGGAGGCGAGAAGGAGGAGGAGCCGGCGCCGGGAGAGAAGGGGAAAAGCCGTGGAGCTGTCGGCCGGTCGGGAGGCTGGGAGGGAGGAGAGAAACGGGAGGAGGAAGAGGAGGAGGAGGGAGGGAGGGAGGGAGGGAAGAGGCGCGGCCGGCTCGGGCGAGGGGAGGAGAAAGACAGGCAGGACCCGAAGCCGGAGCCGCGCCTCCTCTTTCTCCGCCACCTCTCGCCTGGAAAGCCTTGCCAGGCTCAGAAGGCGCAAGGCGCATCTCCTGCGCGGGACGCCGAGCACGCGATCCCCGGGACCGGAGGCGGGAGGGGCTCCCGGAGGGCATTGCAGGGCAGGGGAGCAGAACCGACCTTCAGCTTTTTCCCGGGAGTAGGAGAACAAAACGGTCCGGGGACCCCCAAGTCCCCTCCGGCGGGTCTATTGGTGGGGGGGGAGAAGGGGAGAGAGAGAAGGAAGGGGAGAGAGAGAGGAGGGGGAGAGAAGGAGAGAGAGAGGATCGAGAGAGAGGTAAGGGGAGAGAGAAAGAGGAGAGAAGGAGAGAGAGAGAGAGAAGAAGAAGAGATAGAGGAGAGCGAGGAGAGGAGGAGAGAGAGAAGGAGAGAGAGAGGGGGGACAGAGAGGAGAGAAAGAGGCGGAGAGGGGGGTCAGAAAGAAGGAGAGAGAGAGAGAAGAGAGAGAAGGGTGGAGAAAGAGAAGGGGAGAGAGAGAGAGAGACGTTTCTAATTTGTTACAAGTGGGAGGGCGAATCCTATAAGGACTTTCCCGGCCTTTGGAAACAGCCGCTGGAACACTTGCGCGCTTTTTCCTCCCTCTGAATCGCCGCCGCTAAGAGCCGCCGTTTTTTAATATCTTTCGCTGCCTCCCAGGGCGCGGGCGGAGCCGGAGCAGCAGCGCCTGCTGGCCGGTCTGTTTGGCCAGGCTACAAAACTGCAGAATGTCGATCCGCGGAATCGTTTCCATCCATTTCTTTAAAGGAGGAGAACGGGGGTTGCGAGCGGGTGGAACATCCCTCCATCTTTTCTCGCGCGCGCTTTCTCTCGGAGATGATAAAAGAGCGAGATCCGAGGCGTTGGTGGGGGGCAGCGGTCACTGGCTCGGCCCTTGCTGACCTTGGGAAAAGATGACCAACTGGGTTTGTAAAGATGGAAGGGCCAGATGTAAAAGCCGGACCAGCAGATGCAAAAATAAAATAAAATAAAAATGCTGGCAGCTGTTTGCAGGTTATTTGTCAGGAGTTGGCTGTTCCCAACATGAGCATTAGATTTTGTTTAATGTATGTCCACCTTTAAAAACTGTCAAGTCTTATTTAAATCAAGTTCAACTCCTAATGAGGGTCGTTTTCCTGGTCACAATATAAAGCAGAGCTCTCCAAACTTGACAATTTTAAGACTTGTGGACTTCCAATTCCACAAGTCTTAAAGTTGCCAAGTTTTGGGGGCCCTGATATAAACCTTCTTTGCCCTACTTTACAATCCAGAGATTTCTTTGTGGTCTCTCCTCCAAGGACCAATCAGTCTTCATCTTGTTTTGCTTCCTAGCCCAAGTAAGATAAGCTAGAGGCTGCCCCCTACTGAGTGCTATGGGGTATGGATACCTAAACAGGTCATCCTCTACTTACAATTGGTTTAACAACTATTTGAAGTTGCAATGAAAACAGTGACTCCCTGAGGAAGGGGGAGGAACATCCCACTTTCATTCTAAAACCTGAATTAACATATCTGATTAATTATGATAAACACCATAAATGGCTTGAGAATCCACCATAGGGTTCCAAACTCTTGGTCTATGGACCGCTACTGGTTCGTTAGAACTGGGCACGCAAGCAGCAGACAAGTGTGCAAAGCTACATTTGCACAAGTGCAGGATTAGGTTGCACGCACAAAGTTGTCCCCTCACTGTCTCTCCCCTCCCCCAGTTGGAAAGGTTGGGGATCTCTGGCTTATAGGAAATCAGAGCTTTGGGCTTAGTTGAAGATGCCCAATGAGATGTGTTGCAGATGCTAATTCTCAAGTCTTATGCTCTAAGGCTGGTTGGAACCACCAGAAGGCAAGTGGGTTACTCTGTTATGGATTGCCACCTTAAAAGTCAACCTTCTGAAGCCTGGTGTCCTCCTAACATCGCAGACTCCCATCTGAGCTGGCAGTCAACACATTTGAAAGGCTGGCCTATGAATGCTGGTCTGCGGAAATCCATTGACACCTTTCTGGATCATAATTCTTCTTTCTTTTGAAAGTCTCTGGAAGTTTCTTTGTTGTTAGTTGTGAAGTCGTGCCTGACCCATCGCGACCCCATGGGCAACGTTCCTCCTTCCTCTCCTCTTACCATCTTCTGGAGTCCATTTAAGCTCACGCTGACTGTTTCAGTGACTCCATCCAGCCATCCGTCTCTGCTCTCCCCTTCTTCTTCTCTTGCCCTCCATCGTTCCCAGCATTAGGTTCTTCTCTAGTGAGTCCTTCCTTCTCATGAGGTGGCTAAAGTCTTTGAGTTTCATCTTCAGGATCTGGCCTTCTAAAGAGCAGTCAGGGTGGATCTCCTCTAGGACTGACCAGTTGGATCGCCTTTCAGTCCAAGGGACTTGCAGGCATCTTCTCCAGCACCAGAGCTCAAAGGCCTCCAATTCTTTGGTGCTCAGCCTTCCTTATGGTCCAATTTTCACAGCCATACAAAGCTGTGAAATGGAGCTACCCCTTGCAGACATTGCTGTCATGGTACAAGGACGTATCCCATACCCCCAAAACAGGCTTTGAGAGCAAGAGAGGCTGAGGATGTATATAGTAACCTCATTGCCTAACAAAGCAGCTGACTTTTCTTCCAAATATGCAATTCAAGCTTTTAGAGGCCTTTGAAGCATCAAAGGGATGGCTGCACATTGAAGGAGATGAGATGGAATATGTAAACACAACCAAGTCAATTTCCAAAGCAGAAATGTTTCATATCCCTGGTGGATAGTATGGGTTCTAATCATCACCCAGAAAGGTGTCAAGGGATCTCTGCAGGCCAACACTGGGAGGCCAGCCTTTCAAATGTGTTGACGACCAGCCTTTTAGCTCAGATGTCATTAGAAGGACACCAGGCTCCAGAAGGTTGACTTTTTCAGGTTGCAATCCATAAAGAGAGTAACCCACTTCCCTTCCTGCAGCCAGGTCCCCTATCCAGTTTGAGTCTTAGACCATAAACCATGATTTGAGAATGAGCAGCCGCGACACATCTGACTGGGCTTCCTCAATGAAACCAAAAGCTGTGCGTGGCCTTATCAGGTAGACCAGCTAGGAAACAAGGTAGGCTAAAAAAAAAATAAAAATGAATAGTTGTAACTAGTTTCCAGACTACCTACAATAGAGTCTGACCCAGCTGAGTTTCTCGTGATTAACCCAAATTGGCCAAGCTACTCTGGCTAACCAGGCTGGCTGGAAGTCCCCTGCTTATTCTCCTTTTGACATCACCATGAGACTTCCTAACTGTGAGGACAATGAATCAGTGGAAGGGCTGGCCTTCAGAAGTTGTGGGTGCTTCATCACTGGAGGTTTTTAAGAAGAGACTGGAATAGTATATGGCCGGGCAGTGGTGGGATTCAAAAAAAATTACTACCAGTTCTGTGGGTGTGGCTTGGTGGGCGTGGCTTGGTGGGCGTGGCAGGGAAAGGATATACTGCAAAATCCCCATTCCCTCCCCACCCCACTAACCTGCTTTCCAGCTCCCTTCTCCTGTGCAGGGCAACCAAAGGAGACCCAGCCGATCAGCTGGGACTCAATGGGAGGCAGAGAAGAGATGGGGTTGGCGGGGCCAGTCAGAGGTGGGATTGGCCGGTTCTCCAAACTACTCAAAATTTCCTCTACTGGTTCTCCAGAAGTGGTCAGAACCTGCTGAATGGCCACCTCTGGGGCAGGGATGTCAAACTCAATTTCATTGAGGGCTGTGGTTGATCTTGAGGGAGGGAGTGGGCTGGCGTGGCCAGCTTGATGTCACTCCCCAAACTGCTGGCATGTTTCCTCTGCATTAGGTAGGCTGGGCCAAAGCTACAATGGCCTTTGCACTGGGTACACTGGCTTGATCTTTCCTCTTTGCATTGGCCTTGAGATTGACACTCCTGGGATAGGGTTGCCTGCATTAGACTAGAAAAAACAATGACTACCAACCTGCCTGGAGGAGGACCTGTATACTGCACGAGGGCTGTGAAAATATTTACAGAACCCTCACATCCTGGACAAAAACAGTTTCAACTCTTTCCCTCAAAATGACACTATAGAGCCCTGCACACCAGAACAACTAGACACAAGGACAGTTTGTTCCCGAACACCATCACTCTGCTAAACAAATAATCCCCTCAACACTGTTCAACTATTTACTAAGTCTGCACTACCATTAATCCTCTCATCCCTCCTTATCACCCATCCCCTCCCACTTGGGACTGTATGACTGTAACTTTGTCGCTCGTATCCTTGCGATTTATATATTGACTGATTCCTAGTATGATTGGATTGCTTATTGTACCCTATGACTATCATTAAGTGTTGTACCTGATGATTCTTGACTCTTGACGAAGGTATCTTTTCTTTTATGTACACTGAGCATTTACACCAAGACAAATTCCTTGTGTGTCCAATCACACTTGGCCAATAAAGAATTCTATTTTATTCTATTCTTATTCTATTCTATTCTATTCCATTCCATTCCATTGCACTCCATGTTTTCTATTCTATTCTGTTCTATTCTATTCTTCATTCCATTATTCTATTCTATTGTATTCTATTCTATTCTACATTTCATTCCATTTGATTCCATTCTATTCTACTCTATTCCATTATTCTATTCTGTTCTATTCTATTCTATTCTATTCTATAAAACCTCCAAGGTCCCTTACAGCTCTATTCTGATTGATTGGCCTGATGCCAAAAAAACATTTGCTTGTCAACCTTCCATTGTGAGAAAGCCTAACCAAACATTCTTTTTCAAGTAGAATTTGAATTCTTGTTCGTAATTTTCTATTTCTGGGAATAGGTTTATGAAGACAAGCCTGCCCTGATTGGTCTACCTTCCTACTTCCTCCCCTTCCTGAGATCAGCGATGACATTCAAGGCAGCCCTTAGCATCTTGTTCCCCGTGTCAAAGCCCTGACTTTGGAAATGAGTCTCATAAAGGTTTTTATTATTCACCAACAGTGAAATAGACATTGCAATTCAATTTCTTTGCAATAAGCCTCTCAGAAAATAGGATGAGATTATATTTTCATGTCGGTCAGCAAGCAAATATGTTGGGCACAGTTAAATCCATTGCAGGGAAGTTATTGAATAAATCTGGGTCATCAATATGATTGCTATTTCAAATGGAGGTTTATTTAAAGAAATCCAGAATTCATAACTAAGAAAAAGGAGAAGAAAACTGAAAAGCTGGAACCACCAACTTTTGTTCATTGCTGACTTTGATAAGAACTTCCCCAATAGTTTACGGTCTTTAGTTTGTCCTGGTTCACACAAAGGGCTTAATCAAAGGGTGATTTGATCAAAACATTGTTTTTCATGACTTATGGTCAGGAGTGGGATTCAAATTTCTTAACAACCAGTTCTGTGGGCATAGTCCAATTTGTGGGTGTGGCTTGGCGGTCAAGTGACTGGCTGGGAATGGCTTGTATGTAAATACTGTAAATATTTATGTAAATATTGAATTTTTATTAAAAAAAAGAGCAACTTTTACCCAAAATCAGGCAAAGTAGGCAGGCAGATTGAGTTGCTCACAGAATCACAGATTTATTCAGAGATCTACTATTCTGCTATCTGCTGCCTGAGTCAGCACCAAAAAATATAAGCTAGGAAGGATCAGCTCTGCTTTTAGATAAGCTATAAAGCAAGAAATCAAATAATTTCCTGCTTTCTAGCTAATCTAAATCTCCTGGCACAGCTGATAGTCGGAACAGCTGGTGATCAGGGGACAAAAAAGGAAAAATAGCAACTTACCAAAAATTAGGCGAAGGCACAATGCAGGCAAGTTTGATGGCACACATGCCAGGTAAGGAGAAGGTGGGCGGGGGAGTGGCACAATCGTAACATGGCACGATCATAACAACTGGTTCTATAGAACCAGTGCGACCAGGTAGAATCCCATCCCTGCTTATGGTGTAGCACAATATGTGAATCCAGCGTTGACCCAGTGTACTGAATCACATTGTAGTATTGGCTTAGTGTGTGGTATGGAGGCAGCCACTGCGGCTTGCTTGATGAACCATAAACAAAGCAATCCATGGTTTAGTATCATGTTTGAATCCAACCTTAGACCTGTATCACACTGTTTTGCTAAATTGCAATGTATTTTGCTTGGTTCATCTCAGTGCTGCTGGATAGTTCAGCTACTGTGACTTGGTCATTCCAGAAACCCTGGTTTTGTGTGATAGGTAAATTGGATCTTAGTAGTCGTCTTGTACAGCTGTCTTATTTCAAAGGCAACAAGTATGATGTTACCTAGTTGAGTCATGAAACATCTGCCAACCAAAGTTAGAAAGCACCAAGGACCCCAGAGGAGTCTTCTTCTTCCTCCTCTTCCTCTTCCTCTTCCTCCTCCTCCTCCTCCTCCTCCTCCTCCTCCTCCTCCTCCTCCTCCTCCTCCTCCTCCTCCTCCTCCTCCTCCTCCTCCTCCTCCTCTTCTTCTTCTTCTTCTTCTTCTTCTTCTTCTTCTTCTTCTTCTTCTTCTTCTTCTTCTTCTTCTTCTTCTTCTTCTTCTTCTTCTTCTTCTTCTTCCACCTCCGCCTCCTCCCTCCCTTCTAGCACTGATGTTCCCTAGCTGGGTTATGAAATGTCTGGAAGAAAACACCAATGTTAGAGAAGACCAAGAACCTCAGAGGAGCCTTCTTCCTCCTCCTCCTCTTCCTCCTCCTCCTCCTCCTCCTCCTCTTCTTCC
This sequence comes from Hydrophis major, assembly GCA_033807585.1. Lineage (NCBI taxonomy): Eukaryota > Metazoa > Chordata > Lepidosauria > Squamata > Elapidae > Hydrophis > Hydrophis major. The sequence goes on along the minus strand of CM066335.1, from coordinate 12,563,912 downwards.
TCCTCCTCCTCCTCCCCTTCTAACACTGATGTTCCCTAGTTGGGTTATGAAACATCTGGAAGAACCCCACCAAACTCAGAGAGCACCAAGGACCCCACAGTCCTCCTCCTCCCCCTCCCCTCCAACCTCAGTTCCTTCTAGCACTGATGATGTTCCCTAGTTGGGTTATGAAACTTCTGCAACAAAAACTCCCAGCTCAAAGAGCACCAAGCACCCCTCCTTTCAACCCTGACTTGCAAACATTCGCCTCTATCAGAAACCAGCATCAATCCAAACAAACCTTTGTATAGTGCTGGAGACCCTACAAGGACACCTCCCTTCTCCCCCAGGAGAGGCGTAAAGGGTTTCTATTGATGGGTGTGCCAGGTATTTTGCCTTTCTATAAATTGATCTGTTTTGTTTCATAAGCATTCCTGGGCCTCGGGCATAATGTGAATGAGCCTTGGCCTTGCGTTGACCCTCTGCTTCCTAACCCTTCCAGGCAGCTGCCTCTCACATTCAGCCATTAATCAGCCAGGAAAATCCTGAGAAGTGAGAGGATGTCAGAGTTGTTGATACTCTCATGCTGGGAATAATCGTCCTAATGAATAGGAAGAGTTTTCTGCTGTTCCTTTTCCACCCATGATCATTCGTCTGGCTTGGCATCCCTTTTCCACCGCACATTTTAATGATCTTCTAAATAATTGAATACCTTTCCATAATATATTTAAATATGTTAAATGGCGTGACATGCAAATCGTAGTTTGCAGACCAGCAAAGAGAGAAAGGAGCCCTTTTAAAATGGCAATAGAAATGCAGAATGCTTCCCTATACGGTAAGCTGATCCAAAATGCAAGCATTCCTTTCTCTTTAATCCCATTTTAATTTAGCCACTGTAGGTCTTTCAAGTTTTGTATCCTTACAAATGCCCCTGTGCCTTTCCAGCTCCTGGAACTACAATATCAAGAGTTATCCTAATTGGGGGAAATGGGAGTTGAAATCTGGGGGCCAGTTGAGGTCATCAGATTAGAGTAAGCTGGTTTGATAAATGTATTTTTAGAAGCCTGTAAATTGCCAGCAGGTTTACAATCATGAAAACAACTGTTCAAGTTATGAATAGCCCAATTAGCATGTTTAAATATGCATGTGACTATATTCACCTCCTTGTTTTAACTGGGTTTTAGAAATGTCCGTGCAGGCCAGTAAAAAGCCCTTATGGTTTTTCAGCTTATTCAATAAATTCCCCACAATGTGACAAAAGCAGCTTGGCTGCTTGTTTGAGAAGAAGGAGAAGCAAAAATTCAGTGGCCAGCAACCATATTTGGGGCTGCCAAATAGGTAGAGCATAACTGGAGATGGTTACTTGGCTTTTTAGTTACTATTTTTCCTTTTTTTCCCCCAACCATCAGCTGTTCTGCTGTGCCAGGAGATGATTTCCTGCTTTCTAGCTAATCTAAATCTCCTGGCACAGCAGAACAGCTGATGGTCAGGGGGGGAAGAAAAATAGTAACTTAAAAGCAGAGCTGAACCTTCCTTAGGACTAAAGCTTCTATTTTTCAGTGCAAACTCAGGTAGCAGATTGCAGAAAGTTAGATCTCTGAATGAATCTGTGATTCTGTGAGCAACACAATCTACCTGCCTGCTTTGCCTGATTTTGGCTAAAAGCTGCTCTTTTTTAAATAAAAAAAATCAATATCTACATAAGTATTTATACTATTTACAAACAAGCCACACACAGCCAGTCGCATGACCACCAAGCCACACCCAGTCAGCAAGCCACACTTACCCAGTCACATGACCATCAAGCCACACCCACAAATTAGGCCATGCCTACAGAACCGGTTGTTAAGAAATTTGAATCCCACCCTTGCTGAGGGGCCATTTTTCACACTGATGACTCTTGCAGCCTCCCCATGGTCAACTGATCAAAATTCAGACGCTTGGCAACTGATTATGATGGTTGCAATGTCCCGGGGTCTCACTTAACAACCGCCGTGATTCACAACCAGGGCAAGAAAGGTGGTAAAACGGGGTAAAGCTCACTTCACAAAGATCTGACTTAGCAACAGAAATTTTGCAGTCAATTTGGGGGTCCTAAAGTCAAGGACAACCTGTAATTTCCAGGAGCCAAGACTGATTCAAGGCATCCCTCCCACCCACTCACCCCCCAAAAATGCAATGTTGCTAATATTGTGGGTTGGAGGTTGGGCTTTCCTATGGGATGCCATTTCCTGTGGGTGTATTGCTATATCTAGAAGAGGATTAAATATCACCGGTAATTGCATAGCTAGACATGTGGATTCAATGTTGATAAAAGATCTTTTTTTAAAAGAAAAAAGAAAGAGAAAGAAAGAGAAAGAAACCACCACAAAAGGCCTCATTGTGTATTCTCTCGTTTCCATAATGTATACAGAGTTTAACTTAGCTTAAAATTGCACAAAAGCAGACCCACAAGACTGTGATGGCTGTGAACTTTATTATTGCAATTCAGAGTCTGAAGTAAACAAACAACTCCGGTCCCAGCTTCACATCAATGTTACTTTCTCAGCTGTTTTGCTTGCTTCGTATCTTTTCCACCTGGGCTTTGTAGCTTTTGGTGTCCTTTCTCAGCTTTGGCAACTTTTAAGATGGGTGGGTTTCAACCTCCCAGAATTCCCCAGGCAGGCAATTCCCACCCACCCACCCCTTCTCCCTGCTGGTGAGGGAATTCTGGGAACTGAAGTCCACAGATCTCAAAATGGCCAAGGCTGGACACCAGTGGTGGGATTCAAACAAATTTACTACCGGCTCTGTGGGCGTGGCTTGGTGGATGTGGTGTGGCTTGGTGGGCATGGCAGGGGAAGGTTACTGTAAAATCCCCATTCCTTCCCCACCCCACTAACCTGCTTTCCAGCTCCGTTCTCCTGTGCAGGGCAACCAAAGGAGACCCAGCCAATCAGCTGAGACTCAATGGGAGGCAGAGAATAGATATGGTTGGCAGAGCCAGTCAGAGGCCGGATTGGCCGGTTCTCCGAACTACTCAAAATTTCTGCTACTGGTTCTCCAGAACTGGTCAGCCACTTTTTTACAGATTAACAGAGTTGGAAGGGACCTTGTAGGACATCTAGTCCAATCTCGACCCCCACCCCCATTCAAGCAGGAGACCCTACATCATTTCTGACAGATGGCAGTCCAGTCTCTTCTTGAAAGTCTCAAGTGATAAAGCTCCCATGACTTCCGAAGGCAACTTCTGTTCCATTGGTTGATTTTTCTCACTGTCAAATAATTTCTTTTTATTTCCAGGTTGAATCTCTCCTGGATCAATTTCCATCCATTATTCCTTGTCTGGCCTTTGGGTGCCTTGGAGAATAGCTTGACCCTCCCTCCTCTCTGTGGCAGCCCCTCAAATATTGGAAGCCTGCTATCCTGTCTCCCCTGGTCCTTCTCTTCACTAGACTAGCCAGGACCAATTCCTGCAACCGTTCGTCGTATGTTTTCGTCTCCAGTCCCCTAATTATCCTGGTTGCTCTTCTCTGCACTTTTTCTAGAGTCTCAGTATTTTTTTTACATATCTTCTTTGTGACAAGCCCTGAGATATTGGAAGACTGCTGTCATGTCCCCCCTATTTTTCTTTTCCTTAAACTAGACATGTCTTCTGTCCATCCATGATTCGCTCAGATGTCTTTCTTTCTTTCCTTTCTTTCTTTCCTTTCTTTCTCTCATCTTTCTTTCTTTCTTTACTTTCTTTCTCTCATCTTTCTTTCTTTCTTGCCTTTCTTTCGCTCATCTTTCTTTCTTTCTTGCCTTTCTTTCGCTCATCTTTCTTTCTGTTCTCTCATCTTTCTTTCTTTACTTTCTTTCTCTCATGTTTCTTTCTTTCTTTCTTTCTTTCTTTACTTTCTTTCTCTCATCTTTCTTTCTTTACTTTCTGTCATCTTTCTTTCTGTTCTCTCATCTTTCTTTCTTTACTTTCTTTCTCTCTTCTTTCTTTCTTTCTTTCTTTCTTTCTTTCTTTCTTTCTTTCTTTCTTTCTTTCTTTCTTTCTTTCTTTCTTTTGCTTTGGAAAATAGCTTGACTCTTTCCTTTCTGTGGCAGCCTCTCAAACATTGGGAGATTGCTCTCCTGTCTCCCCTGGGCCTTCTCTTCACTAGACTAGCCAGGCCCAGGTTCTGCAACCGTTCATCATATGTTTTAGCCCCCAGCCCCCTCATCATCTTGCCACCTGCTTGGCTGAACTAGAAATCCCATTGCCCACAGCCCAAAAGAACGAGGATCTTCCAGGTTCCCCAAGCACAGAACCTCTTGGTGCAGAATGAGATGATTCACTTCCCCCGCCCAGCATACATTAGTTAAAATGACCAGGTTGTACCATGCACTCAGCCAGGGTCCAGTTCACACATAAGATTAACTCTTGCCCTGTAATTGACAAGCCCCTAATGACAGGGTTCGGTCATTGCATTATGCTGCAAGCAAACCTGCTGACTCATGCATACTTTAATGCATTCTTTTTTTAAAAAAAACATGTGTGTGCACTGGTCAAGTCATATCATTAACATGCCGATGATGTTGCTTGCTGGTGAGATGGCAGGTCGGTGTCTGCCCTACAAAAATCCACTGTGCATCCTAATTTTGCACAGCTCCAACCTCTGCTGCTTTCTTAGAAGTTTCCAGCTTCTTCCTCCAATACCTAACGACTTCATTTTACATACAGGTTGGAGAATTAAACCTTGAGTCCCCTGGAGATGCTCACTGAGAAATGCCCTTGAAAGGGGAATTTAATTTTTTTTTCCAGACCCGTTTCCTCTTTCTTCGTTCAGGTGTGCAAGCCGAGAATCACTGGACTGGAAAGCATCTTGAGGTCCTGTAGCTCACTCTGTCTTTCTTGTTTCAAACTGGATGGGTGCCCTCTAGACCAGTGGTCACCAACCAGTGGGCCGGGGACCACTGGTGGTCTGTGAGAAAATTTTGGTGGTCCACAGAGATATGTCACCCGCAAAGCAATTAATCCAGGCTGCATGGGAACAAAAGGCTGTGCCACCCACATGGCCCATTGGAACACAAGGCTTGCATCAACTTGCATTGCAAACAACATGAGGTAGTGAGGGGAGGGGGAAAGGGTGGAGAGGGGAACTTGCCCCACTCACCTCAGGAACCTGGCCTGACCACCGGGCTGCTTCTTTCTGCTTCTTTCTGCTTCTGCTGTTGGCTACATGCAAGGAAAGCAGCAAAAGTCTTTCTTTCTCTGCCCCAAACTCCACCAGAAATGAGTCTTTGGGACCCTGCAAGGCCTCCTGCTCCAAGAGGCCGCACCATTCTGGCAAAGTTTGGGGGAGAGAAAGAAAGACTTCTGCTGCTTTCCTTGCATGAAGCCAAAAGTCTCTCTCTCTCTTCTCTCTCTCTCCTCCTGAGAAGGGAGCTGGAGACGGTAACTTGTGATCCCAAATAAAGAACGATTGATCGGTAGGAAAATGGGGTGGGGAATTTTCCTGCAGAATTTTTTTGGGATTTTCCCAGGATCTCTGGTCCATAGGATTTAAAATTATGAGTTTGGTGGTCCCTGAGGTCCAAAAGGTTGGCGACCCCTGCTCTAGACAATTATGGGATTCCAGTCCCAGAATTGCCAGTCAAGTAAATGCATAGGCTTGGCTGTGTTGTTTGTTAGAATCCATATAATTTCTTATCAAAAAGAACTGCATACAAGATTATAAACTACAGAAACATAAGAAAGTTAGAAGAAGAAAAAAGATAGGAAAAAGACCTGAAAAGATAGAAGAAAATTGAAAAATAGAGAGAAAGGGAGGGGAAAAATCTGAAGAAGCTACTTCCAATATTCCTTTCCACCCTTACCAATGTGATTACTACCATTTCTGCCTTCCCAAATTATATCACACGGATCCCTTCTTCCCATAAACAACCCTTTTTCACTACTAAATCCCAAAATCAATAGTTAATTTTTGACCATTTTTAGAAGGAAAAAAAAATCCATAAAGGCCTTCCAGTACTCTGGTTTTGTCCTCCCTTTCCAGTTGATTCCCATTGATTTAGCTGTTTTATTGACCCTTGAATAAAGAGATTCTCTTTAAAGCAAGAGAGCCGAGTTCTCTTGGGAGCCTCTTTTGCTATGCAGAGATCAAAGTGGAGAGCGGAGCAAAAAGTCTTTGGCAAAGCAATTTACAGCAATAAAATTCAAGGGTCTCCTTCCCATTTCCAGAATCTTTCCCATGTCTGCATCTGCCTGACTATTTCTGGAATTGTCTTTTTAGCAAAAAGGTCTCTAATGCTTCTAAATAGACAGTTTTGTCTTGGCCATACAGCTCTGTTTCCTTATCTGACAGATCATTCCATTAAGGGCCTGGAACCAGAAGGATAATCAGTTGGCATGTATATCTGTATATCTGCTTCTCACAAATCTCCATGATATAGTTGGCACTGATGATTACTCACAAACCCAACGTTAATGGAGAAAACCTATCTACTTGGTCACTGAGTCAACAATGACTGAATGGCACATAAGCAAGCAAGCAAGCAAGAAGCCAAGTTTTTGCTCATGTCAATCTTTTCCAAAATGGCTTGAGTCCTTTGATTTAATTTTATCATAATGTATAGGAATTAGATCACCCAGGTTTTGCCATGGGAACCCTCTTTTTACAAATCATAATAAAGACTCATAGGTCTCTTTCACCTTAACTCCTGGTTACTACATGAATATGTCCATGGAGTTTCCTTGGCAGCAGTGCAAATAGGTACCCTGGGACCTGAGGATGGATGAATGGATAGATAGATAGATAGATAGATAGATAGATAGATAGATAGATAGATAGATAGAATTTTTTATTGGCCAAGTGTAGTTGGACAGACAAGGAATTTATCTTTGATGCATAAGCTGTCAATGTACATAAAGATGGCATAAAGATATACATAAATGGCCAACTCACTGACCAACTCACCATGGCCAACTCAAGCTGGCCAACTCACTATGGTCAACTCATCACAGCCAACTCGCTGCAGGACAACTCAATGTGGGACAACTCACCATGGGTCAATTTATCAGCAGTATAAAGAACAAGAAAAAAAATGATAAAGAACGAGAAAAAAAAATATTGTCAAAGAAAGAAGCTGCAAAAGATTGGATGAAGAAGATAAGGCTAAAGGATTGTCAACCTTGCGAGGTGCTCCAAACAAGAAATACAGGTAGTCTTCAACTTACAACAATTGGTTTACCAATGTAAAGTCAGAGGTAAGTGGGGAAGAAGAACAGCTGGAGCCTGTTCCAAATGAACATATGTGCAGAGCTGTCGGGAGAGGAGAACAACTAAGAAACAGGGGCTGTCTCAGAAGGAAAAGCACAGATGAATGCTGAATGGCCTCTCTCTGGGGAATAAATAGAAGGGGAGTGATGGTTGCAGAAGAGAATTAGTTCCTTCGTGCCTCCTTTCCAGGAATTAATTTATAGCTTTGCTGACTTGAAGCTCTCAGCCTGGCAATTATCTAAGGTCTAATAAGGTCTGTTCTTGCACTTAACCATTGGAAGGATTATTGCCAGGACTTTTCTGTGTGTGAATGCCATGAATTGACAGTAACTAAATAAAGAGGGTTTTTTCAAGACAAGGAGTCTGTTTCTTGGTTCTGCTAAGCCTGGGACAGAACAATAGAATTTTGCAAGGCTGAAAGTCGATCTCTCCCTCCCTGCCTTTTACAGAACCAGCTATGGCATGTCTCCATTGCCTACAAAGGTCTTAATCATTTAGAAGACAACCCAACATTGGAGGCAGATGGTAGGAGTAAGAGTAGTGTTATAGGTTTAGCATCTGTGTGCTCCTCTGCTCTTCAGCAGATGAATCTTCAGCTTGAACAAGGGTTGACTTTTTATCTTGCCTATCCATCCTTCTCTCTAAGGAGGCCTTGTATGTCAACATGGATTTCTTCCTCCTGGTTTCACTGTCAAACTATGCATCCCAGCAAAGCACCACTTCTGCCAAGGATCTTTGTCCCTTGCCTCTTTGCATCAACATTAGGAATTCCAACTCAATCTGGCCTCCTCTGAGGCTCCTTTTCATCTCCAACATTTGACATGCTTGCTCAGCCTTGCCCAAGTCACCAAGTTGTCAATTAAAATGCTCCAAGAGACCAACCACTCTCCCCCGATGAGGTTATTTGGGTTACTTGAAACTTGACATTTGTCCTTGTCTGTTTTTCAAGTTATATTTATTTTGTCTAGTTCCAATAACCATCCCAAGATTTTTCAATGGCCTCTGTTGGGTTTCTTTCATCCAATCACATCATTTCTCTAAACCAGAGCAATCCAACCTTGGCAAACTTTGAAGACTTGTGGACTTCAATTCCCAGGATTCCCCAGTCAGCTGGCTGAAATTCTGGAAGTTGAAGTCCACAAGTTGAAATTTACAAGTCCCCAATTCTAGGAGTTGAAGTCCACAAGTCTTAAAGTTGCTAAGATTGGATAACCCTGCTCTATATGATTGCTGATTATAGCTTCTGGGTCAATATAATTAGCACCCCGTTACTCAATTGATGTAAACTTTCAGAAACACAATGGATACTTAGAAAGCCTAACTTTCAAATTGAGTCTAACTTTGTAAATGGAGATTTCTTTAATTCTGTGTCTCTTGGGCAGTGGTTCTCAACCCGTGGGCCACAGATCCCTGGAGAGCCACAATGTCATCATAGGAGGTCCACAAAGGCTTGAAGAAATGTTATGATTTAAATATTGAGTTAAGTCTTGGGGTCCATCACTGTGGTCTCTGGCCCCAAAACCAGAGGTGATGTTCAACAGATTCTAACCAGTTCTGGAGACCTGGTAGTGGAAATTTTGAGTAGTTCAGAGAACTGGCAAATAGCGCCTCTGACTGGCCCTGTCCCCATCTCTTCTGTGCTTCCCGAGTCCCAGCTGATTGGCTGGGTCTTCTTTGGTTGCCCCGCACAGGAGAATGGAGCTGGAAAGCAGGTTAGTTGGGTAGGGAGGGAATGGGGATTTTGCAGTAACCTTCCCCCAGGAGTGAGGAGGAAATAGGGATTTTAAAGTATCCTTCCCATGCTACGCCCACCAAACCATGCCATGCCCACCAAGCCACGCCCATAAAACCAGTAAAACGTTTTGAATCCCACCACTGCTACGGATGCTTTAGATTAGACAAATTATGGAGGATGACATGAACAATGGCTATCATGATGACAATGCATTGTACCTTAAGTACCGGAGGTGGGTATTCAGCAAGTTTTGACCAGTTCTGGAGAACCGGTAGCAGAAATTTTGAGTAGTTCGGAGAACCAGCAAATCCCACCTCTGACTGGAGATTTTACAGTATCCTTCCCCTGCCATACCCACCAAGCCATGCCCACAGAACCCATAGTTAAAAAAAAAGATTGAATCCCACCACTGTTGAGAAGCACTGCTCTAAGAAATTGTACTAAGATGTGCTTCACCCATCTAATTCGTTGGCCAATTCAACTACTTCTACTCTTGATAATATTTCCTAATTTCTCAAGTGGTAAAAAAAGACCCAGGTCTTTCCTTTAAAATTCTTACTTGGGATCTCTAAACAACACTGCCTGCATTCAAGTGAGGGAATCTGTGCCCCATGACGGAATCTCACAAAAATATCTTCTTTGTGTCCAGGGCGATGTTTTTCTTGGGACGGCATAGCCAGACTGTGAGTCTTGCTGTTTAGAAAGACTTAACTTTCTTGGGCTTATTTCTTGAATAACAGCAGCCTTTTCATCTCATTGGGCTTGCTTGAATGTTACCCTTATGGTTGAAATTGGTTTTCTCTGGATGTGGGTGGGGATGTGTGATGACCCAGGATGGGATACAAAACAAACACAGTCACAGAAAACAGGTGAAGCCCCTTTTATTCCTTCACTTTGCTTCCAAGCTCCGAATATTCTTGATGGAAGGACGAAAAACTCCCACACAAACAGTTACAAGGAAGAGGAAAAAACAACACAAGTTCGGCAAGATAAGGGCTGGAGGAGGTCCACAGATAACAGAACACACACTGGGAGGGATGGCAAACTCAGAGAGGAACCATAAACTAAAGATATTTCCACGCTTTGTTTCCAGCACTCGCCCATAGGCATGTCTGTCCTCTTATTCAGTTGTCACAGCTGCAGCCCATGAAGAGAATCCTATCCTCCCCAGTAGACCACGTCTCTCCCTTATCCTCTGCTCCCTGCATGCCCTAGGATGGAGAGGGGATGGGCTTGGGTCCTCCTCTGACTGCCCAGCTGGCCTCTGCCCTTCCCCAGCCTCCTCCACAACCTCCGGAGCCACACCTCCACTCCCTGTAGGCTGTTCCTCCTCTCCCTCAGTCTCCAACAGGGGCATGACAGGGGGAGGGCTTGGCTTGCTTTTATGATCTCTTACAGGTTTTGTAAGCTGCTTTTGGGGTCCTTTATAATCCAGACATCAGGATTATTAGGGCTTTTGATGTTTCGGAAGATAAAGCTGCCTTTGCATGAAATGCTAAATAAAACTCAATTTAAGAGCCCGTTCGCATGACGTCATTGACACCTCTCACACACGTCTGACTTTTTTGAAAGCTACCTGGACTCTTCAAATACCAGTTCCTGGATTTTGCATCCTGCTTATTTCAACAGTCAGGGAAGGAGGTCTTTCGGATGCAGCACCCCCTACAGATCATAATATTATCTTATATCCTGTGACACAGCAGAAAAACAACAGGCTTATGAGCACGACTTAATCTAGCAAGCAATTCTGGCTCCTGAAAGGCACACTCCTGCCTATTTAAATTAAAATTAAAATCTCACCGTCTTAAGGCTGGAAAATGTAGGGGAAGCTGAAAGAGAGGTGATGAATCAACTTCAAAAAAGGAAAAGGTGATAAAAGGTTTATACTCTGGATACACTGCTTTTTCCTCTGAGTGTAGAGGTAGTCCTTGACTTATAGCCATTTGTTTAGTGTCCATTTGAAGCTGGAACAGCATTGAAAAATGTGACTTTTATGCCTGGTGCTTGACCATCACAGCATCTCCAAGGTCATATTATCAAAATATTTGGGTACTTAGCAACCAGCATTTATTTATGATGGTAAAAGCATCCCATCATCCTCTGATCACCATCCCTTCCCTTCGGGCTTCCAACAAGTCAACAGGGGAAGTTGGATTTGCTTAATGACCATATAAATTCACCTAACAGCTGCCATTAACAACTGGGGGGAAATGTCCTGAAAATAGGCATGATTCACTTAACAACCAACTTGCTTAGCAACAGAAATTCTGGTCCCTATCATGATTGTAAATCAAGGACTACATCTATCTACTTTCCCTTGCTCTATCCATTCACCCTTCTTCTTCTTCTTCTTCTTCTTCTTCTTCTTCTTCTTCTTCTTCTTCTTCTTCTTCTTCTTCTTCTTCTTCTTCTTCTTCTTCTTCTCCTTCTTCTTCTTCTTCTTCTTCTTCTTCTTCTTCTTCTTCTTCTTCTCCTCCTCCTCCTCCTCCTCCTCCTCCTCCTCCTCCTTCTTTTTCTTCCTACTCCTCCTCTCTTTCTTCTTCTCCTTTTCCTTCTCCTTCTCCTTCTCCTGCTCTTTGATATGTTGTCTCTCCATCTTCTTCTGGGACTCCCTCATGTTCTTTGACCTGCTCCTCTTTTTGTATATGCCTTGCACAGTATAGAATTCCACGACATCCTCTCCAGGTGAGCAAACCACTTTATTTGCTGTTTCTGTCTGTAATTTAAGATTGGATCTATACTAGTTTCTCTCATTTCTGATTTTATATCTTCCGGTCACTCCATGACACATAAAAATGAATAATTTTAATGGAACCTGATGCTTCCCTTAGCATTTTGCAAAAGATGTCATGTTATTTGGGGTCTCATCTCTTTGTCCTTCCATCCAAGACACAAACATAGAAAGTAGAAAGTTTAAAATTAATGGACTGTGCACTCTGCTGCTATGAAGAAACTGGCCCTTTCTGTGTTTGAATCTTCCTCCCCGCCAGCTAATCAGTGGAAGAGTTTTGGATTTGGGCAAGTAATGGGTTTAATTTTGTGTACTCAACTCTGCCACTCTGCCAGACCAACACAGAGGGAGCGCTGGCCTTTTGGCTTTCCTTAGGAAGTCCTCCAAAATGGGCTCTTAATAAAGGTTCCCCAAAGGCCAAAACCTGACATGGTGAAAAATGAAGCATCAAAACCAGCTTATAACAAACACATGCAATTCTCAACCTTTTCATTTAGGATTAAAGCAATGAAAGGCTTTGAAGAACAGCCACTGCAGTTTGTAAATAGCATTTTGTAAATCGCCCCTGTCCTGCTCCTCCTTCCAGCTGATAGTTAGGGGGTTCTGTTTAATATGGGGTGAGGACAGGCGAGATGAGCTGCAATTCTCTCACAGCGTGTTATGTTGTGTAAAGAGTGCAGCCCAAGTGAAACTGCTTCAACCCATGTTGTCATCTCTACAACAGTCTTGCAGGTGTGAGGTGAACTGAATGTAGTGGAAGAACAGGCTGAGCTGGAAGGCAGAGTTAAACATGTCATAAGTTTGGAGTCATTGCATTGCCATAAGAAACTCACGTCTAGCTCCTGGAAAATTCTGCTGGCCCTCATCAATCTAGTTTTGATCATTCGTTGGCTAGATTCTTGTGTGTAGGTAGCAATAATAAACCCTTCTGTGCTTTGAACTCAACAAATGTTCCTGGTTATTTGTGCCTAACATTGAAGTGCATTCCCTATAGGAGCAGTAGAAGTAAGGTTGGAACCCTTCTCATGTAATCAAGCTTCTAATAAGGAGTTACAAGAAGATATTCTTCCAGAGTGTGACCCAAACTGAATCAGGTCGTGATCTTCTGTTTCCCCCATCCCTTAAATCAAAACAGAGGCTGAAAGGGCTATTTACAATTGGAATAAAGTTCTCCTTGATGCCCAGGAGAAGTTTATTCTCATTGGAAATAACCGAGGCCACCAGGTTCACTGGGATCTTTCCTTCCCTTCCCTTATGATCTTGGAGTCCTAGTGGACAATCGCTTGAATACGAGCCAGCCATGTACATCAACTTGAAAAAAAAGCCACCACAGCTCTAGGCTGCCTTAACAGAGGGATGGAATCAAGATCATGTAAAGTGTTAATACCACTTTATAAGGCCTTGGTGAGACCACATTTGGAATACTGCATCCAGTTTTGGTTGCCACGATATAAGAACGATGTTGAGACTCTAGAAAGAGGACAGAGAAGAGCAACAAAGATGAGTAAGGGACTGGAGCAGTGGTGGGATTCAGCCAGTTCGCACCAGTTCGGGAGAACTGGTTGTTAACTTTCTGAGGAGTTTGGTGAACTGGTTGTTGGAAGAAATCATTTGGGTAGAGAACTGGTTGTTAAATTATTGGAATCCCACCAGTAGACAGGAGGCTAAAACATATAAAGAACAGTTGCTGGAATTGGGTATATCTAGTTTGATGAAAAGAAAGACTAGGGGAGACATGACAGCAGTCTTCCAATATCTCAGGGGTTGCCACAAAGAAGAGGGAGTCAAGCTATTCTCCAAAGCACCTGAGGGCAAGACAAGAAGCCATGGGTGGAAACTGATCAAGGAGAGAAGCAACTTAGAACTAAGGAGAAATTTCCTGACAGTCAGAACAATTAACCAGTGGAACAACTTGCCTCCAGAAATTGTGAATGGTCCAACACTGGAAGTTTTGAAGAAGAGATTGAAAAACTATTTATCTGAAGTGGTGTAGGGTTTCTCTGTCTGAGCAGGGGGGTGGGACTAGAAGACCTCCAAGGTCCCTTCCAACTCTGTTATTCTATTCACTGATGCCTTTACTGCTCAGATGCACATCCCTTCCATTCTGCAAAGCAGGCATTCTTGGATCCCAAGAGAGTTTTCTTTTCTGTTATCAATAATAAATGCGATCTGTATCAAAGGAAACTTCGCTCCCATTGCCAAGAACAGGCACTTTGGTTATGGGAGCCCAGGGGAGCTTTCACCCCATTGCAAACAGCTCTTTGACTGGTGCCAAGGGAGTCTTCTTCCCATTTCGAAGAGTAAATTCAAAAGAGGGGGAACCTCCCGTATGGAGGCAAAAGAAGTAAGATTTGCTCTCTTGAACTCTCAAACCAGAGCGATAAAGCTGCTGAGAACTCAAATAAGAAAGATGTCAGACATTCATAGGTGGTCTACATCTCTCTTCATGCAAACATGACAATCACAGTTGTCACAACCAATAGTGTGCTGCTAATTGTTTAAGAACTGGATCTACCATCTCCATATCAAGACAACACAAGTCGATAGCTGTAGAACAAATGATTGGTGCTCTAAGCATTGAGGCTCACTTCTCCTGTCAACTAGCTCACAAACATCTAGAAAATTGGTGCACGCTGCCATAAGTTCGCCATCACAGAACTAGACTAAGCAACTCTAATTTATTTTCTCTGCCTGTGTTACAAGAATTTCCCCCTTCCGCCTTCTCTTGGGAATGACCAGATAAGGCTTCATGGATCTTGGGGGATTATGCCTCTTGAGGCTGTGATTCCAAGCTGGATCCCTGCTGGACCTCTCCTTCCAGCTTAACTGGCAGTTTCCCAACCTTGTTTGAGCCTTCAATTCAGCATTCAAGGGATGCACCAAGAGATTAGAGAAAAGATCTGCACGCTATGAACATCTACAATTTGGATGCTGTCCAGTTAACTGCTTCCTTCTCCAGAAGTGAAGAAACCAACAGGATGAAAAGGATGAGATCAAGGAAAGGTGCCCAGTGAAAGACCAAACAGCTGAAGTCCGGGCAGCTTATCCGAGCATCTCCTCTTCGCTTGTTATCGTGAGCTCAGAGCTTTTGTCAAAATGCATAATTCACTTCTGTCCTGACCCATGAAATAAAACCCAAATGCAGATGAATAAAGTATGATACACAATTTATTTCAAGACAGAAGAAGGGGCTGCTGTAGATTTGGGACGAAGGCGATGAAAAATGACTGCGATCAAACATTCATGTATGTTAATTCAGACTTCCTTTTTCATTCTCTAGGTTGGCTGGACCAACAATCTAAGCCAATCATTTCACCATTCTGAAGGACCCACACTATATGCAGTGGTGGGATTCAAAAAAATTTACTACCGGTTGCGTGGGCATGGTTTGGTGGGCACGGCATTGTTTGGTGGGCATGGCAGGGGAAGGATACTGCAAAATCTCTATCCTCTCCCCACTCCTGGGGAAAGGTTACTGCAAAATCCCCACTTCCTCCCCACTCCACTAACCTGCTTTCCAGCTCTGTTCTCCTGTGCAGGGCAACAAAAGAAGACCTAGCTGAATAGAAGGAGGTGTGGGCCAGTCAGAGGTGAGATTTGCCAGTTCTCCAAACTACTCAAAATTTCCGCTACTGGGTCTCCAGAACTGGTCAGAACCTGCTGAATATACCACCTCTGATTATGTGGGGGTGAAGTGACTCCAGTTTCAGACTGAAGGCTGGCAAAGCAGTGATAAGAGTCTGGTTGAGGAGATTCTCTATAACAGGCATTTTTTCAGGTGGTGATATGTATGCTATTTGCTGTTAAGTGCTTTCAAATGAACCCACTGGGCAAAAGAGAAGCATTGATCACAACGGGCTCCGTGATTATGTCTCTCCGCTTGCAAAATTATGATGGAAAGCCATTGTGATGAAAGTGTTACCTGTAGGACTGATGCTTTCAACATCCTTGACGGTTGCCTGTTTCACCCTTCATTTGTTACGGTGAGGAATTAAGAGGAAGCCTGTACTTGGGGCAGGGGACTGGAATTTGTTGCGGATTCTGACTGCAAAGTGCTAGAAATTCAGTTTTGAAATGAGCCTCTGTTCCGTGTGGCCCCTTCCAACATTTGTAATCCTTCTCTAAATGCTAAACCACCATTCACTGATTAATAATAATAACTACCTACTTAGCTGCTGCAAGAAGATTGCCCAGGCTGACTACAAACGATGGCATGACAAAATAGCAACAATGGTGCATTGGAAGATCTGCAAAAAAAAAACAGCAACCCATTTGCCTGCCCCATAACACCCCAAGCTTAGCAACTATTAATAAGAAAGACAAAAAAAAAAGGCTGAATAGTGGATGTGGTAGTACCTGGAGACAACAGAAAAGAGAAAGAACTGGGGGGTGTGGGATCATAAAAAGCAAAGATTTGCTACTAGAAATGATAGTCTTCTATCATCATCATCTTTTAATGACCCCATAATTCCTTGCAGGGCGGAGTTTGGGCAACTGAATGGAGCTAGCAGAGTGTTCAATGGCCGGATGCCTTTCCTGTTGCCATTGCAGAATTTTGTTCAGCAGATGTATTCTCATCCTGCCCAGAGAGAGAAATATCTGCCTCTACCTGGGATCAAACTCACAGATTGTGAGGTGAGAGCTCCACCTCTAGGCCACCACACCACTCCAGAAATAAAACGACTATGGCAAAAGAAAGTGAAGATGAAAAGTGCCTTGGGTATACAATCCCGAAACATCTGGAATGCCACTGGAACTCGATCAGCATTGACAAAAATCACCACCAGTCAATTGCAAAAGGCAGCTTAACTGGAACAGCTTGCATCCTGAAACGATCCTTTTAACACCATCAGACAACACCACCTGCCGATCGCAGGTCCTTGGCAAGGTGGATAAAAATGTCCAGTCTCAATATCTGGCTGACTGTGCAACCAACCATCATAACAGCAGCAACAAATGAGCAGGCAGACAAAGCTGAAGTTTTGAAATAATCATTCATGCTGGAAGATGGGGTGGACAACACTCAACGTCCATCCAGCTCCCCGGTGAGAAGAAAACTCATTTTGAAGAAGAGGGCACTGTAGCATAAATTCTTCTGTCTGTTTCAAATCTGGAGTCTGTCACCTTTTCTTCCACTGCCCCTTTGAGAAAAGGAATTGCTTTCTATTTCAGCTCCTTCCAGCCTGTAATATTTCTCACCGCCATCCCTCAAGTGTCAGGATCGGACTTATTTGACTCGCCAGCTGCTCCATGTCTTCAGCGTCTCCGCAGCAAGTCAAGAGTGGGTGAAATACAAAGTAGGAAGACTGAAGACAAATAGTAGCCAACAAAGCAGAAGGAGAAACACAAAGCCTTCCGACCACCAGGATTGTAAGTCATTCCTCCGCTGCAAACTTGCTCCACGTTCCACTTATTAGCGCTTGCACCACTGGTGGGATTCAAAAGAATTTACTACCGATTAGGTGGGTGTGGCTTGGTGGGCGTGGCAGGGGAGAGATACTGCAAAATCTCCATTCCCTCCCCACCCCACTAACTGTTCTGACCCAAATCCTTTTCCAAGAAAACAAACACGAACCAAAGGGAACAGAAAGTTTTTAATGATTCTTACAAATCCCCAGTTAAAAGGCTGCTGCAAACTAATGAACTTTGATAAGCATGAGCTTAGCCAAAACTGTGCGAGGCTGCCAAGAATCACAGATAAGGTTACCTAGAAATATTTTACAACACAAGAGTCTTCAAATACCAAGTAAGATACTGCAATATCCATGAGGCTCGGGTTTCAAAAGGTCTTTGCTTCCTGCAAAGAACATTTGCTTCACAACTGGCTTTTATCCTCTTGAGGGAGGAGCAGCCTTACTCCTGAGTCACCCATGCTGTTGCAGCTGCTCTTTCCTGTGAGCAATCCTGTGTGCACGTGCACTGGGCACAGGCTCCTCGGGAACCTCCTCATCGCTGCTGCCAGCCCCCACAATCTCTGAAGGCAGTAGTCCACTCCCTAATGGTCTTGGCTCCTCGTCTGAGTCCTCGCTCTCCTCAGCCGTCCCTATCTGCTGCTGGCTAACCACAACACTAACCTGCTTTCCAGCTCCGTTCTCCTGTGCAGGGCAACCAAAGAAGACCCAGCCAATCAGCTGGGATTCAGGAGGCAGAGAAGAGATGGGGTTGGCGGGGCCAATCAGAGGTGGGACTTGCTGGTTCTCCAAACTACTTAAAATTTCCGCTACCGGTTCTCCAGAACTGGTCAGAATTGGCTGAATACCAGCTCTGGTGCTTAGGCCAGTGGTAAAGGGTTCAGGCTAGAAAGCAAAAGACTGTGTGTTCTAGTCCCACTTTAGCCACACTGGATGACTTTGGGACAATCACCAGGAGATGGTGAGTTCTAGTCCTGCCTTAGGCATGAAAGCCAACTGGGTGTCTTTGGGCCAGTCCTTCTCTCTTAGCCCAACCCACCTCACAAGGTTCTTGTTATTATATGGAAATTAGGAGGAGGGAGGAGTATTAGATATGTTCATTGCCATGAGCTATTTGTAAAAATAATACAGGCAAGATACAAATAAATACATGAGGACAGTCTGTGTCTTCCTCTCTTCTTGCCATCTTACCAGAATAGAGCTAGAAGGGACCTTGGAGGTCTTCTAGTCCAGGCTACTTCTCAAGCAGGAGAACCTATACTATCTCAGACAAATGACTGTCCAATCTCTTCTTAAAAACCTCCAGTGATGGAGCATCCACAATGTCTGGTGGCAAGCTGTTCCACTGGTTAATTGTCCCCACCGTTAGATGGTTTCTCCTTATTTCCAGGTTGCTTCTTTCCTTGATTAGTTTCCATCTGTTGTTTCGTCTTGTTTTCCTTCTGGTGCTTTGGAAAATAAGTTGATCCCCTCTTCTTTGTGGCAGAATGCTCAAATACTGGAATATTGCTATCATGTCAGCCCTAATTCTTCTTTTCTTTAAACTAGACTTTAGACTCAAAAGCTGCAGCCATTCTTCGTAGGTTTTAGTCTCCAGGCCTTTGATCGTCTTAGCTGTCCTTCTCTGAACTTTTTCCAAAAGCTTCAACTTCTGTCCAAATATGAAAGTCACATTTGGCTTTAAACTGAGCTTTTTAATCCGCTCGCTAACCCCTATCCAGGTCATGGCATCCTTCAACTGAGAAGCATTTTCTCCTCTCTGGGAAACTACCAAGGAAACCAGCAACCTGGAATTAAGCAGAAACTTCCTCACAAGGAGGACAATTCACCAGCTTGACTTCAGAAGTTTTAGGTACTTCCTCACTGGAGGTTTTTTAAGAAAAGACTGGACAGCCACCTGTCTGAAATGGAAGCCTTACCTAAGACCACACCTAGAGTGCTGCACCCAGTTTTGCTCACCACACTATAAAAAAGATATTGAGACTCTAGAAAGAGTGCAGAGAAGAGCAACCAGGAGGATTAGGGGACTGGAGACTAAAACCTACAACGAATAGTGTCAGGAACTGGACATGGCTAGTCTAGCGAAGAGAAGGACCAGGGGAGGCAGGATAGCGGTCTTTCAATATTTGAGGGGCTGCCACAGAGAGGAGGAAGGGGCCAACCTATTCTCCAAAGCCCCTGAAGGCCAGACAAGGAATAATGGATGGAAACTGATCAGGGAGAGATTCAACCTGGAAATAAGGAGGAATTTTCTGACAGTGAGAACAATCAACCTGTGGAACAGAAGTGGCCTTCGGAAGTTGTGGGAGCTTCATCCCTGGAAGCTTTCAAGAAGAGACTGGACTGCCCTCTGTCAGAAATGATGTAGGGTCTCCTGCTTGGGGGGGGGGGGGTTGGACTAGATGGCCTACAAGATCCCTTCCAACCCTGTTAATCTGTATCTGTACCTCCCAGGTCCCTTCCAGCTCTATTCTGATTGATTGAATGGACGTAATTTTTTTTCAGAGGAGCCCTGCTCCTTGAAAAACAATAGTAGTACTAGCCAATCTATTTTGGACAGGGCCTGCCTGTATATTTTTCTGCTGTGAATTATTTCTTCTGAGAAATGCAATCCCAATGGCCGCCTGTACAAATTTGCCCAAATGATGAATCATTGATGATTACGTATGTCTTCTCCTGCAGAACATAACATATGCCCTTTTTGGTTCAGAGATGCAAGGCAAAGAATATTCTCTCTGTGCCAGCTGGAAATTCTGGGGGTTTCTACACCCTGCACTTCCATGGGGCACAAACTGGGAAAACTGAAATGCTGTACAGCGATTCCAAAAATACCATTTCACGATTCCATTTGTTAAGAGGCTGTTGAAATAATGAGCTGCCTCTATTGTCCTCCGAAAGGCTAAAATCAGCAGTGCTAAGCAGAAGGCGGATGAAAAAAAAGTCTATTATATTTGGGGACACAGGTAGATGCCCAACAGGTGCTCTAACAGTGACTGAAAAATGTGGACAGGTAGTCTTCAGTTTATGAACATCATTGGGAACAGAATTTTGGTTGCTAAGCAAAGTGAGTTGTTCTCCATGTTTAGATTAACAGAGTTGGAAGGGACCTTGTAGGTCATCTAGTCCAACCCCCGGCCCAAGTAGGAGATTACACCATTTCTGACAGACGGCAATCCAGCCTCTTCTTGAAAGTCTCCAGTGTTTGAGTGCATTTCTCTAGTTGGATTCTATAGAAATGATCCCTGAAAGTATAGCCTTGTTTGCCATGGTTGTTAAGTGAATCGCTACAGTTGGTAAGTGAATCACACAGTCATTAACTGAATCCAGCTTCCCCCATGGATTGTGTGTGTGTGAGAGAGAGAGAGACAGAGAGAGACAGAAAGAGAGACAGAGACAGAGAGAGACAAAGAGAGAGACAGAGAGAGAGAAAGACAGAGAGAGAGACACACACACACACAGAGACACAGAGAGAGAGACAGAGAGAGAAACAGAAAGACAGACAGACAGACAGAGAGAAAGAGAGAGAGAGACACACAGAGAGAGAGAGACTGAGACGGGGAGAGAGAGAGAAACACAGAGAGACAGAGAGACAGAGAGACAGAGAGACAGAGAGAGAGACAGACAGACAGACAGAGAGAGAGAGAGACAGAAAGACGGAGAGAAAGAGAGAGAGAAACACACAGAGAGAGAGACTGAGACAGGGAGAGGGAGACAGAGAGACAAAGAGAGAGAGAGAGAAAGACACACACAGAGAGAGACAGAGAGAGACAGAGACAGAGAGAGACAGAGAGAGAGACAGAAAGACAGAGACAGACAGACAGAGAGAAAGAGAGAGAGACAGAGAGAGAGAGAGAGAGAGAAAGACAGAGGGAGAGAGACAGAGAGACATAGAGAGAGAGAGACAGACAGAGAGACAGAGAGACAGAGAGACAGGGAGACGGAGTCTCTCTCTCTCTTTCTCATCTCTATTTATCTACCTACCTACCAACCTGTCTATCTAGTCTCCTGCTTGAGTAAGGGTTGGACTAGAAGACCCTCAAGATCCCTTCCAGCTCCATTTTGACACAAATTACCTAAGTATCCTGCATTTCTTTGGAGTTGAGCTTCCTTGCTTCTCTTTCTTGTCGGAAGCTGCCTGAGTTCACCAATGGTGATTCCAGAAACACCGGAGATGCTACAATTGTCATAAATACATGGCACACTGTGTCTAAAGACCATTGCTATGACCTTCATCCAAAATGGTAGGATGCTTCTGAAATCGTCTCGAGATGCAAAGCCCCTCCACCCACCTCCCCCAACCCATCTGGCCTCGGATCTTCTTCCACACTTGATTTAACCTTTGCTGAGCAGCCTCCAGACACCGAGGCAGCAGTAAAGATCTCCGAAATGCCAGTCCATGAGAGGCGTGCTGCTTTCACCTGGTGACAAAGAAGAGTGAGACGGTCACAGTTTTCCCCTTCTCCATCCCTGAATCACAAAGTAGGAAGAGGCTGGCAGAAGCTTCTGGAATGAAAGGGAAGGGAAACTGAAGGAAGACATTTTACCAGGGAGAGAAGACAAGCCAGCATCTGCAGAAAGTTGGAACAGGCAACCTTTGTGGTCCCAATTTGCGAAGAGATTGGAAGACGGATTCACACACAGACAGATCCATGTGCTTCAAGTTCACCATTCATCTCCCTCCTATTAATCCTGCTCCAGGTTAGTGATCCGTCATTGCTATTACCGTGTTTCCCCAAAAATATTTTATTTTATTTTTTTGCCACCAAAATGGCACCAGGTCCTATTTTCGGGGGATGCCATCCACTGACTAGCCTCACTTGTGTGCATCACCCCTGGCCTCCTTTTCACGAGCAGAAGACTTCAGGAACTTCTTCTTCTGTGTCTGGCAAGGCTTTCCTGAAGGCCTTGGTAGCCAATAGCAGTTCCAGATCGATCCAGAGCTTTGTCATCAGCTCCAGAGGCCGTCAGGAAAGCCTTGCCAGCCTTGCTGGCTGCAGAAGAACTGGGCTGGCAAGGCAGGTGTCAGGGTGTGCGAGGCCTGGCTACACCTGTCCAAAGGTAAGTCGTGAGGCAACTCCACCACCACCCATCCCCACCCAAATTTTTACCCATCCACTCTGAAGTGGGCAGTATCTTCATTAGGGCTTATTTGGGGGGGGGCTTATATTGGGCACGTGTAAAAATCAAGCTAGGACTTACTTTCAGAGTAGGTCATATTTTCGGGGAAACAGGGTAAGTAGGAGGAAAATGGTTCTCTCTTTCCACCATTCCAAGTTCAGGATAATCAGTTGGGTAGGGAAGGCAGAAATGGAGCTCTGAGCCTCTCTGGGTAGAAGCAGAAGAACTCGGAGCTACTGGTGACCTGAGGGTGGTTGGATCTTTGCCAAAACAGACTTCAATGAACAGAGTGGCAAGATGAAGCATTCTTGGGGAGACTGAGGAGAAGAAAATATCTCTGTAGGCTTCATGTGTTATCTCTCTTCAAGATCAGGAGGACAAAAGGTTGTTTCCACCCAGGAGAAAAGTCCATGAGAATCTGTATGCAATGGTTGTGTCAGGGTTCCGGCGATTGCCCTAATTAAAATCATGAGCCTCAAGCCAAGCTTCATATGAAGCCAACTCTGTCACACATAATTTACAGTCACCTGTGACCCTGTTTCCCCCATCTCCCTGGGTGTGTCATAAATCAAATTCTCCAACTGAAGCACGTTCAGATCCGGTGCCTATATCTTTATAATATAAGCATGGAATGTACTGCTATTTTTAATTGCCGTATTGCTCCTTCAGGTCCCTCCCACCCACTGCTGCTTATGGCAACTCAGAAACAGACATTGGAATGCTTTACGAGTTGACAGGTTGGTGGAGAACTTTCTTCTCTTATTCCTTCCGCCATCTCTTCTCTTTTCTGTGGATGTAGCTCCTCTTTTCTTGCAAACACAAAGGCGAACTAGTTCTGATGTTCTGAGCTGAAGAACAACCATCATTCGTCTCTTTCAATCTTTCTTCTCCTGTTTAAGAATTCCCCATTCAAACCTACTACCGCAACCCATTGGTTCACCATCTAGACTGGTGCATCCCAACCTTGACAACTCTAAGATGTCTGGACTTCAACCCCCAGGATTCCCCATCTAGCCTGGTTGAAAAACACTGGTCTAGACTTTTCCAAAAATTAAGGTTTACAGGCTCAGCCCAATCACTTTGGGTAAGCCAAGAGGGACTAGTCCTAAGAAGGTTGCAAACTCATACGGTCAACCCATTAGACCTATCACGGTCAAATCTCCTTCCCTTCCTGAAATTGGAAGCTGGATTGGGCAGAAGAAAAAAGAGAAAATATTTCTCTTCCTTTGTCCATCCAACACTGTAAAGCGATTGCTGGATTTCCATATGGGCGCTGCTATATGGGAAGACTACTACAACCGATTCAGTCATCCGCAAATTAAATAAACTATTTGCAACATATGGGCTGCCAGATGTTCTAGTCTCCAACAACGGACCCCAGTTCAACGCCCTGGTGTTTGAACAATACTTAGCAGACCAGGGTATCCGCCATGCGCTAACCTCACCGGCGCACCCTGCGGCCAATGGCAGGGCCGAGCATGGTCCAATTTGTTTAAAAAACTCTCCACAAAATGGACTATGGGGACATTGACGACAAACTAAACAAAAAACTCCTACTCCAACACATCTCCCCGCACAGCGTCACCAACAAGACTCCAGCTGAACTGTTGATGGGACACAAGCTTCATTCCCACCTCGACCGGCTCCACCCATCCTACGCACCAGAGAAACCCTGTGGATCTAGCGGAAAATGCCACGAGTTCATGGTAGGCGACTTAGTCTTCGCTAAAAACCTTTCCGGCGAACCATTATGGGTCGAAGCAACCGTAACTCAAACCACTGGGCCCAGATCGTACCATGTGCAAACATTGGACGGAAAAATATGGAAACGCCATATAGATCAGCTTTGCTCTAGGCTGCAACCCAGTTCCCGCGACTCCTGTGACTCTCAAACTGAGGGGGGAGGGGATGTCGAAGAAACCGAATTTGAGATGGTGGAAAGCGGAATCGAAGGAAGTCAGCAGCCAGGTGCGTTACATGAAGAAGAATCAGGGAGAGGGATGGCCTCACCACAGAGGAATACCTCAACGGAGGCGAGCCCGCAGAGATCGGAGGACAACAACGACAGAATTAGCGGCACCGAGTCGTCCAGTGAGGATGCGGAACCGCCTGTAGCAGATATATCAAAAAACGTTCCACCGAAACCGGACTACAGACAGGAATCGGTGGGACAGCGCAAATCTAATAGTCAGTTAAAACAACCTGCATATCTACGGGATTACGCCACCGCACCCCTCAAACAGAACCTAGGGGGAAGGGGTGTTTATGAACCAATAAAGGCGTTTAATAAAGTTTTAACAACCTTAAGAAAAAGCAGGGTTCTAATCCTGCACTTCTGATTGGCCGATAATAGCGATATCAGATTGGTCCTTTCTGGGAAATCTGATTGGCTGTTAACGGGCCAACTCTCATTGGTTCAAGGGTTTAACACTTCCATGTTTCTCATTGGCTAATAGGACAGCAGCCAACCCTATAAAAGGGCTGCTGCTGCCCTAGGGTTTTGCTCTGTTCAGTATGCTTAATAAAGAGTTGAAGTTCACTGTCACTGCCTCGTCTCCGCTCCTTGTACCCATGCGCAGAACTTAACATGAACAGCCAGGGTGGTATCACTCTGTTTGCAAAGATTCCTGATAATGCACCCTTCAAAGAAACCAATTAGGCCTTACCATTGCTGCTATTTTTATAAATAGCATCTCTGATCAGCTGGCTTTGAATGCTCCCTTGTTTTCCCATGGTCTGGCAGACCCCTAACACACACACAGCCACGTGTTTACAGAGTGTTTATATTGATTTTTCTTTCCTTTTTCCCCTCTGAGAATCTTCTTTTTACCTTCCCATGAGACAGGCCACACTGGTGGAAGTCTTTAATTAAAACGTTTGTGGCTGCCTTTACACATTGCACTAAGCTAAGCCACAAAGTAGCTCCTTTGGTTTGAACTCCCTGGTTGTGTGAACCCAACCATGTTTTGAAAAATATGGTTTATAATTTAATTGTGCAGGCTAATGACCACCCTAAAAAAAATTTAAATTTTTAAATTTGCATATTGGCAAAAAAAATCAGAAAATAAAATACAGGCTGAATAGTCAAGACCTTGTTGATGATCCAAACTCTGTCAAAGATCTTGGAGTACTCATCTCTAATGATCTAAGTGCTAGAGCCCACTTTAACTACATAGCCAAAAAGGCATTAAGAGTTAACCTAATCCTATGTAGCTTTTTCTCTGGTAATATCACATTACTAACAAGAGCAAACAAAACATTTGCTAGACCGATACTTGAATTCAGCTCAGAAAGTCCAGAAATATTTCACAAGAAGAGTTCTCCACTCCTCTAACCGTTGCAGAATACCTTATGCCATCAGACTTGAAATTCTAGACCTAGAAAACCTAGAACTATGCCACCTTCGATCCAATCTAAGTATAGTATATAAAACAATACATTGCAATGTCCTACCTGTCAATGAATCCTTCAGCTTCAACCATAACAACACAAGAGCAAACAATAGATACAAACTCAAGGTTAATCACACCAAACTTGATTGCAGAAAATACAACTTCAGCAACAGAATGATCAATGTCTGGAATACTCTACCTGTCTCTGTGGTTTCTTCCCCAAACCCTAAAAACTTTAACCTTAGACTGTCTACTATTGACCTCACCCTTTTCCTAAGAGGTCTGTAGGGGGCGTGCATAAGCGCACCAACATGCCTACCATCCCTATCCTATTGTTTCTTTTATTTTTTATTTTTCTTATATGTATCCATGTATTCATAACTATGTTTTTACTTATACCTATTATCTTGTAAGCAATTAACAAAAATAAATAAATAAAATAAATAAAATGTTCTTTCTGCACCAACTCAGGAAGCTCAAACTATCCAAGGAGCTGCTGATCCAGTTCTATAGAGGAATTATTGAGTCTGTCATCTGCACCTCTATAACTGTCTGGTCTGCAACCCAACAGGACAGACACAGACTTCAGAGAGTAATTAGGACTGCAGAAAACACAATTTACTACCAACCTGCCTTCCATTGACTCGTATACTGCATGAGTCAAAAAGAGGGCTGTGAAAATATTTACAGACCCCTCCCATCCTAGACATAAACAGACGTTCCTCCTTACATTACAAATATCGTTCTGGTTTGGCACCTGCCTACCAAACTCTGACACCTTTGGGGGAAAAAAGTAACCGTGGATTTTCCATCTACAAGATGAAATCATTGTCCAGCAAAGGAAATCAGATTTTGGTTTTTTGAACAGTCTCAGAACTTTCAGCAGGGTCTGGTTATAAAATCACAGGGGTGGCCACAGGTTGTGGACTTTTTTTGACGTACCCTGTGGACCAGTGGTCACCAACCAGTGAGCCAGGGACCACTGGTGGTCCACGAGATAATTTTGGTGGTCCAAAGAGAAATGCCCGCCCCCAAGCACTCCTCCTAAGGCAATTAATCCAGGCTGCACAGAAACACAAGGCTGTGCCGCCCGCATGGCCCATCCACCCTTCGGCCGAGCGCAAACCTTACCTCGAGTAGAGCCATGCAAGCTGGAACTGGAAGGTAAGACCAATGGCAGGGGAGGGAAATCCACCCCAGGGTGGCTTGCTGACGTGAGTGGGAAAGTCGGTCCCATATTCCAGAGCTGCAGCAATCACAGGATT
Source organism: Hydrophis major (assembly GCA_033807585.1). Taxonomy (NCBI): domain Eukaryota; kingdom Metazoa; phylum Chordata; class Lepidosauria; order Squamata; family Elapidae; genus Hydrophis; species Hydrophis major. The sequence goes on along the minus strand of CM066335.1, from coordinate 12,537,052 downwards.
GGTCATTCCGGAGCAGTTCTTCCACTCCATGGCAGGCCGGTGCACCCGGGTGGAGGAACAGCTGCTCCAGGATGACCAAAGGGCCAGTCCTGTGACTACTGCAGCTCTGGAATAGGGGACCGACTTTCCCACCAACATCAGCAAGCCACCGTCAGTCGAAATTCATATTAGTGGTCCACGGGATTTAAAATTATGAATTTGGTGATGCCTGAGGTCCAAAAGGTTGGTGAGCCCTGCTGTAGACATCCTGGGTCTGGCTCTCCAGAATGAAATATTTGCACGATAAACCAAAATACATATGTATCCCAGCCTTCTTTTAAATCCCTCTCTGTCGTTCTTTCGCTAGTTGCCTCAATAATCATTTGTTTATTACTCTTGGGTGTTTAAAACATGACAGGGTTCTCTTTGATCCGATGGTAACAACTCTTCTAACATAAACAGCTTTGCTAATCCTTGTAATGGAAAGCAGGATATGAACCTTACCGAGACATCTCAAGAAAATCCCCTGGACAGATACAGTGATGAGAAAGGGTCTTCTTATATTAAATATCCCAGAGTCCATGCTCTACAAGTGAGCTTCAGCACTGAGGACTAAAATATTTATTTGCCCAAAGGCGTCGCTGCTAATTTCTTCGTGCTCTAGCTAGACCCTCTGTCAAGCTAAGCCTTGCCATAACACCCTTCGTACAACTCTCTAGGCTGGGCAAACTGATGGCTTGTTATGAAATGGCCAAGCTCTGTCCTTTTCCAGAGGAGAATTGGATTAGCTGTGGAACTAATGAGGGACACTGTGACATTTCACACATAAGCAGTGCAACCAGCCCCCACCTTCACAGAGTATCTGGATTCTGGTGGAGAAGGTCATGAGAGATGCTCTTCTGTCCCGAAAACAATCAAATCAGGAGATGTGAAGGCATTTTCCCAGGAAATGATATTCCTCTTCTGGTTGATGGCCTCCAACTGGATTAGCAGGTGTTCTCTATAAAGAGAGATAAGAGAGAGGGAACTGAAGAAAGGGGGGGCATAGTGAAGTTTAGCACCCAGAATCCTCAGGGAATTTGAAGGGGGCACTGTTGGCTTTTATCTTGAGAGGTGAGGTGGCCTAGAGATGGAGCTTGCCTCACAAAAACAATGATTGAATGAAAAACTGCTGGTGACCTTCTACTGCTGCACCATAGGGAGTATGTTAACTTATTGCACCTCTGTATGGTTTGCCAATTGCACAGGGGCAGATAGGAAAGCACTCCAGAGGGTTAACGTCATTGCCCAGAGGATCACAGGTTGCCTTCTCCCCTCTTTGGAAGAGCTTCATAGCACCTGCTGCCTTAAGAAAGTTCAAAATATTCTCAAAGATCCATCTCATCCTGGGAACCCTATTTTTGGACTATTACCATCTGACAGACAGTATAGGATAATAAAAACAAGGACAAATAGGCTGAAAAACGGCTTCTGTCCCAGGGCAGTAACTCTTATTGAATTCTTCTGTAAAGTGCATTGTTGGTATGGTGTTGGGGGTTTTCAATGCAATGTGTGGAGTGTGAAGGATGTGTGTTTGTGATTATTTTCATGGTCATGATGTGCACTGAAGAGGGTGTTTGATTTCGTTATACGAGGTACAATGACAATAAAGTAAAGGGTTTATTGGGAGGGAGGGAGGGAGGGAGGGAGGGAGGGAGGGAGGGAGGAAGGAAGGAAGGAAGGAAGGAAGGAAGGAAGGAAGGAAGGAAGGAAGGAAGGAAGGAAGGGCAACAGCAATAGAACTTAGATTTATATACCACTTCACAGTGCTTTACAGCCCTCTTTAAGCGGTTTATAGAGTCAGCATGTTGCCTCCCAACAATTTGAGTCCTCATTTTGCCCACCTCAGAAGGACAGAAAGCTGAGTCAACCTTGAACCTGGTGAGAGTCGAACTGCCAAATTGCAGGCAGCCAGCAGTCAGCAGAAGTAGCTTGCAGTACTCGAAACCCTGCGCTACCATGGCTCAAATAAATAAACTTGGCTAGTGGGACAGAATCTTGCTTTTTAATTTTAAAGGAAATCTAAGATTTATGGGAGGTCAAATTGGAATCTGCATAGGCTGGAGAGGGCACACCTAAGATCAGCAGTAAAGATGGACCAGTTTCTGAGATGCAAAGCTAAAATTAGCTAACAGTTTTCTAAAAGGCGATGCTTGGCTTTAAATAACCAGGAACACCTGTCCTGGAGTTTCTCACCAGGTGTTCCCCTCACCCTCAGAAGCCATGGTATTTAAGAGCCACGGCCTCGTCTAGACAGACGCCATAAAACTTTCCATCTGAACACATCCGCTGCCTTCTGTCTGCCCATCAATTGACAATAATAAAAAAGAGAGAGAAAGTCACATTTAAGCTCCATAAAGTTAATTGGATCCCACCTCCCTGAAGCCTCGGGATGCAGCTATTCGGAGGGAGAATTAATTAAAACACAAAGAGAAGCTGAAATAGGGGGAAGAACAGGGGTGGGATTCTATCTGTTTGGACCAGTTCTATAGAACCAGTTGTTATAATTCTGCCCAGTTCTGAGAACTGGCAAATCGCGCTACTGGATGGCCCCTCCCCTCCCTGCCCACTCACTCCTCACCTGGCATGCACGCCATCAAACATGCCTGCTAAGTTTCTATTTTTACTTTTCTTCCCCACAACCATCAGCTGTTCTTCTGTGCCAGGAGATTTAGATTAGGTAGAAAGCAGGAAATCATTGGGTTTCTTGCTTTCTAGCTAATCTAAAAGCAGCGCTGAACCTTCCTTAGGACTGAAGCTTTTATTTTTCAGTGCAGACTCAGGCAACAGATTGCAGAAAGCTAGATCTCTGAGTGAATCTGTGATTCTGTGAGCAAGTCAATCTGCCTGCCTGCTTTGCCTGATTTTGGGTAAAAGTTTCTAATTTTTAATTTTTTAAAAAAAATCAGTATTTACATAAATATTTACAATATTTATATCCAAGCCACGCCCAGCCAGTCACATGACCACCAAGCCACACCCATAAATTAGGCCACGCCCACAGAACCGGTTGTAAAGAAATTTGAATCCCACCCCTGGGGAAGAACCATAAATGCAGACTCTGGGGTGATGGCGAAACTGAGTGGAGGAGAAGGAACGTGCTAACTTTCTAAGAAATAGCAGCTATACGAATGAGGCAGAATCAGCAAAAAGCAAGGAAATGTCCCTTTCCGTCCCATTTCTCAACAGTTCCCCTGTCTGGATAAAAATTGCTCTTTCCAGACTCTGTTTGGTTGGAGGAAGGCGGGGAGGGATGTGTTTTTGCAATTTTACTGATTCAGGCCAAGGCTCTGAGTTTTATCCTCTTTCAGGGGTTGAATAAGATGGAGAGAGAAGAACAGGATAGAAGCATGCAAGAACCCAGAATAAATCAAAGCTTTTGGCAATTGTCCGTGCTTACTGTTTCTTGATTGCAAGTTTAAAAAAAAAACCACGTTGAATTGCTAGTTCCTTACTTGGATTACAGTAAAGTATTTTTCCCCCTTCTTTTCTGCTCATAGTTAAAAACTTGTTTTTCTTGGAAATGAAGAGGATGGAACCCAGGGATTTGACAGAAGAAATGCAGAGCTGTTTTCATGTCTGTCCCATCCCGCCCAGCCTCATTCCTGTGCATTTTCATGTTACAAAATGCAAAGGTTACCTCTAGGGCCAGCGACCCACTACCTTCAGCTGCCTTTACTGCCTTCCATCAAATCCTTTTTCTTGTAAATGCCCACAATGAGATCAAAATCTCTCATGTTGGCAGCCTTTTTGCTTGCTTGGTCATTATGGGACGATGCTTTGCACCCATTCCTGCTCTCCATTCCTGCATGAGAAGGGGGTTGGATTAGAAGACTTCCAGGGTCTCTTCCAACTCTGTTATTCCCTGCAAAGCAGGGGATTTCAATGCACAGCTGGTGCGTGCTTCTCTCTGCAACCATCTGCAGCACGTTTTTTTTTTAAAAAACCAACAACCCTCATTTAGCTTGGCAGCTGCAATTTTTACATGCATGAATATACTGCCCCCTGGTGCATGCCAAATGTCACTACAATCAGCACTGGGGGGAGGGGGAAGGGAGGACAGCGCTTCCTCCTTGCTCAATGACCTAAGGAGGCATTACGCAATGTGGCCTCCCTTGAGAAATGCAACGTTATTTATTTTCATTAAGAATTTTAAATGCAGGAAATGCCCAATCTGTAGGAGATGATGAGGCTGAACCGATTGGCCACCAGCCTCTCTAGCAGCTGAATCAGAGGAGGAGGAGGAGGAGGAGGAGGAGGAGGTGTGGCTCAGCATCCAGGCAACCTGAGAGCTCCGAGGGGGAAGAGGCAATGGAGCTGGCAGAGAGAGGTCAGAAGTGAGCGTCATGCAATCTACCCCCACAGAAGCAGTCATAAAAGAACTAACCAAACTGTTTGCCACTCATGGACTAACAGACTTGCTAGTGTCTGACAACGGCCTGCAGTTCACGGCATTGGCATTCGAACTATAAACCGAGTTCTTTGTGATTTTTAAATGACAAGTTAGGATGCAACACCAGCCAATAGTGTTCCATATTGGCATTCTTGGAATACCCTCACCTGATTGGTCCAAATGGACTACACGGTGATTGGTGGAAAGAACTACTGTCATTGGCTCATAAGGAATCACCCGGGATTGGCCACGCCGATCGCGGAAGATTCAAAGAGCTGTCATTGGGACCACTGGTGGGCCAGGAGTGGGCCAGGAACCACTGGTGGGCCAGGGACTACTGGTGAGCCAGGGGTGGGCCAGGGAACACCGGTGGGACAGGGGTGGGACAGGGACTACTGGTGGGCCAGGGGTGAGCCAGGGACTACTGGTGGGCCAGGGGTGGGCCAGGGACTACTGGTGGGCCAGGAGTGGGCCAGGGACCACTGGTGGGCCAGGGGTGAGCCAGGGACTACTGGTGGGCCAGGGGTGGGCCAGGGACTACTGGTGAGTCAGGGGTGGGCCAGGGAACACCGGTGGGCCAGGGGTGGGACAGGGACTACTGGTGGGCCAGGGGTGGGACAGGGACTACTGGTGGGCCAGGAGTGGGCCAGGGACCACTGGTGGGACAGGGACTACTGGTGGGACAGGAGTGGGCCAGGGACCACTGGTGGGCCAGGGGTGGGCCAGGAACTACTGGTGGGACAGGAGTGGGCCAGGGACTACTGGTGGGACAGGAGTGGGCCAGGGACCACTGTTGGGCCAGGGGCGGGACAGGGACTACTGGTGGGCCAGGGGTGGGCCAGGGAACACCGGTGGGCCAGGGACCACTGGTGGGCCAGTTGGCAACCACTGCTTTGGAGAATAGACTGACCCCCCTCTCTTTTGTGGCAGACCCTCAAATAATGGGAGACCACTAAGAGATGAAGTAAGAGATGAGAAGCACACTTGTGCATGCTACTTTCCTGGGAAGGGAAGGGGGTATTCCACCCCTTTTAGATGTTAGCAATAGGTAGCATAGACCGCAGCAGCTGTAAACTGAGCTTAATGTGTTGCTTATTTTAACAGAGTCTAGGCGTATGTTTTCTTCTTAACGTTTTCCCAAGGGTAGCTTCCAAGATAAAACAAGTCTGATTTTTTTTTTGTAAACTAAGAGGAGCAAAGAGATAAGCAGAAAGAAGCGTAGCTATTAAGGAGAGAAATCTTGAGCCTTCAACCCATCGTGGTTGAAACACTGAGACAATTCTGGGTTGGTTCAAAGGCAGCATCATTGACAGTGACGGTCGCCTGCTTGGATTATTGATGCATCCGCTATTCATCCTATTGATAGATTTCACTTTTTTGAGGATGCGCTAAGTCAAGGATCCCTGTGTGCCCACAAGAGATTGAAATCCAGCCAACCTTGAATGCCTTTCTTATCTCCTGCTCATTCCCTTTGACCGTTAGTTGGTCAGATTCTTGTAGAGAGTTTAAGCTTTTGCAATAAATCTTTACACTCAGATCAGCAGCCAAGTCAATGATACCCCAGTCAAGGAACTGCCGAAGAGCCATTAGTTATAGCCCAACGAAAGAAACTCTTAAGACCATCCCCACTCATGCAGACAGGCAAGCCACCAGAATATAAACTGACAGCAAACAAGCACTCCTTACGGTTGCCTGATGATGTTACCTAGTTGGGTAATGAAATGTCTGCAAGGAAACAAGCAAGCTCAGAGACCACCAAGGAACCCTCTTTTTACTTATTTGGACTGCCTAAATTTCCTGGTTTCCCCAGAGCTTGACAAAAATCTAAAGAAAAAGGAAGGGAGGGAGGGAAAATGAAAGAGAAGGTGTAAAATGAAAAATGGAAGAAAAAATTGATGGAAGAAGGAAGGAAAGAAGGTGGGAGAGTGAGAGGAGGGAGGGAGGGAGGGAGGGAGGGAGGGAGGGAAGGAAGGAAGGAAGGAAGGAAGGAAGGAAGGAAGGAAGGAAGGAAGGAAGGAAGGAAAAATGAAAGATAAGGATGTAAAATGAAAGAGAGGGAAGAAAAGAAGGGAGGGAAGGAGAAGGAAGGAAATAAGGTGGGAGGGTGGGAGGAGAGAGGGAGGGAGGGAAGGAAGGAAAACAAAAGAGAAGAATGTAAAACAAGAGAGGGAAGAAGGGAGGGAAGGAGAAGAAGGAAAGAAAGAAGGTGGGAGGGTGAGAGGAGGGAGGGGAGGGAGGGGAGGGAGGGAAGGAAGGAAGGAAGGAAAGTAGAGAGAGGAAGGAAGGAAAAATGAAAGATAAGGATCTAAAATGAAAGAGAGGGAAGAAAAGAAGGGAGGGAAGGAAAAGAAAGAAGGAAAGAAGGTGGCAGGGTGAGAGGAGAGAGGGAGGGAGGGAGGGAGGGAGGGAGGGAAGGAAGGAAGGAAAGTAGAGAGAGGAAGGAGTGAAAAATGAAAGATAAGGATGTAAAATGAAAGAGAGGGAAGAAAAGAAGGGAGGGAAGGAAAAGAAGGAAGGAAAGAAGGTGGCAGGGTGAGAGAGGGAGGGAGAGAGGGAAGGAAGGAAGGAAGGAAGGAAGGAAGGAAGGAAGGAAGGAAGGAAGGAAGGAAGGAAGGAAGGAAGGAAGGAAGGAAGGAAGGAAAATTAGAAAGGATGGATGGATTCTGGACCAGCTTATAACTTTTTTCATCCATGGATATAGCACCAGAGGTCAAGAGATGTCTTATGTCCTTACAGCTGCAAGCCCCAGTTATGATTTCCTGTAATCCTCAGGAAGTTCATCTGCCATGAGTCTTGGAACCGCACCATTATCTGGAAGCAAACTGCCAGTCTACCGCTATTGATTGGCACCAACCACCTACCACGGAAGGCCAAGAGTAGTCCTTCTGCTGCTTTCTCGGGGCAGAGTTCACCAGGAGTAGGAAATGCTTGGTAAAGCCTCCATCCACGGAGAAGAAGGTTCTCCGCCCCCCAAGTGCTCAGAGTCCTGGGCAGAGTGATATAAGCAGCAGCAGCAGCCCCACCTGGGCTTGATAGCACATAATGGAACTTCATTCATATTCATGGAGCTGTAATCTCCAGAGTCACTGGAGCAAGCCGATGGAGTGAAAATTTACAGCCTTGCCTGCCGCTGCCTGATGAAGCGCAGGGTTTACCCATCACTGACTCTAATTAAATGGGAAATTTAAAACATTAACTCTGGCAGCCGCCCCTGGAGGATTTCCCAACCATTAATTGTGTTTCCCAGAAGTTAACCAAAGCCAAGGAGGAGCCCACCAGGAGCTACTACCCGTGGCCCACTAACAATCCTTCTGGGATCTCCTCCGTTTCTTTCAACATGGTGCGTATGTGGGTTTGGAGTGCTAAAATGCGGTTCACACAATGTAATATAGGGCCATAACTTGGTTTTGGACTCAGCTGCTTGCTCAAGAGAACCTGGTTAAAAACCAGCCTTTTAGAAAATAGGAAGGTTTTCAAGATGAAGAATGCACATGTTACCTGTATACCCTTTCCTTTAAATGTAGAAATTAGAATAGAATAGAACGCAACACAACACTATACAACACAGAATAGAATTAGGAATAAAATATAATAAATTAGAATAGAATAGGGTATAGAACAGAGTAGAGTAGAGTAGAGTAGAGTAGAGTAGAGTAGAGTAGAGTAGAGTAGAGTAGAGTAGAGTAGAGTACAATACAATACAATACAATACAATACAATACAATACAATACAATACGGAATAGAATATAATAGAATTAGGCATAGAGCAGAGCAGAACAGAACAGAGTAGAATAGAATTAGGAATGGAGTAGAATACAGTACAGTACAATATAGTACAATACAATAAGGAATAGAACAGTTAGGAATAGAATATAATACAGGAGAGAAGAATAGAAAAGGGAGTAGAGTAGAGTAGAGTAGAGTAGAGTAGAGTAGAGTAGAGTAGAGTAGAGTAGAGTAGAGTAGAGTAGAGTAGAGTAGAGTAGAGTTTAATAGAATAGACTTTATTTGGCCAAGTGTGATTAAACACACAAGGAATTTGTCTCTGGTGCAGAAGTTCTCAATGTACATGCCAAAGATCTGGATAATCATAATAATAATACCAGTAAGAGGTAGTAGTAGAGAAAATGAAAAGGATTATAATAATACTTCAGCCATACAACAAGGGTGAATATCCTTAGGCATAAGACAAGACTGTGGGAATTAGCTGTTCAACAGAGTGATGGTGCAGGGCTAAAAACTGTCTTTGTGTCTAGTTGTTATGGCATGTAATACCCTATATCAGCGTCCCAAGGAGCGGAGTTGAAACTGTTTATGTCCAGGATGTGAGAGGTCTGTAGATAGTTTATCAGCCCTCCTTCTCACCCGTGCAATATATAGGTCTTCAATGAAAGGCAGGCTGGTTGCAACTGTTTATTTTGCAGTTCTAAGTATCAGTTAGGAGTCCGTACTTGTCCTGTTTAGTTATTGTACCAAACCAGACAGGGGGAAGGTGGGTCATGATTATCACAGGAAATTAGACATGGGGTTCCATGAATTTCACAGAGGGAAGAAGGGATGGCTTTGGGGGACAAGACAAAAATAATAGGCAGCCATCTGATAAATGAAACCTGGGTCCAGAGCAGCTTGGTAGCCTGAGAAAAAGTTTAAAACAAGACCCTGGGCAGATGTGCATTCAGATTTGAAAGGCTATTTTACAATATCTTTACTATAAGTAGTATTGGCATGCTGCACTTGGGTTACCTAGTCTGGTTTACCTTGGAGGGTTGGCAGTTGTTAGTTATAAAACATATAAAGAACAGTTGTTAGAATTGGGTATGTCTAATTTGATGAAAAGAAGAGTAGAAGAAGACATGATAGCAGTGTTGCAATACCTCAGGGGTTGCCCCAAAGAAGAGGCAGTCAAGCTCTTCTCCAAAGCACCTGAAGGCAGGACAAGAAGCAATGGGTGGAAACTAACCAAGGAGAGAAGCAACCTAGAACTAAGGAGAGATTTCCTGACAGTGAGAACAATTCACCAGTGGAACAACTGGCCTCCAGAAGTTGTGAACGCTCCAACACTGGAAGTTTTGAAGAGCAGATTGGAGAACCATTTGTCTGAAATGCTATAGGGTTTCCTGCCATTCAGGGGGTTGGACTAGAAGACCTCCAAGGTCCCTTCCAACTCTTGTTATTCTAAATTCTAAAAAACAGCTACTGGAGACTGCAGGAACAGGGATTCTATACATTGTGTTATCTCCATATTCTTTCCTTTGTCAGCAGTGGCACAGCACAACTATATATCCTGTTCTTAAGCATGTTCATCCACTCTTTGTTGTTATATTTGTTATTTGCTATAAAAATTTTTAAAAAATCCACCCATTATAGAAATCATTGATTTTCAATCTTAGCAACTTTAAGATGCGTGGATCTTCAACTCCCAGAATTCCCCAGCCATATTCTGGTATTTATTTATTTTAGGAAATTTATATTGCCACGTATTCTCACACACGGTGACTGGTATACCTGTACCTTTGTTATAGTTCTGTACTTCGGATCTGGTAAAACGACTACAATGAATAAAATTTCTATTGCATTCAAAAATCAAGTTAGGTTGCAGAAGTTAGCAAGAAAGGGACATAAAAAGGATAAACGTTAAAATGGACATTTGTTAAAATGGACAATCAAAATATTGTTATTACAGTATTAATGTTATTGTGATGTTATTGTAAACATCTTGATTATGATTGCCTAAAATCAATTGTACCCAGACAACACACTGTTCAATTGAAATGGAATTTTTATATATTATATTAATAAAACAAATAAAACTTGAATGCTGAGCGATCCAAAGCGCCAAATTTGGTTCAAAAAATAAAAAATCAAGTTAGTTAGGTCAGTTGCAGAAACGTAACCACTCTTTTAGGCAAACCATTAAAAAAAGTGGACCCATTGAGCAAACCATGATTGTGTGACTAGAAGCAAGATTTGCAAACATTGGCAGCAACGGGATAAGAAATTAAGCATACGAATCCAATTTCCAATTGAAAAAAACATAAAAATAAATAAAATATAACAAATGTCACCTTTTTGATAATAATGTGAGGTCCACCATGAAAGATGAGATGATAAAAATTAACCCAGTTTGTGGAAATGGCAAATTCTTTGGCCAAGGGGAAAAAAACTCAATAAAGACTTTTTTTAAAAAGACTGGAAGCTTTATATGGAGGTAGGGTTTATTTTTCCAGAAAAAAGACTGAGCAGCTGATTGAATAGATTTGAGGGATAAAAAGGGTCAAAAGAAAAGCAGGGAAGAAGGATAACAAAGCAATTACTCAATAGAAAATCATAATTCTATGTTTTCTTCCTTTTTTCACTTCCTTTTTTAATCTCTTTATTTGTTCGTTTTCTTACACTTTTATGACCTTGTGGGGGGAGGGGGGAACCTCCCTAAACAATCTAAATCCAAATAGCTTCACGCCGTGGCGATGCTCTCCGAGATCCCCTTGCACCACAACTCCCATGTTTCTCCTTCTACTACAAGTCCCATGTGTCTCCAAACCTCCCGCCTTCGACTTGCAAACCTCCCTTAAGCGAGAGAGCCAACCGCTCCCGCTTTCGCCCGGCAGAGGGCGCTGCGTGGCGTTTCCCCACCCACCGCCGGGCGGAAGCGGCGCCGCTCTGGTCGCCCTCCGGCCCTTGCTCTCGTCTGCTCACTTCCTCCCTCTTCTGCGGGCTGCGCGTCGCCGAAGGTCGCCGCTGAGTCGGGAGCGCGCGGTGGGGAGGGGAGGGGAGGGGAGCGGGGGGGGGCAACTGAGCCCCCCGGGAACGAGCATCCCCCTGGCCCGCCACGGGGCCTGGCCGCCTCCATGGAGCCTCTGGGGACCCCCGCTCCCGGGAAAAGGACCCTCGCTGTATCCTTAGCCCAGCTGGTGGGGGGGGGGCAGTTGTGGGGCGGGGGGGCGTCTGTGGGGCGGTTGTCTAAGTGGGAGGGGCAGGCTCTGTCCTTGTCCTGGGAGGGGCAGCTCGAAGGAGAGCCCCCCCCCCTTCCTTAAAATCCAGCCCTCTTGGCTTTGGAGTGTTTCCCCCCACCCCATTTAAAGCAGGGGTTTGGGGGGCACAGGAGTGGGGGGGAGTCAGGCCCTGCAGCACCCCAGAAATGGGGGTGGTGTTCATGGAAGATTGCCTGGCTTGCTTCCTTCAGAAGGACTTCCTCTTGAACCCCAGGGACGGCTGGGTAGTGGATGATGGGGCCACCCTCCTTTGCTGCTGCCTGGGTAGCGGGCAGTGGGCATCCTCCTTTGCTGTGGGCTGACCAGGGGACTATGGGCTTCCTCCTTTCCTGCAGCTTCCTGGGTCATCTGGGATGGCATAACCAGGAGAGGCCTGCCAGCACCCAAATTCCCCTGGTATTAAGGGTAAGGATACCCGAGTTGCCTTGTGAAATTTGCTTGCCAAGGAGAACATGCAAAGCTTTTGCCAGGTTCCTGTTGTTCTCCTCCTCCTTCCAGCAAGCTAATTGAGATGCAAACAGTGCGGCGATGTGCCTGTTTCTGCTGCTGATCCAGGAGGTTGGGGGTGGGAGGGAATCCTTTCGATGGATGGCAAAGCATCCGGGCTCTGCCGCTAAGAACTCCCATGTTTTCAGCCTGGTTTTTATAAGTTTGGGAGAGTTATTCTCACCATAGTACAGGCCGGTGAATGTATAGAAAGATGTTTATTGGTATCTGGACCTCTCTAGATCTCTAGAAATAAGATTCTAGGATTTTTCTGATCTTCTCCGGCTCTTTTATCTGTTGTCTTCCCTTTCTTGTACTTTCCTCAGCCCATCTAGTCTGTTTGTATCTATCTATCTATGTCGATTTCTGTCTGTCTGTCTCTACCTATGTCTGTCTATCATCTCAGTTGATCTATCAATCTGTCATCTATATCAATCTTATCTATTTAACTATCTGTCTACTGTCATCTATCAAACTCTATTTCTGTCTGTCTATATCTATGTCTGTCTCTCTGTCAATCGATCTATCAATCAATCTAATCTCTGGCTATCATTTCTCTATTGATCGATCGATCAATCTGTCATCTATATCGATTAATCCATATATCTACTGGTATAATCTGTATCTACCCACCTACCTACCTATCATCTCTTTATCATCTTTTTTTCCTAGTCCATTTTCCCAAAATCACAATCCCAAAGTATGCGAGCAACAGAACAGATCTCCATATTCAGCAGTTTCATTTCTTATACTCTCGGGTGCAGTAGGCAGTCAGTCGAGAAAGCCTTTTTTCCCCCTTGCAGGTAAATGAGTTTCTTGGAAACACCTGGCTGGGATTGCTGTTGGAAAAGGAACTGAACTTAATACAGGAAAAAAAATAGGGTTCTTCTGCTGGTATATTAGCAGATCTTAGCTTTAAAGCATCGAAGTCAGAAACAAAGGCGTTTGGTTCAACTCTAACCACACTGCTTTCCGAACTGATGGTGGTGCTGTGTTTTTCAATCACTTGCTGGTCATTCTTGCTAAAGTATACAACAGTGCTTTTTTTTTTTCAGGTCAAATGTTTTGGCTTGTACCTCTCTCTCGCTCTCCCTTTTTATGAAAATGATCCTTAAGAAGCTGGCAGGGTGAGGTGGGGGATGGAGCTGGCACGACAAGGCTCTGAGTTTTATCCTCTTTCAGAGGTTGAATAAGATGGAGAGAGAAGAACAGAACGGGATACGGGGGACCCTGCTGGTTGGCAATTGCTGGCCCTTCGAGGGGAAAACTATCCTTCCTTGCTTTTTGATCTTCCTTTTTCCTTAGCTGGTCTTCAGGGTGTGGAAGTGAATGCAGGTCAGCAAATGCCGTGTGAATTGAGCCTGGTCCAATGTGGCGGAAAATATGAGTAAGTCCCCAGGGAAGTGTGAACATTTCTGTCACCACTGCTTACATATCTGTACACAGATAGCCAGAGCACTTAGATTTATATATCGCTTCACAGTGCTTTACAGCCCTCTCCAAGCGGTTTATAGAGTCAGCCTCTTACCCCCCAACAATCTGGGTCCTCATTTGACCCACCTCGGAAGGAAGAGTGGAAGGCTGAGAGTCAACCTTGAGCCTGGTGGGATTTGAACTGCCAAATTGCAGGCAGTCGGCAGAAGTAGCCTGCAGTACTGCACTTTTAACTACTGTGCCACCGTGGCTCATCCTTGCACTTGTAGCCTAAGGCAATATTTCCAACCTTAGCAACTTTTAAGATGTGAGGACTTCAACTCCCAGAATGCCCCAGCCGGTATGTAGTCCCCATTTGCACTACAGAAAATCATTGTGTAGTCTCTTGAGTTTGGACAAATGCTATAATGCCATTCCATACATGTGTGTGTGTGTCAGAGAGAGAGAGAGAGAAAGGAAGGAAGGAAGGAAGGAAGGAAGGAAGGAAGGAAGGAAGGAAGGAAGGAAAGAAAGAAAGAAAGAAAGGAAGGAAGGAAGGAAGGAAGGAAGGAAGGAAGGAAGGAAGGAAGGAAGGAAGGAAGGAAGGAAGGAAGGAAGGAAAGAAAAAGAAAGAAAGAAAGAGAAAGAAAAAGAAGGAAGGAAAGAAAGAAAGAAAGAAAGAAAGAAAGAAAGAAAGAAAGAAAGAAAGAAAGAAAGAAAATATCATCCCATATGTAAAAACAAAGAATGTTTGCATGCTTCCCTCTGTTTCCTTCCTGTGCCTCTAACTTTATCACTTTTTTTAAAAAAATTGCAGGTTGGTTATAAGCTTCCAAGGGACAGACCCCACTACTCAAGAACACATTCCAATCAACAGCCGTTTTAAATGTGTACAAGGTATTCAAAGTCTCTTTTCCTTCTGGTTTGATGACTCACGGTTTCCTCCAGGCCAGGAAAGGTTAGTGTCAAAATCAAAGCCACAAACAGAATCCGGACCCTAGCAACCAGAGATGCCAAGTCAGAGTTTCGTGCAACCGTAAATCCTGTGCCAATGGAAACGTAATAGGGAATCTCTTTGTTTGATTAACGAGCTGATAGCCCTGGACTCAAAGGTGCTTTTTTTTTTTCAAGAGGCAGCTGGACTTTCTAGTTTTTCTTTGAAGACATTTCGCTTCTCATCCAGAAGTTGAAAGAGAAGCAAAATGTCTATCAACCACTTGTGTTCTTTCCTTAGTTAGCCCAAATGAAAGATTCCTGTGATAATCTATGCATTTTGCAGCTTTGTGATTTTTGGTTGTTTTGTTTTTGTTTTTTTTCCTTCCAGAGGCTGAAGAAACTTTGCTGATCGACATAGCCACAAATTGTGAGTCTTCTTTCCTCAGAAACGTTGTCAGAAATAGACCTCTGAAGGCTGACGTGTTGTCTTTCCCACTTGACTCATTGTCCTGCTCTTCTCTCTTTTCTGCCTTCTGCTGCCTGGGTTGAGGTTTTCTGGGAAAGGTAGCCGGCACTGGAATATTTGGCCATTGTTCTATTGCTCAGTCTGGGACTATAGAGCGAAGCTGGCTGAGTAATTCTGGGAGTTGAAATCCACAAGTCTTAAACTTGCCAAGGTTGGAGACCCCTGCTATAGAGAAAACCAAACGTACAGTGTAAAATTCAGCAAGGATGGGTTGAAACCAGGAAGCAGATGTCCGGTGTGATTACGTAGATATAACTCTTGTTTCCTTTCAGTCAGGGAGAGGTTTAAGGGAGGGAGCTAAAGTTTTTCTGGGGGAAAAAAAAAAGGTATTTTAGAATGCTGGCATCACAAGATTACATGAGATCAGAACTCGGGGGTGGGGGGGAGGTTAGAAATCTTTCAGAAAATTCAGAAGGATGGAATCGGCTGAATAAAGGGTACATTTCAGGGTGACATAGAACAGAGGTGGAAAAACGTACGGAGGCTGACAATCTATTTTCCTTTTTCTTTAAAAAATAAGAAACCCATTGACCTTCAAGAGACTTGTAGTGATGGCCCATTATGTGGGGAGGGGAGGTAGTTCCTTTGCCTCTCCTTTTTGGGGTGGGCGAGGAGCGTTTAAGCATTCTTTTGGTTTTTGTGCAAAAAAGGGAAAGTAAATTGCTTTGCCGAAATCAGCATTTTTTTCCAGTAAATTCAGCAGTGCAATTTGGGGTGTATCGGGAGATAGAAGAGTGAATTGGGGACATGTGTGGGCCTGATTGCCTCTTCTTCTTTAGAGAGAGATGAACTGGATGAAATTATTGTTTCTTTTGGAGGGCCACTATAACTGGTCTTCTTATCTAGGTTAGTAGCTTCTCAGCTTAATTTTTCGTCACAGCCTGCCAGGCAGTTTGGGATAGTAGGTAAGGCACTGGCCTAGAAGCCAGGAGACTGTGAGTTCTAGTCTCATCTTAGGCATGAAACTGGCTGGTGAATTTTGGCCAATCAACCAGGTGGCTGCAAGTTCTAGTTTCTCCTAGCCATGGAAACCAGCAAGGTGACTTTAGGCTAATCACCAGGTGACTGGGAGTTCTAGTCCTGTCCTAGGCATGAAAGCCAGTGAGGCGACTTTAGCTAATCACCAGGTGACTGGGAATTCTAGTCCTGTCCTAGGTATGAAAGCCAGCGAGGCGACTTTAGCTAATCACCAGGTGACTGGGAGTTCTAGTCCTGTCCTAAGCATGAAAGCCAGCTGGGTGACTTTAGCTAATCACCAGGTGACTGGGAGTTCTAGTCCTGTCCTAGGCATGGAAAGCCATCTGGGTGACTTTAGCTAATCACCAGGTGACTGGGAGTTCTAGTCCTGTCCTAGGCATGAAAGCCAGCTGGGTGACTTTACCAGGTGACTGGGAGTTCTAGTCCTGTCCTAGGCATGGAAAGCCATCTGGGTGACTTTGGGCCAGTCACTTTCTCTCAGCCCAACTTACCGCAAAGACTTGTGGGGAAAATAAAAGGAAGAAAGAGCATTAGGTCCATTTGGCGCCTTGAGTTATTTCTAAAAACCACAAAGGCAGGATAAAAAAATATATAAAATCTCAAAAACTGTGGTTGCTTCTGAAGAAGCCTGCAAGAGTAAACTCAGAATTCCAGAAAGACATCTATTTATGCAGCCTAGCCAACTCCCAGTGTAATCGTCAAAGTTCCACAGGTGCTTTTTCAGGAGGCAGCTGAGCCTTTCTGGTTGTTCTGTTGAAGACGTTTCACTTCTCATCCCAGAAGCTTCTTCAGCTCTGATGAACCCACCCTCCAGTCAGAACTTGAAGAAGCTTCTCGGGTGAGAGAAGCAAAACTTCTTCAACAGAAAAACCAGGAAGGCCCAGTTGCCTCTTGGAAAAAAGCCCCTTTGGGACAACCAGGTCCTGGATGACTGAGAAGGTCCATAGATGATCCTCAACCTCCTGTCCCTTGCTCGTCATGCCCAAAACTCCTGGAGGATCTGCAGAATGGCCAACCCGTCAGAAGCAAGGAACCCTGGATTTCTGTCTTCTTCAAAAGGCTTTTCCTTCTTCCTGTTACCAAAGACGAAGGAAAGCCACTGGATTTTTCTTGGGTTTTTTTTTGTTCTTTTGACCTTGGAGTGGAAAAGGGCAGGCTGGGAAACTCGATGTCCAGTTTGTTTGGTTTTTTTAAGCGTACATTGCAGATAATCTCCTCTGTTTTAGTTTGCATGCCTTCTGCAAGCCTCTTTCACTCAGGCAGGCATCCCTAAGGCGGAAACTGTGATAAAACTGCAAATTCTGGTTGGGGTGGAGATTGCTGGAGGTTTGAAATGGTCCCTCTCCCTTTAAAGCCAGAGTGTTTAAAAAAAAAACAAAACCCAAAGGACATCCTGTGGATCACGGTAGGGGAGGGAATTTTGAGAATTGAAGGATCGAAATGAGGCCTTGCAGAACTCATTTTGCTGCTTTTTTGGGGGGGGGGGGAGAGAAATCTATTTTAAAAAATAGTTTAAGCTCACCAACTTTCAGAGAAGCATTTGAGCCAATGCATTGTTTTGTTTGAAAGGATCCTGTGAGTGTACAAGCCGCAAGGAAGAAACAATAGATTAAACCTCTCCAGACCTGTTTTGCACATACCTTTCCTTATATGTCAGGAGCTAGCCTCATTTGACTTTCTTAAATAATGTTTGGCATTATTGGATGCAGAAATTCTCATTTTTCCCTCCCTCCCTTCTTTTTTATTTTTTTTAAACCATTCTTTGGAATTAGTCATTCAACAAATGTAAGTGCTGGCGAAGGTCACATGTATATTATCGTACATTGACTTCCTTTCCTCCCTCCCTTTCTCTTCTCTCCTTCCTTCCTTTCCTCCCTCCCTCCCTCTTCTCTCCTTCCTTCCCTCCCTCCCTCTCTCCCTCCCTTTTTCTCTCCTTCCTTCCTTCCTTCCTTTCCTCCCTCCCTCCCTTATGTCTTCTCTCCTTCCCTCCCTCCCTCCCTTCCTCCCTTGTCTTTTCTCTCCTTCCTTCCTTCCTCCCTCCCTTCCCCATTCGGTTTTTCATTAGATTTATCTCTCCCATTCCTTCCGTTGCTCAACATCACATAAAGGGTACTTTCTAGATAGAGTGGGTTGAAAGAAAGTGATTGGGCTCAGATAACGCTCCCTGCTCTTACTTACTATGGCTAAGGGTGGAACTGCGTGTCTGATTTCAGTCCAACCCCTTAATGGCTGTGCCATGATTTAGTGACTGATTTATATCCAGCCCTTATTTTTATAAACAGCTCAAGGCAACGGACACACCTCATACTCCTTCCTCCTCCTACTTTCCCCACCACAATCCAATGAGGTTTGTTGAGCAGTGTTGACAGTGGCCGGCCCAAAGTCACCCAACCAGCTCTCATACCAAAGGCAGGACAGGAATTTATACTGCCCTGGTGATTGCCCCAAAGTCACCCAAGCCTAAGATGAAGCTACAGCTCTCAGCCTCCTGCTTTCTAGCCTGGTGCCTTTATCACTACTGGCTCTCAAGAACTTCCTTTGAGAAGATGGGTCTGTCATGGATACCTGAGTCTTTTCACTCAAGTAGGCAAGCCATATACACAGAGGTAGGCTTCAAAAATTTTAGCAAAGGGTTCTCTAACCGGTTGCTGGGTGAGCATGGCTGTGGTGAGCTTGGCCTAGTCACAGGGGTGGGATTCTACCAGTTCACACCTATTTGCTAGAACTGGTTGTTAACATTCTAAGCAGTTTGGAGAACCAGTTGTTAGAAGAAATTACTGGCCTAATCCTGTAAGGAAGGCAGGAAGGAAACATTCTGGTGTTGCTTACAGAAATGGCCTCTCCGTTAACTCTTATTACGTTTTTGGCAGGACTAGACTTCCTGTCTCAGGAACTTCTCTGGAGTTATTTTTCCCCCTCCTTTGCTGGTACTTTGCTTGTGCGGAGTGACCATTCAAAGTTACAGTGGCACTGAAAAAAGTGACTCATGACCGTTTTTCACGCTTACGACTGTTGCAGCATCCCCACAGTCCCGAGAGGCCAGGCGAGGAGATGCATGCCTCGATGCGAGTGATATTGAGTTGGCCACGCCCAGCCGATAACATGACCACCAAGCCACACCCACCAACTTAGACACGCCCACAGAACCAGTTGTTAAATAATTCGAATCCCACCCTGCCTAGTCGGCCTCCTGCACCACAGCGGGGGGTGGGGGGAGCATTTTTGCCCTCCGAAGGGCTCCGAAGGCTTTCCTTGAGCCTCTGGGAGGGTGAAAATGGGCTATGAAGGCTTTTCCTTGAGCCTCTGGGAGGGTGAAAATGGGCTATGAAGGCTCTGGAAGCCAGAAATGGGCTCATTTCCTGCCTTCCTGAACTTCCGGGAGTTCGTTTTTCGCCCTCCCTGAGTCTCCCCTGCCCTTACCTGCATCCAAAACAGGCCACATGGGGACTCCTGGGAGGGGAGGGGCAGAGTGGGCGGGGCCAGCCCAGGAGTGGGGTTTGGGGGTTCTCAGCTGCACAGGATCTTAGCTGGGGCTCTCCCGAACCCTCAGCCCCACCCCTGCGTATACATCTATCCCAAAATGCACCCCTAATTCGGATGTTCTCATTCCATTCAGGTTCTTCCACAACTTTTTTTTTTTTTATAATGAGAGTTAGACATCCTTATTGTACGCAAGTTTCCTCTTAATGTTGCTTTCTTCTTTTCGTTTAGAATAATAATAATAAGTCTTTATTGATTAGCCCTTGGGCCATATCAAAGTGCAAAGTTCCAGCAACAATTTGTTACTAAGGTTTAATAAAAGCAATTCAAAGTGAAATTTGATAAAATACTGTTTAAAATGGAACTTGAAAATACAATTTAAAATGGAATCTAGACAAAATACGATTTAAGATGAAATAGTAATAAAATACAATCCAAAATAAAATTGTAATAATGTACAATAATTTAAGATATAGATAAAATATAACAACATTATATTTCGGAGTCTCCCTTGCAGTCTACCCCAATCAATCCCACACAGGCAGATCTCAACCGAATCATTTTGTTTAAATACTGTGCTACTTTAAATGTTATTTTCAAGTTCTGGCCGGACATAAGGTAAGTTATTTTGATATGGGTATCCCAATGGGTCATTCGTCTTGATATATAGACCAAGGTATCCGTCTCTCATCCTCTTATACAGGCAACAGCGAGCTAGGTCCTCTACCTCTGCTGCTCCGCAGATGCAGAGACGCTCATTGTATGGTATTATTTAGCATAATATACAATATAATGTTTGCATTTCCAGGTCAGGCAGTTTAGGTGCACGGGCTCAAACACTTAATTAGGGTATAGTTTCCTTCCCACCCCTAAAAAAAAAACAGTAATTCATTTTCCAGAGTAGCAGATCAGCGCATGTTCCTGCTTCTTGGTGTTTTGATCTTCCAGGGCAGCCTCAATTTGATTTAGTATTGATTTGATTTGTCAATCGCTTACAAGATGCAGGTATAAGAATAAATATAGTTTTGAATACATGAGAATAAATATATTTGAATACATGAGATAGATACTTATGCGAAAAATTAAAAAACAATAGGAAAGGGACGGTAGGCACGATTGGTGCGCTTATGCACGCCCCCTACAGGCCTCTTAGGAAAAGGGGTGAGGTCAATAGAAGACAGGCTAAGGTTAAAATTTGGGGGGCTTGGGGAAGAAAGTACAGAGTCAGGTAGAGTATTCCAGGCACTGGCCACTCTGTTGCTGAAGTCGTATTTCCTGCAATCAAGTTTGGTGCGATTAACCTTGAGCATGTATCTATTGTTTGCTCTTGTGTTGTTATGGTTGAAGCTGAAGGATTCATCGACAGGTAGGACATTGCAATGTATGATTTTATATACTATATTTAGATCGGACCGAAGGCGGCATAGTTCTAGGTTTTCTAGGTCTAGAGTTTCAAGTCTGGTGGCCTAAGGTCTTCTGCAACGAATAGACGAGCGGAGAACTCTTCTTGTGAAATATTTCTGGACTTTTTCAATTGTGCTCATACATGATACATGATATGGCTTCCAGACTGATGAGCTATATTCAAGTATTGGTCCAGCAAATGTTTTGTATGCTCTAGTTAGTAGTGTGATATTACCAGAGAAGAAGCTACGTAGGATTAGATTAACAACTCAAATTCCCAAAGTCACTCCAATTTTGAGCAAAGTTGGTGCTTCCACCCCACCCCCCAAAAAAACCTGCCGGGGCCTTTTCCTCTCCCTCCGTTGTCATTTAATAAATCCCCTGTTCTTTCCTTTTAAACTAATTTGCATTGTGCGACTTCCGGCTCTCGGACTGATCAGCCTTAACCCTCGTTTCCTGACCCTGTGCTTTTCTTGTGTTTTACTCCCGAAGCCGGTTGCAAGATCCGTCTCCAGGGTGATCATACCGCGGAGCGTCTCTTTGAAATAGCAGATGAGGAACGGTGCTTGGAGTTCCTTGCCGAAGTGCTAAGAGTTCAGAAAGGTGATGATGCTTCCATTCCTTGTGATGCCATTAAGGAAACTTAAGTGGGGGGATGACCAGAGCTGGAGGTGACACGGGTGTCTCTCTTTCTTCCAGCGTCATCAAAAAACCCTTCCTCTGAATCTGTGGACCATGTCTCTTGGCACCAAGTGAAGGGCCTCTCTGGGCCCATTGAGGCCCTTCCTGCAGGTAAAGTGCTACCTGTCTTGCACGCTTCCCTCCCTGTGGAAGTTTGTTTAGCAAACACATGTTGAATGCAGAAATTGCTCTTGCTTCCTGAAGAGAGGTGGCCTCGGGTTTCCCTCCCTGGAACAGCCTGGATATCCTCTGGATGTCTGAGAGTCAGCTCCCAGAATCCCCACCCCCAGTTATCAAGGATGAGAATTCAAGTTGGAAAAACCCAGGCTGCACCCAGAAGGAAATTAACACATGACAACAGTTGCTGGAGGCGAATAGGAAACTATCACTTTCATAACATGGGGACCGTTTATAAAGGTGACAAGGTGCAAATAGAAATAACACGTGGTTTCCCCACAGCAAGGAAGATAAAGCAGGAATAGTTCACTTGATTACTTTCTAGGAAGAGGAAAATATGTTCTTATTTAGATATCACTTCTGGAATTGGTGCTGGTGAAGGAAGAAGGAAAAAAAAATGAAACTTTGATCTTTCTTTTGCTGATCAGAAAGATTTGGTGTTATAGAAATGTCTAGTTATATATTAATGTGTAAAAGCAAAACATTGAGGCTGGAGTGTGTTTATCTTGTACTGAGCTAGGCAGAGCTGAAAATCAAGTCCCCACTTTTCTTTCTTTTTTCTCTTCCCCCTTTTCCCTGTTCCCTTTCCCTCCCTTAATCTCCTCTATTCTTTGCCTTCCTTCTTTCTTTCTTTCCTTCCTTCCTTCCTTCCTTCCTTCCTTTCTCTCTTTCTTTCTTTGAATTTTATATTTGATAAAATAAAATAACTCGCTAGCCTTATTTCTTCCATTCTGCTGTTGAACTTCCTGGAAGACCTTTGAAGGCTAACTTGAAAGTTGTCTTATCTTTTTGTCTTGCCTTTCTTCAGGCCTTCTGGGGTTCGAGGATAATTTCAGCGCCATCAGCCTGGAGAAGAAAAGGAACTTGCAGAACCAGCAGATGAGCGCCCGCCGGGAGCCCCCACCTCCCCCCCAGGCTCCCAGCCGGTCGTAAGTCGTCTCAGTAGAAGGGTGCCCAGGGGTTCAGTGGCAAAGGCCGGTGATTGACCCCCCCCCACTATGCCTCGCCTCCTTTAGGCACTTCCGCGAGAAGGAGGCCACCAACAAGGACCCCCCCCAAGGCAGCAGCACCATGCGCACGTTCTTCGCGCCGTCCACCCACACGCAATCTGGGCAGAGGGAAGGACTCATCAAGCACTTTGTCCTTAAGCGGGAGAAGGAGTACGTCAACCTGCAGAACTTCAGGTGAGGGCTGTGCAAAGGCACCTGGCAGGTTTAACCTTGGGAGAAGTGGCTTCCAGCCTTGCAGGTCTGTTTCGAAGAAAAGATGGGAGAGTTGGGAGCAGGAGTGTGACACACACCCACAGCTCAAGAAGTTTGATTCAGATAACAGATTAACAAGAGTTGGAAGGGGTCTTGTAGGTCATCCAGTCGAACCCCCGCTCCCAAGAAGGAGACCCCTACACCAGAGGTCCCCAAACTTCGCAACTATGTTGGCTGGAGAATTTGGGAGTTGAAGTCCACGGGTCTTCAAGTTTGGAGACCTCTTCCCTGCACCATTTCTGACATATGGCAGTCCAGTTGCTTCTTGAAAGCTTCCAGGGATGAAGCTTCCACAACTTCTGAAGGCAAATCATGTTCTGACCAAGGCTTTGTGAGACCATAATTAAGCACACGCTTAGTCCAAACAACTGTTGTTTTATTTCAACACCGGGAACTATGTGCATTCCCAGCCCGTAATGAGTCCCAAACAGTCTCTCGAGATAAGCACCCACCTTTCTCTCCTTTGAATTGCTGCCAACAACCAAAGTGCCAAATTAACTGTAAAAAACCAACCGAAGTACAAAGTCCACACAGAGCTTCAAGGTTTAATCCGAACAGAGTGAACGACTTTGCTTCCTGCAAAGGTTTTATCACCTTTGCACTTCCTTTATATCCTAGGGAAGGGGCAATCACTTCCCAGCCTTACTCCCAAGTTGCCCTTTTTGTCTCAGCTGCTCTCGCCTTCTGGCAGCTCTGTGCACACACATACTGGGAACAGGCTCCCCTTGTTCCTCCGCCTCACTGCTGCCAGACTTCAAAGGCTCCAGAGGCAGCACACAACTCCCAGATGGTCCTGGCCCCATCTCTGTATCGGATGCAGGACCCTCATCCGGGTTCTTCCCAGATTCCTTGACTGGTCCCTGGTCTTCCCCATTGTCCGATTCCGCTGCCATCCGCACAGGCTGCCGACAGACCACATCAATGCTGCCGATAGCATTCCATTGAATATAGAATAACAGAATTGGAAGGGACCTTGGAGGTCATCTAGTCCAAGCCCCCACCCACCCAAGCAGGAGATCCCGACACCATATCTGACAGAGGGCAGTCCAGTCTCTTCCTGAAAAGCTTCCAGCGATGATGAAGCTCCCACAACTTCTGATTCCTGGGCGTGGAGTCTTTAGCAGGTAATTGTAGTCCTTGACGTACGACCACAATGGAGTCCCAACATTTCTGTGGTTAAGCGAGACATTTGCTAAGTAAGTTTTGCCCCGTTTTTACAGCCTGTCTTGCCCCACCCGCAGTGGTTAAGCGAATCACTGCCGTTGGTAAGTTACTAACCTGGTTGTTGCGTGACATCTGGCTTTCCCTGTTGACTTCGCTCATCAGAAGGGTCGCAAAAGGGGAATCAGGTGTCCGTGGGACACCACAGCAGTCATAAGAATGAACCAGTTGCCAAGCCCCTGCATTTTGATCACACAAACACAGGGATGCTGCAAAGGTCGGAACTGTGAAACATGGTCATCTTTTTTTCAGTGCCGTAACATTGAACAGTCGCTAAATGAACCATTGTAAACCTGTAACTTTTTGGTTCTGAATGCGGAGGGGCCAGCTTCACGTTTGTGTGGCTAGAATAGAATGGAATAGAATTCTTTATTGACCAAGTGTGATTGGACACACAAGGAATTCGTCTTGGTACAAATGCTCTCAGTGTCCATAAAAGAAAATATACATTTGTTAAGAATCAAGAATCATCAGGTACAACACGTAATGATAGTCATAGGGTACAATAAGCAACCAAATCATATTAGGAAACAGTCAATATAAATTGTAAGGATACAAGCGACAAAGTCACAGTCATACAGTCACAAGTTGGAGGGGATGGGTGATAAGGAATGATGAGAAGATTACTAGCAATAGTAATGCAGACTTTGTAAATAGTTGAACAGTATTGAGGGGAATATTTGTTTAGCAGAGTGATGGTGTTGGGGAAAAACTTGTCCTTATGTCTAGTTGTTCTGGTGTGCAGTGCTCTATAGCATCGATTTGAGGGAAAGGAGTTGAAACAGTTTATGTCCAGGATGTGAGAGAGTCTGTAGATATTTTCACAGCCCTCTTTTGGACTCGTGCAGGTCCTCCATGGAAGGGAGGTTGGTAGCCATTGTTTTTTTTTCTGCAGTCCTAATTATCCTCTGAATCTACTGATCTAGCCTGCCTTTTAAGCTTTTGAAGAAACTTCTTTTCATGGCTGGGGTTTTGAACTCTGACCTCTAAGGATTTGACCTGCCTTAATCAACTCGGCTTCCTCCTGTATGTTGCAGGTTTTTTATAGGGACATGGAATGTCAACGGACAATCGCCAGATGGGGGTTTGGAGCCCTGGCTGATCTCAGACCCGGAACCCCCAGACATCTACTGCGTAGGGTGAGATCCCAAAGACTTAGCATGCCCAAAACAAGGCATTTAAAGGCCTTTTTGCCTTCCCTTTGCCACCATGGCTGTTCTGTTTCTGGTTTTGTTTTTTAACTGATTCTTTATTCACTCCAGTTCTATTCATTGCAACTATTAGCTTTCAGTTTGGCCCAGAGAGAAAAGTAATCCAATATTTTGTTCTAGGGTTCTTCAATGATAACCCAGGGCTTGTAAGGGTCCACTTACCTCTGGGAGGGGAGGGAAACAATAACCAGATTTATAAATGTTAAATACATACATTGTCTTGAGCTCCCTGGAGAAAGGATGGGTGAAGAGATAGACAATATTGGACTAGTCATGGACTGCAATAAGAATTCTTCTTCCAAGAACAGGAGCAACTAGCTTTGGAAGTGACTGCATCAATAACAATAGCAATGAGACTTATATACCTCTTCACGGGGCTTTAAAGCTCTCTCTAAGCAGGTTTTTTTTATTTTTAAATGTATATAAATATTAAATACATGAACAGTGTGGTTTCTGGGTGTTAACTTTGATACCAAATAGTAATAATAAAATGGACAGTTTTGATCACCTTGCATTAATCATACTCACATCTTTCTAATAACATAATACAGTCGTCTTTCAACTTCTTATCCTTTCATCTACCTGCTGATTTTAACATATAACAATATTTATTGTAGTATTTCCCCCTTTTCTAATTTCTACCTCTGTTTCATATCTTGATAACACCAATTTTATGTTAATAAATATTCTATTTCTATCCCTCATCTCTTATCCATTTTGATTATATTAATTGCATTAGTCATACTCATATCATTATAACATCATAAACATACAATTAAAGTTGTTAACAGTGTAACACTTAGACTTACATACTGCTTCACAGTGCTTTTTTCAGCCCTCTCTAAGTGGTTTACAGAGTGAGCTTATTGCCCCCCAACAATCTGGGTCCTCATTTTTACCAACCTCAGAAGGCTGGAAGGCTGAGCCAACTTTGAGCCAGTCAGGATCAAACTGCTGGCAGTCGGCAGAGTTAGTCTGCAATATTGCATTCTAATCACTGCCCCGCCAGGGCTCCTAATAGCAAAAACACTTAAGATTTATAATATCACTCTATAGTGCTTTGCAGCATTCTCTGAGCGGATTACAAACGTTAGCATATTTCCCCCAACAATCTGGGTCCTCATTTGACCAACCTTGGAAGGATGGAAGGCTGAGTCAACCTTGAGCCAGTCAAGATTGAACTGCTGGCAGTGAGCAGAATTATCCTGCAATACTGCATTCTAACCATTGGGAAGGAAGGAAGGAAGGAAGGAAGGAAGGAAGGAAGGAAGGAAGGAAGGAAGGAAGGAAGGAAGGAAGGAAGGAAGGAAGGAAGGAAGGAAGGAACAGTAGCAATAGCACTTAGACTTATATACTGCTTCATGGAAGGCTGAGTGAACCTAGAGACGGTCAAGATTGAACTCCTGGCTTTCAGTAGAGTCAGCATGCAAAACTGCATTCTAACTACAGGAAGGAGAATAAGAAAGGGAATAAGAGGACAATAGTAATAGCCCTTAGACTTAAATACCACTTCACAGTGCTTTTACAGCCCTCTCTAAGTGGTTTACAGAATCAGCCTATTGCCCCCAACAAGCTGGGTCCTCTTTTTACCCACCTCGGAAGGATGGAAGGCTGAGTCAGCCTTGAGCCAGTCAGGAGCGAACAGCTGGCAGTGGGAATGCAGAGTTAACCTGCAATACTGCCTTCTAGCCAGCAGGGCTCTTCAAGCCGAGGAGGACTGTTGTTGAGGCCAGGCTCAGCGTCTGCCAAACTCTTTCCCCCTCCAGGTTCCAGGAGCTGGACCTGAGCACAGAAGCCTTCTTCTACTTCGACTCCAACAAAGAGCAAGAGTGGCTGACAGCGGTGGAGAAGGCTTTGCACCACAAAGCCAAGTACAAGAAAGTAAGTCCCATTCCCTCATCCTGCTGGTCAGGGCCGGTATGAGAGCGGGATGGCCATTTTAAGGTCCCCAATCTTAACAGGTGCAGTTGGTACGCCTGGTTGGCATGATGTTGCTGATTTTCGCCAGGAAGGAGCAGATCGACTTCATCAAAGACGTGGTGGCAGAGACGGTTGGCACTGGGATCATGGGCAAGATGGTAAGCAGGGTCCCCAGCATTGGATAATCCCCAGGTTGTCTCCTCATCGCCCTACAACCGACACTTTCCTTCTTGCTCTTCCTCCTCCCTTCTCTTCCCTTCCTTCTGTCCGGCCTCCTGCAGGGCAACAAGGGTGGCGTGGCGGTCAGGTTTGTCTTCCACAACACCAGCTTCTGCATTGTCAACTCCCACCTGGCTGCCCATGTGGAGAACTTCGAGCAGCGCAATCAAGACTATAAGGACATCTGCGCCCGCATGAGTTTCGAGGTTCCCGACCAAAACCTGCCCCAGCTCACCATCATGAAACACGAGTGCGTCCGAAGGGTGGGGACACGGGGTAGCGGGGAAGGAAGTTCAGTGTGGACTGCGTTCATTTTGTTGAAGCAAGGTGGAAAGGAATACGTTCGGCTCAGTGAAGTAAACACAATCATTCACGCCCAAGCCATGAGCAGTGCGGTGGCCTGGAGGTGGAGCTCTCGCCTCAGAATCAGGAGGCTGTGAGTTTGATCCTAGGTAGGAAGCAGATATTTGTCTCTATATGCACGACTAGAATGTATCTGCTAAACAAAACCCCGCTCTGGTGATAGGAAGGGCATCTGGCCATAAACCCTCAGCTCCATTCAGTTGCCCAGACTCCGCCCCGCAGGGGATAATGGGGTCATTAAAAGAAGAAGATGATTGAAGATGATGATTGAAGGAAGGGCAGTAGCAATAGCACTTAAGAGTTATAAACCACTTCACAGTACTTTACAGCCCTCTCTAAGTGGTTTACAGAATCAGCCTATTGCCCCCAACAATCTAGGTCCTCATTTTACCCACCTCAGAAAGGTGGAAGTTTGAGCCAGCCTGGAGCCAGTGAGACTTGAACTACTGGCAGCTGGCAGAATTAGCCTGCAATACTACATTTTAACCACTGTGCCACCATGGCTCTAATAGTTTCTCTGCTCTCTCTCATATCTTTCAGCGTTGTCATCTGGCTGGGAGATCTGAACTACAGGCTTTGCCTCCCAGACTTCAATGATGTAAAATCTCTAATCATTAAAAACGAGCTTCAGAAACTGCTCACGTTTGATCAGGTGAGAGGGGAAGGAGGTTTGACGTTGTTGTTTTTGTTTAAGTTGAAATTATCTATTCCCCTCCTCTTGGATAAGGGTCCTCCCCTATGAAACAGGCCTTTAGAACTCCTCCATCCCATGGTTTAATAATAGGATTGGTGAACATTGTGATGGTTGTGCCATCTGGAACTCATTTTGTTATCTAACCGTTGTCATTAGTGCAAAAGCTTGGGTTACATTCGTTGAAGTTCAGCTTTTATTGGCTGTTTGGAAGTTGGAGCTTCCTTTCCTAGTTTTACGGCCAGCAACTGTTCTTAACATGCCTAGACACCAAAAATAGAAATAATAGAAATAGCAATAGAATAGAATAGAATAAGGAATAGAATAGAATAGAATAGCTTTTATTGGCCAAGTGTGATTGGACACACAAGGAATTTGTCTTGGTGCAAATGCTCTCAGTGTAAATAAAAGAAAAGAGACATTCGCAGAAAGAACATTCTTTGTTGTGCTTTTTTGATGACGTTTTTGATGTTAGGTGTCCATTTTGTGATATGATAGAAACTTGCTTTTTTGCTTTTAATGTTACTACAAAAAGAGGTGTGAGAGAAAGAGAGGGAACACAATGAGGAATGGGACAACTCACCACTGAAAACACTCTGTGGGACAATTTAACAATTCTATTTAGTTATTTCAGATCAATAAAAAAATATTCCAGCGTTTTCCATTCACATTTCATTCTGTCCCTCCTTTTGCATCCTTTTTTAATGATTCTATGCCACCTTTTTTTCTTTTAGTATTATTTTATTGAGATCTTCAAAATATTCTTTTCTCCAATTTTATCAGAATTGTTTGAAATAGGTACAAACAGTAATCTCGGCATTATATTCATTTTAATTGTTGCTATTCTTCCCATTAATGATAATTGCCTTTTCCATTTTTCCAGATCGATCTTAATTTGTTGTATCAATTTAAAATAACTACCTTCCTTAATCGTCACACTTCTTGCTGTTAATTGAATCCCTAGGTACTTAACTTTCTTAGTGATCTGGATATCTAATCTCCTCCTTAACTCTTTTTTCCCGCTTCTCTGTAACGTTTTGCACTAGAATCTTAGTTTTGATATGAGTGTAACTCTTGTCCCGCAGCCAGTTGTCTTGTGATGAGATGGCTATGATGAGTTGGCCATGGCGAATTGTCATAGACCCACCACAATGTGCTTCCTGCCTTTTGAATAAGGATGGTTGAAGCCCTCCTCCTCCCCTCAAAGTCATGTGACAGGCAGTCTTAAGTTTTTTATGACCCTCGCTATCAATACTAGACGGTCTGAGTGATGCCAGCTGGCTGACTTGTCTTTTGCCCTCAGCTGAACATTCAGCGTACCCAAAAAGCAGCTTTTGCTGATTTCACAGAAGGCGAAATCAAGTTTATCCCCACGTACAAATATGACTCTAAAACAGATCGCTGGGATTCCAGGTAAGAATCTCGCCCCAATAGTTCAATCCATGTCAGAATTTTGCCCCAATAGTTCAATCCAGGTCAGAATCTCGCCCCAATAGTTCAATCCAGATAAGAATTTAGCCTCAATAGTTCAATTCAGGTAAGACACTCACCCCAATAATTCAATCCAGGTAAGAATCTCATCCCAATAGTTAAAGAGTTTGAAGAAATAATTAACAAGATACTAGAATGTGCAGAAATGGACAGACTGACATTAAAAGTGAAAGAGAAAGAGGATACAGAATATTATCAAACATGGAATCTATTTGATCAGTGGTTGGGGAAAAAAAGGGGGTGGAGATTGAAAACGTAACATGTATTATTAAGCAAATTGAATACCCAGACAATGTGATGTTTATTAAGCACTAAGAAATGTAATTAATAAAAAAATTAATAATTAAAAAAAAGTTAAAGAATTTCCACCCGCCCTGCCTGCCTGGGACTCTATGGTCTTGTACAAAAGTTTTGGGGTGGTTTTTTTTTGGGAAAAATGAGAAGATAGATCCCATACAAGGATGGATCCCATGAATTAAAATTTGGTGTGGAGATCATGGAGGGTAATGTGGTGAGGATCCTGCAGGCTTCCAGAAGATCCCTGATATTGATCCTATCTCCTTCCAGTGGAAAATGTCGTGTCCCAGCTTGGTGTGACCGGATTCTCTGGAGAGGAGGCAACATCAGCCAGCTCCAATACCGCAGCCACATGGAACTAAAAACAAGCGACCACAAGCCTGTCAGCTCCCTCTTCCTCATAGGGGTAATTCCATTCAGTCGCTCAGTTCCTGACGTGTGGTCCCTGCTTGAAGCTGGTTGGATTATAGGGTGTTATGGCCTATTGGCCGCCGGCCCCTCCAGAAGCCAAATCAGAGGAGGAGGTGTGGGAATCAGGGCCAGCATCAAGGCAATCTGAGAGCTCCAAGAGGGAAGAGGGAATGGAGCTGTCAGGGTGGGGACAGAGCTTGGCCGTCTTGTCAGCCCTCAGATGGAGAGCCAACAGCCCCTAGGTGGAGGTGGCCGATGAGGAAGAAGAGGAACAGCTGGCTCCAGTGCCTGATGCTCGGATGTGCAGAAGGCAGAGGAGAGGAGAGCAGTGGAAATCTGTGGGCCGGTCCTTGGGATGGAAGGACCACCGCTGCTAGCAAAGCACCACCCTAACTCGGGGGATAACAGGCAGGGGGCGGAGACGAATAGCTGTGGCGGACAAATATTCATCTCCCTGTTGTCAGACATTGATAGCCCGAATTTCTGAATCCTGTCTGGAACTTATCAGAATTCTCTCTTGGAATCTGAGGTCGGGCATGCCTTCTGAAAGAGGGAGGGGGGGAGAGGAGGGGGGGAGAGAGAGTGTGTGTGTGTTTGTGTGTTTGTTTGTGTGTGCGCTGCTGGAAGAAAGCGAGCGCACCTGCCAGAACTTCTTTTGCCTGTGTGGTGCGTTGGTGTCATTTCAGGGGAAAAAGAAGTGAGCTTCGCTTTCCACAGGCACTTAGAGACTTAATTAGCCTTCTATGAGAGAGAGAGAGAGAGAGAGAAACTTTTTGCTGGGACTCCTAATAAGGGGAACATTGAGTTAATTACAGAGGGCTTGTCATGTTTGGCAGCTGGGTCAGAAAACAGAGCTAGCGCAGCCTCCCTGGAAATAATCTTGTTCCTTTTCTACAAGGCCAGGTTGTAGAAGCTCTGGTCCACTCCAGAAATTCTGGGAGTTGGTCAGAGCTTGATCAAGGCAGGCGTCTCCGTTCATTTTGAAGCCCTTTCTTCAAATCAAACGATCTTGCTTTTTCCCCCAAAGGTGAAAGTTGTAGATGACCGACGGTACCGGAAAGTATTTGAGGACATTGTTCGGATAATGGACAGGATGGAGAATGACTTCCTTCCGTCAGTGGAGCTGAGCAGGAGGGAGGTAAGGGCGAAAAAAATATATATATTATTTTTCCTTCCTCAAGAGGGAAGTTTTTCAGCCACGGGAAACTCCCATCTTGGGTGTCTTCCAGGTGTATTGGACTTCAGCTCCCATAAATAAATAAATCTCATGTGTGACCTTGGGACTTGAGTCCAACACACCTCCAAGAAACATGGGGAAACACCTGCCCCCAAGGTGAACCTGCTCCAGAAAAACCCAAATTCTTCAGAGGAAGGCAAATTCCTGATGTGGTAAAGGTTCCCCTCGCATATCCGTGCTAGTCATTCCCGGCTCGGGGTGTGTGTGTGTGTGTGTGTGCTCATTTCCATTGCAAAGTTGAAGAGCCAGCGCTGTCCAAAGACATCTCCATGGTCATGTGGCCGGCATGACTTAAACGCCGAGGGCACACGGAACGCTGTTCCCTCCCCACCTAAGGGGTCCCTATTTTTCTACTTGCGCTTTTTAACACGCTTTCGAACTGCTTGGTTGGCAGAAGCTGGGACAGGTCACGGGAGCTCACTCCATTACGCGGTGCTAGGGATTCGAACTGCCAACCTTCCTGATCGACAAACTCAGCGTCTTAGCCCCTGAGCCAATGCATCTCTGACGTGGTAGTCTGAACCAAATATCGTTCTTGTGAAAACTTAAAATAGAAGCCAGTTCTGGTGTTCAGAGTGGGTTCCCTTTTCTGCTGGAAAAAAATAAAATAAAATAACTCAGGTTTTGTGTTTTTTTTTTTCCTCTTCTCTTTTGTGCCTACAGTTCTCTTTTGAGAATGTAAAGTTTCGGCAACTGCAGAAGGAGAAATTCCAGATCACTAACAATGGCCAGGTCCCCTGCCATTTCTCCTTCATCCCCAAGCTCAACGACATGCAGTACTGCAAACCGTGGCTCCGTGCCGAACCCTGCGAAGGTTATTTGGAGCCAAGTGAGTCTTGAGAAATACGTTGGCATTCTAATTGTTTTTTCTCTTCCCCACCTCCCCCCCCCCCACCTCCCAATGCCTCTTCATGGTGGAACCAGTCCACCTTCAAGATTCGGTCTTGAAGCTTTCAAGTGTCAACTTGTGAAACTTTCCTATGCCTGTTTCCAAGTTGTCATAAGAAAGAGGGGGCGGGAACCTGAAGGGGCATACGGCAAATGAACTCAGAAGCACATTCCAAGATTATCTCACAAATATTGTAACTGAGGCAAAACCGGGTATTCCGGTTGGAGAACGTGATAGAATAGAATAGAATAGAATAGAATAGAATAGAATAGAATAGAATAGAATAGAATAGAATTCTTTATTGGCCAAGTGTGATTTGACACACAAGGAATTTGTCTTGGTGCAAATGCTCCTGGTGTACATAAAAGAAAAGATACATTCATCAAGAGTCAAGAATCATAAGGTACAACACTTAATGATAGTCATCGGGTACAATAACCAATCAAATCATACTAGGAAACAGTCAATATAAATCGTGATACAAGCGTCAAAGTTCCAGTCTTACAGGGATTGATGACACCCAGCCCATGAATGTGTTTCGTTGGAGTATCAATTAAGATCCACCCAGAGGGATGGGGGGAAACAGGGTCATAGGTGATTGTAAATTACGTGTCTCAGGGTCGGCTTCATACAGGTCATGCCATCATGTTGCTCCTAATAAATCTTTTGAAGTTTTTTGAAGTTTGGCTCTAGGCTCATGATTTAATTAGGGCGATCACTGGAATCCTGACATCACGGGTCTTCTCCCCTCCCAGATGAGACAGTGGACATCTCCTTGGACGTCTATGTCAGCAAGGACGCGGTGACCCTTCTCAATTCGGGGGAGGACAGGATTGAGGAGATCCTGGTCCTTCACCTGGACCGGGGCAAGGATTACTTCCTCACCATCAGCGGCAACTACCTGGTCAGTTGCTTCGGGACCTCCTTGGAAGCCCTATGCCGGATGAGGCAGCCCATCCGTGAAGTCCCCGTCACCAAGCTCATTGACCTGGTAGGAAGAAGCTGCTGGGGGGGAGCCTCCTGGGAGGTGGGATGGTAGCGGAACTCAAAACGGAGTTCCTCGCTTCCTCGCCCGCCTGCTCGAACCTCCTCCACCCCTTTCATCCCTGCCAGCCAGCCGCGGAGGGGGACTTCAACCCTCCTCCCAATCGGCATCTTGCAGCTTTTGCGTTTGCTTTCCTGTCGCGCTGCCCAAACCCTTCCCCCTCCGCGGCTCCTCTTCATGGAATCCGCAGGTCTCCTGTTTGCATCTGCCCTTTAACCCGAGCTTCCCTGCCTAGCGCTCGCTTTTGATCGCGTGCCATTCCTCCCACCATCTGGCTTCCTCACAGACGGTGGGTTCCTTTCTCTTGCTTTGGACTCTGTGCCAGTTTAACCCATGTCGTCTCTTTCCTCTTTTTTTCCCCTCTTCTTCCTTTCCGCCTCTTTGCCTCCTCAATGTGCTCTCAGGGAGAGGACAGCGGCCTTGAAAAGGTAATGGGGCTGGGAAAGCCTTCCACGGTTCTCTCGGTAGGTGGAGGGAAACAGACCGAGACACAACACAAAAAAAGGGGCTGAGGCACCGACTGGCGAGAAATGCAGGATTTTCCCTTTTTTGGGGGGGGGGGGGCACTGAAGGTGAAGCAATCCAGAAGGCCGAATTACGGCATGGGGAGCACACAGCTTGGTGGTGGCGTCCGCGGGAGAAGATTGGAATTGTACATGTAGTCCTTGACGTACAGCCACAGTTGAGCCCCCAAAATTTTTCAGTCGCGAAGTGGGACATTTTTTTTGTCCCATATTATGACCTTTCCACAGCTTTTTTTTTTTTTTTAAGCGAATCACTGCAGATGTTAAGGTATGATTTATCAGTGCTCGGCGAATCTGGCTCCTCCGTTGACTCTGCTGCTTGGAAGGTTGCAAAGGGGGATGGCATGATCAACTGCAACCGTCATAAATAGGAGTCAATTGCCAAGGGTCTGAATTTTAATCGGGGGACCATGGAAATGGCTGCAGTGGTCAAAAAAATGTGTGAAAAGGTCATACGTCACTTTTTTCCCCAGTGTTGTGGTAACTTTGAATGATAGTTAAAAGAACTGCTGTGTACGTCAAGGACTGCCTGTGATGCACAAGGGATCTATTAACACAAATGCCAAAAGGGATATGTGTTAGTGGTGTGATATGGTTGTTAGTTTGTTGGTTTTTTGTTTATAAAAATCAGTTTTAAACCATATGAGAATTAAGAGCTTCTAGACCAACAGGAAGCAGCAATTCTACTGTGGTTTGGTCTCACCTTGATTTCTAAATCCACTCCTGGATTTTGATAAGAATCCAGGTAAATTGGAACCAGACTGAAAGAATGTAGTGAAGATGATTAGTGGCTGGAAAGAGAAGAGGAGAGGTTGTGACAACTGGCCATGTTTAACCATAACTATTTCTCGAATCGGATGTCCTACAGAATGCTAGCTGCAAAGTCCAACAGGTTAGAACAGAGGTCTCCAAACTTGGCAACTTTTAAGACTTGTGGACTTCAGCTCTTAATTCTCATATGGTTTAAAACTGATTTTTATTAACAAAAAACAAACAAACCAACAACCATATCACACCACTAACACATATCCCTTTTGGCATTTGTGTTAAGGTTGATGGCCAGCTGCAAAGGAGGCTTGGTTGAAAAGACATATAGACTTAAGGGTCCCAAATGCTGCTTCCAACTCGGTGGTTTTAGCAGAGGGGAGGACAATTATCTTGATTCGCCTTACCTGGAAGGGGTATAATCAAGGATATCAATGGGTATAATCAGTTGAGTATTGATGGCCATAGTCAACCGTTGGGTATAAGCAATGATAACCAACAAAAGCAAAATAGGGTTCCTGCATTGCCCATCCTTGCTCTAATGAGTCCTGCAGAAATTTCTTATCAGGGATTGGAAGGCAAACATCGGCAGATGCCAAAATAGATAAATTGATGCTCCTCTTGCTCTCTTGTTTCTTCTTGCTTTTTTGTTCATAACAGGCTGAGATTTGTTTTAAACAACCAAGAGAAACTTTTCTGGACTCCAAAACCATTTTAAGATGAATTTTTTCAAAGGAAAGTGAAAGGAACCCTCCTTGCTTATTGTTCGAAAGTGCTGGGGGCAGCCGCCGAACCATCTTTTGCTTGGGACGGATCTGAAATGAGCTTGTGGTGCTTTCCCTCCCACGGTCCACTGCGAGTTTATTTCAGGCCTTCCTTCTTTGAGCGAGCCAATTTGGGGTGGGAGACACGCCATCCTGATGTTGCTACTATTAAAAAAAGAACAATTCCCTCTCGATCGTCTGCCATTCCCCCAAGAGGAGACTGCGGAAGAGAACCGACATTTTGCAATTGCAAAGGTCGCTTTTATGCATGCTCTCAGGGATACTGCAAAGCAAAGATGCTGTTGGTTGACTTTCCAGTAGGGGAGACAAAAAACAAAAACAAAACAAGCTCCTCTAAGTATTTGGAGGTTCTGATGCCAATTCATTCGCTTTTCAATCAGGAGAAATCTCTTCTGAAGATGGTACCTCAGGACGAAGACTCTAATGATCGACCTTTGCACATACCCAAGGAGATCTGGCTCCTGGTGGATCACCTCTTCAAGAATGCCTGCCATCAGGTATGGTTCAGGAACCACCTAAGCCAGGGTGGTCTCCTAATTTGGCAACTCCTGGACTTCCAACTCCCAGAATTGAACTTCAGCTTCTGGGAATTGAAGTCCTCGGGATAGGATAGGATAGGATAGACATTGGAATGAAAGAATAGGAATAGAATAGACAATAGAATTAGAATAGAATAGAAATAGGATAGGATAGGATAGGATAGCATAACAGCAGAGTTGGAAGGGACCTTGGAAGTCTTCTAGTCCAACCCCTGCTTAGGCAGAGAAATCCTATTCTATTTCAAACAAATGGTTATCCAATCTCTTCTTCAAAACTTCCAGTGTTGGAGCATTTACAGCTTCTGGAGGCAAGTTGTTCCACTGACTAATTGTTCTTACTGTCAGGAAATTTCTCCTTGGTTGCTTCTCTCCTTGCTGAGTTTCCACCCATTGCTTCTTGTCCTGCCCTCAGGTGCTTTGGACAATAGCTTGACTCCCTCTTCTTTGGGGCAGCCCCTGAGACATTGGAGCACTGCTAATCTCCCCCCTAGCCCTTCTTTTCATCAAACTAGACGCACCCAATTCATGCAACCATTCTTCATATGTTTTAGCCTCCAGTCCCCTAATCATTGTTGCTCTTTGCACTCTTTCCAGAGTCTCAACATCCTTTTTACATACAAATTGCCAATGTTGGAGACCCCTGGTCTTAAGTCCACATGGGTTTATGCATCGTCATGGTTAGTTTTGGCAAACAAATGGAAGTTTTAATTTGGCAATGAAAACTACCGTTTCTGTCCTAGATCATGCCTGGCTTTGTCCATCGCAACAAAGCGAATATTGTGGTTTACGAATCACAACGGTTAGAATTAACCCAGCAGGTTGAAGCAAAGGCAAGAGAGCCTGTATGATGTCCTAGTCTAGCATGTTTCATGAGTCCAGCACGAGTGTTACATGGGGCTTCTCTCTGGCAGGAGGACCTGTTCCAGACCCCTGGCATGCAAGAGGAACTGCAAGATATTATTGAGTGCCTGGACACCAGCATCCCGGAGTCAATCCGTATCCTTTTCCCGGACAAGAGGATCAAGCAGCTAGATTTATTCTGGATCCCGTTTTTCTCTATCTGATGCCTCAAAGTGTCCCTAACCAGAGGACAGGTAGTCCTTAAGTTATGGCTATAACAGAGCCTGCACGTTATGGTTTTCAAGTCGTAGAAGTCGTGAAATGGGTCAGTCGCACCAACAACCTGATTTGATGTTTTTCATGGTGATCCTTCAGCAAACACTGCGCTTGTATGTCTCAGTGATGCAATCATTCAGTGAGGCCATTTTTTTCGTGATTTTGCAGGAAAACCGGAAGGAAGTGCTGGGTTTCTGTCAAAACCATGGTAAAAATGCGGCCACGTGACCACAAGGCACTGCAAACAGACATAAATGCAGCCATGTTGCCGAGGGTCCAAAATGACAGTCAGATGACCATGGGGTGGATTTGGGATCCAGGCCATCAATCCTCTTTTTCAAGTAGGTCGCAACTTAAGAGTCGCTTAGTTGTAAGTCGAGGAATAATTGTTCCCCTGAGCCTGTGGGTTAGGTTCTAGGCTGAACCTACCTGGTAAAATAGGAGGAGGAAGCAGGGAGGGCTCTTCAACTGCTTGGGAGGAGAGAAAGAGTCAGACAGTAGTGAGGAGGTTGGGGAGGAAACTGAGCCATTCCTGGAAGTTGAGGAAGGCTCAGAGGAGGGCTCTGCATCAGGGGCAGAGGTGGGACCAGGGCAGGCTGGCAGTCATCAGCTGCCTTCGGGCTCAGACAGCAGTGAGGAGGAGGAGCTTCTGGAACCTGTTCCCAGCCTGCGCATGTGCAGAGCTGTCAAAAGGAAGGCTCAACATGGGAGGTGGATGATGAATGGCCCCTCCCATCAGGATTAAAAGGGAAGCAAAAGGGGAGGGGGCTTTTGCAGGAAACAACTCGCCCCTTCCTTCGTTCCAGCCTTGTAAGGATTTGTCTGTATAACCCAGCCCTTCCCTGTCAGCACTGAGTATGGAACTATTTACTGGGCAGCATTCCAGGATTGATAAAGGTCTGAGCTAAATTAGTATATCTTCGCAAGACTCTTTGCCAAGCCATTGGCTGACTGGATGAAATAAACTCACATTAATGTAATAAAAGAGGTTTTTGCGGGGACTCAGAATTGACTTTGGGGAGGCCTAGGACAGAACAGTGGTGGCAGATATCTTCTTCCTTGACGGAGGACCTTCAGCTGGTAGCAATCACACGGTGGCTGAAGCTCTGCTGATCTTCCTGGAGGCCCTTCCCGAGCCTGTCATCTGCTACGAACTCTACCAGCGCTGCCTTGACTGCTCCCAGGATAGTCGCCTCTGCCGGCAGGTAGGGCCTCAGAGGTCATTCGTCTCGGTTCATCCTGGTTCTCGTTTCCTCCTTTCAGCAATGGAGGGACCGAGTTTTAGTTCCCTGTTGGCATCTGCAGTGAGCCCAACTCTTTCCCAGGTAAGTAGGACATGGCCTCTTGCCTCTTTCACACTCTCCTCGGTACCAGCACGGACTGTCCAGGGCAGAGGTCGGCAACCTTAAACACTAAGAGCCACAAAGGTCCTAATTGAAACCCCCCCCCTTCAATTCTGGGGCTGAAGTCCAGTTCCCCCACCCTAGAGTCTCCTCCTAGTGCTGTGTCTTTTTTCCTCTACCTGGCCTAACTGAAAGCCCTACCAATTGTGGAGCTGACCAGCAACAGAGAGCCACAGCAGAGGGATGAAAGAGCCACATGTGGCTGTAGAGCCGCAGGTTGCTAACCTCTAGTCCAGGGATATGCATAGAGGCTCCCATTCCCTCCTCTGTGTGTGGTAAGCAGAGACCCAATATTGAGGGTCAGTACTGTTAACTCCTCTCCAGCACAGGTGCTGTGGTCGTAATTCTCATTCCTTTCTTTATGAGAGCCATGGTGCAGTGGTTAGAATGCAGCACTGCAGGCTGCCTCTGTCCACTGCCAGCGGTTCGATTCTGACCGGCTCAAGGTTGACTCAGCCTTCCATCCTTCCCAAAGTCGGTCAAATGAGGACCCAGTGTTTTGGTCCACCGTCAGCCTGCGAAGACGGCAGCAGAGTCGGACAGTGGGGAGGAACATGGGCCAGTCCGGGAGTCTGGGGAGAGCTCGGACCAGGCTCCTGCATCTGATGCAGATGGGGCCAGGACCATCTGGGAGTTAATGTGCTGACTCCAGAGCCTCCAGAATCTGACAGCAGCAAGGCAGAGGAACAGGGGGAGACTGTTCCCAGTGCACGCTTGCGCAGAGCTGCCAGAAGGCAAGAATAGTTAAGACCAAAGGGGTGACTTGGGAATAAAGGCATGGAGGGGATTGGCCCCTCCCATCAGACATAAAGGAGGAGCAAAGGGACAGGAACCCTTGCAGGAAGCAACGTCGTTCGCTCTGTTCGGATTAAACCTTGAAGCTCTGTGTGGATTTCGTATTCCATTTCGCTTTTTACAGTTAATTTGGCACTTTAGTTGTTGGCAGCAATTCAAAAGAGAGAAAGGTGGGTGCTTATCTCGGGGGACTGTTTGGGACTCATTACGGGCTGGGACTGAACATAATTCCCAGCCGTTGAAATAAAAAGAGGTTTGTTTGGACTAAGTGTGTGCTTAATTATGGTCTCAGGAAGCCTTGGTCAGAATACCCAGATTGTTGGGGGCAAATAAACTGCTCCGAGCGTGCTGCCAAATGTTATGGAGCGGCACATAAGTGCTATTGCTATCACTTTTCCAGGTTATTAGCCTGTTACCACGCTCACACCGGAATGTCTTCCGCTACGTGATGGCCTTCCTGCGAGAACTTCTGAAGTACTCCGAGAGCAACAACGTCAGTGCCAACATG
Source organism: Hydrophis major (assembly GCA_033807585.1). Classification (NCBI taxonomy): domain Eukaryota; kingdom Metazoa; phylum Chordata; class Lepidosauria; order Squamata; family Elapidae; genus Hydrophis; species Hydrophis major. Next base: position 12,496,875 of record CM066335.1, on the reverse strand, counting down.
CTAGGTGAGAACCAACCGAGTGGACTGGAGGGGGGGGGGGCTCTCCCCCCCCCACCTTTCCAGCCCTTCTTATCTCCCAGACGTTTGCTTCCTCCCAGCCACCCTCTTTGCCAGCCTCCTGCTGCGGCCTCCACCCAACCTGGTGTCCAAGCAGACTTTGCAAGATCGCCAGCGAGCCAACAGCTTCATCCTGGGCTTCCTGTTGGGAGCAGACGACTACTGAAGACCTGGCGTTGCATGCTGTGAGCCAGCCAAGTGGCCTGGGAGGAGGAGGAGAGCCCAGAGGTTCTGGGCTCTGGGACAGTTTACTACAGGGATTAAGATGCTTTCCAACACTGCGTGCGATTCCCTGTTCCTATATTTCATCTGTGCTGGTCGCTGGTGGTAGAAGCAGGAGGGTTCCTGGTGGTTTAGCAGACGGCCCGTTTGCTGATCTTGGCCGGCAGGCGGTAACAGTTCCGTCCACTCCCAGTCTAGTACTGTATTTCCCCATCTTTTGTTCCACCAGTTTTATGCTCTTAAATCGTGACGAGGGCCAGGATCTTTTCTCTGTAAGGGAAGACAAGCAAAAGCCCCATTCATCTCTTCGCCTGCTTTTGTACAGCCCAGTTGTCTGCTCCCATCTGTGGCCCTTGCTCTCCACTCACCTGGCCTCCCACTGTAGTAGGTTGTATTTCACACACACAAAAAAAAACTTGTATTTCACAAAACACCACACACTGCCAAAGCAGAAGAGGGAGGGGGAGGAGAGGGGGAGGTGGGAGCAGCAGATCCCTGGCTTTCAAGTGAGGTCCACGGGCGAATCCGGGTAATTGGTTTCCCCTTCCTTTGAAGTTTCTGCAACTTTTGTCTTTCCGGTTGTCCGTTTTCAGGTTTCTGTACTTTGTGCATATTCACTCTTTCTCTCTCTCTCTCTCTCTCCTTTTTTTAAAAAAACTGTATAATTTATTGGGAAAGTTGTTTCAAAATAAATCCGCATTGTGCAAAAGGTGTCTTGGTATTCGTCGGCAAGGAGCAGAGCGGTTGAGGGCTTCTCCAGAGATCTGTTGGGGATCCTTAGCGAGGCTGGAATGGAGATTTTTGGAAACCTTCCAAATCTTAGAAAAGGGGAATCAATTCCATGAAACAATGCTGCTCCTTATACAAGGACAACCTTGTGCTTCAGTAACCCTGGTTTTGGTTGACCTGTGTTTAACAAGCCATAATATAGCATGGGGACAGGGTGGCTCAGTGGCCAAGATGCTGAGCTTCCGATCAGAAAGGTTGGCAGTTCAGCGGTTCGAATTCCTAGCACCACGAAATGGAGTGAGGTCCCGTTACTTGTCCCAGCTTCTGCCAACCTAGTAGTTCGAAAGAATGTAAAAAACCCATTTTTTGGCAGGACGGCCTCCTGCAGACTTCTGCCAGTGAAAATGGAGCTCAGGGGGCCACGTGTGCATCCCCCCGAGCTCCATTTTCACCGGCAGAGTCCTTTGCTGTTTCCAGGCTGGCCCCATGGGCCAGAGCTAAGCACCCTACAGGCCTGATGCAGCCCACAGGCCTGAGTTTGATACCCCTGTTTTTGGGGCCTCACCCATCTCTTCTTAGGTGTGCCTTACCTCTTCTTCCAAGGCTTCATTTGCATTGAGGCAAGGCTTGCTCCTTTTCTACGCCAAAACCTCCACACTTAAGTGCCGTGATGGCGAACCTATGGCAGGTGTGCCACAGGTGGCATGCAGAGCCATTTGTGCCGGCAAGCGAACTGAGGCCAACTTACCTCACTGGGCGTGTCTATGCCTCATAGCTAATTTTTGGCCGGTTTGAGGCCTCTTTCAGGCCTCCCAAAGGCTTGAGAAAGGCTTCTGCAGGCTTCTACAAGCTTTGTAGGCCGAAATTTAACCTTGTTTCGTCACTTCCGGTATTTTCGGAAAAACAGGAAGTGATGAAACGGGGCTAGCTTTCAGCCTACAAAGCTTGTAGAAGCCTGCAGAAGCCTTCCTCAAGCCTTTGGGAGGCCTGGAAAAGGACTCAAACAGGCCGAAAATCAGCTGTGTGGCGCAGCGCAGGTAAGGTGTGGGGGGATTGTGTGCGCATGAATAGGGGACGTGGGGGGGGGCACACATTGCCTTCTGGGTGCTGGCATGTGAGTGTAAGCAAGCACAACACAATTTTTGGCACAGGAGCCCAAAAAGGTTAGCCACCACTGCTTTAAGCGCTATTGATAACCTCAGAACACGGAGGCTGCTGAGATTCCTTGACTCAAGCAATTGCACGGAGGGCCACTGCATGAAATTTGGTTGCACTGATAGGTTCCAAGTCACTGGGCATGTTGGCTTCCTCCAGATGGAAGCCGATGTCGGAATACCCAAAATTGTGGGCTGTGGGAGAGAAGTGTTTCTGCTTCGCCGAGCTTGGGTCTGTGTGAAATCCTCCTTGCAATGCTTGGGAGCTTTTTTGCAGGAGGATTTTTAATATAAGGGCAGGGTGAGGGCGAAGGGAGGAAAAAGGGTCAGTCCATGAATCTTGTGAAGAAGGAGTGGAAATTATGGGAAGGAATAACAGGTGCAATTTATTTTTCCAGTTTTGTTTACACACACACACACTTGCTTTTAATCAAGATTCCTTTAAGGAAGCTGTAACTTCCCAAGTCTTTTCTACTTCACAAAAATCCAGGAATGCTTCTTTCAAAAGAGAAATTTCAAAGCCTCTCTTGAGATTCCTAATTTGCTGGTATATCTGAGGAGAGAGAGAGAGATAAAACTTTCATTTGGGTGATTGGCCTATAAAAATATATTCAACCCAATAAACGGCAAGAACCATTGGTAAAACTGGTAAAACAACTGCCATCCTTTCTCAGATTGGCTTGAAATTAGAGGCCAGGTTCTTTTTAAAAAATTGCTAGGGGTTATTAACAATCCATCCGCAGGACCTGTCATCTCCTGGGCACTCAGGAAAACATTGAGGTCAGCTCTCTTGGTGAGCTTTGCTCTCCTGCTGCCACCCCACAACAATGTGTTGCCTAGTTGCGTGTCGAAAGTTGCATCAGACACACTGTGCTGCTGTAGAACAGTTTTCTATTTGCTGATGGATAGATTAGCTGCAGGAGAGGCATTTCAGCCACTTGGACTGTCTGTGTTCCAAGTCGCAAGAAAAAAGATGCTTCCTCTAGCTTGTGAAGCTTAAGGGTCACTCTGGGTTGCTTCCTCCTCCACTGCATCCACTTTCTCATTCAAATTGTCTCAAAACTAATAGCACTTAGGACTTCACAGTGCTTTACAGCTCTCTCTAAGTGATATACAGAGTCAGCCTCTTGCCCCCCAACAATCTGGGTCCTCATTTGACGCACCTCTGAAGAATGGAAGGTTGAGTCAACCTTGAGACAGTCAAGATCGAACTCCTGACACTGGGCAGAATTAGCCTGCACTACAGCATTCTAAGCTCTGGGAAGGAAGGAAGGAAGGAAGGAAGGAAGGAAGGAAGGAAGGAAGGAAGGAAGGAAGGAAGGAAGGAAGGAAGGAAGGACAATAGCAATTACACTTATATACAGTTTCACAGTGCTTTACAGCCCTCTCTAAGCGGTTTACAGAATCAGCTTATTGCCCCCAACAATCTGGGTCCTCATTTTACCCACCTCGGAAGGATGGAAGGCTGAGTCAACCTTCAGCCAGTCAGGATCAAAGTGCTGGCAGTGAGCAGTGAGTTAGCCCTGCGGTATTTCATTCTAACCATTGTGCCACCACATCTCAGTGGTCCCACCTACTGGTACACCACAGTGCACAGCAGCCCGGATCTGGGCAAACGTTAGGCTTGTAGGATGTAGATTTTTTTTTCTTCTAGAAGTCTGCTCAGGGGCTAAGACGCTGAGCTTGTCGATCAGAAAGTTCAGCGGTTCAAATCCCTAGCGCCATGTAATGGAGTGAGCTCCCGTTACCTGTCCCAGCTTCTGCCAACCTAGCAGTTCAAAAGCACATAAAAAATGCAAGTAGAAAAATTTGGTGGGAAGGAAACAGCGTTCTGTGCGCCTGCGGCATGTAGTCATGCCAGCCACATGATCACGGAGACGTCTTCCGACAGCGCTGGCTCTTCGGCTTTGGAACGGAGATGAGCAGCGCCCCCTAGAGCCAGAAACGACTAGCATATAGGTGCGAGGGGAATCTTTACCTTTACCTCAAGTTTGTCAACTCTAGTAGGAAGACAAAAACCCAGCTAGACTTCTTCCTTAATCTGTTACTGAACAATGACCAGTTGACTTCATTTGCAGCATGTTATCTTTTGAAGAATGTTCAAAACGTTTGCCGGTCCAAAGTATGGACTTAGTAGCCTATTATCTGGTAGCCTAAGGGATAAACCTCCCAGGTGGTGTCCATTTAATGTTATGGGTTGCAGCTAGCCCCCTCCACACCCACCCACCACCCCGATATAGCAAGGGAAGAACACTGAGTGAAAACTTTTTAAAAAATTGGATCAGATTGAGTTAAAGTCACCTCTGAGCCACTAGATACTCTGGTTGAATGATGCACTTTTGGGTCATTCTGTTAGCTGGGATTTCCCAGTTTTCTGCTGAATCATAAACTGACCTTATGTTGGTTGAGTTTGCACAACCTTCTAAGATAAATGGTGGTCAGCCGGTTTGTGGTGGAGGGTTGTGAGAGCAATAGCCAGCCCTGGGTGCAGTGGGAGGCTTGCAAACTCATTCATCTTGAATGTGATCCTTATCTTGCAAGGGCTGGTTAAAAGAACCCAATTCACCTTGGCTGATCCTGAGGGACAGCAAGCGAAGTTCGATGTTGGCTTTCATTTGGACTCTTAGCTTTTTTTTTATTTTTCAGTGTAAACATATTTTGTAGGCGTTGCATAGGTATGTGTAATTCTAATCTTCCAACTTCAACAACTTCAACAAAGATTATCTTTCCATAATCCATTCCTCATTTTCCCATTAGTTCATTTAAACAGAAATAACATTTCGTTGCACCTTGTATTGATAGTCCCTAAGTACTATTATTTAATGTTTTTGGAGAATTATTCATAGTTCTACCATAACTTCAATATTCCAATTGCGTAGGGTTAATAATAATGCTAAATATTAACAATATTTAACCAATTCCGGAAGTGTTTCTCAAAATCCCACACAATTTCTATTCCTTAATATTTTGAATTCATAATATATTTTAACACACTATTAATATATTAACCATACAGTTTAATTGCTTGAATTGGATTCAAAGACCCACCGCTGTGATTCTGTGCAGGAATTACTGCTTTACTCTAATACAGGGGTCTCCAACCTTGGCCACTTTAAGCCTGGAGGACTTCAACTCCCAGAATCCCCCAGCCAGCTTTGCTAACCTACAAGCTTTGCTGGCTGGGGATTCTGGGAGTTGAAGTCCTCCAGGCTTAAAGTTGCCAAGGTTGGAGACCCCTGCGCTAATATGCTCTTTGCATGAACGTTCAGAAGACATTAGAGTTCATTGTAGGTCATTCTTCCTCCCTCATTTGCTACAGAGCCATCCGGCATCTGTGCCTCTCTTGTTTGCAAACCGGTCAGAATCCTGGATTCTAGCAAAAGGTGACCAGCCTCACCAGAGAGTTTTGGATGAGCAAGCGGGGGGGGGGGGTGGAGGGGGGGGACTGAAAAGAAGCAACATAAAATCCCTGCTGTTGCCATGACAGTTGTCCCCATGGTTGAATCTCCATGATCTAGAAACACCATCTTCGTGACGTACCATGTGCTCTTGAATTTCATAGCTTGCTAAATTGGGGCATCGACCGAGCAGAGTAATAACCATCATTATTATTATTATTATTATTATTATTATTATTATTATTATTATTCTGTCTAAAGAGTAAAAGGGGAAATGTTGCACCTCCAAGACAATCCTCTCTAGCACCTTCATTGTTCCTTGCTTCCATTTGGTTTCTGTTGGCCATCTTCTTAAGACATAGGCATCTGTGTGAGCACACAGAGGCTCATGTTTTGTTTGTGGCAAGATGGGTAGCAAAGTATTTAAAAAATAAAGTAAACCCACCCTTTCGACAAAGGAAAGGCAAGCCAAGTTGGGGCTGGCATGAGCTATCTGATTTCTCATGTATGACAGTTACAACAATTATGTAAATCAGACACTTTGGGCAGCAACTATTTTGCAAGGCAACCCATGTGTTTTTCACTTTCCACGCTGGATTTGCCGTCTTATTTCCCGTGAGCACTCCACCACCATCTCCTTCCCCTGCCACGCCCACCAAGCCACGCCTACAGAACCGGTAGTAAAAAAAAAAAATTGAATCCCACCAATGCTCTGGTTGTGTTTGGGTTGATTCAATTCGGTGCAATATTCTTTACTTTCTAGCCTGGTTGTTTTCTCAGGAAGAATGCCGATTTTATGTATTGCAAAACTGCCTTTTTGCAGGTTTAAGAAAAATAATCATGTCATCACACTACAAAAAAGATGCTGAGACTCTAGAAAGAGTGCAGAGAAGAGCAACCAAGATGATTTGGGGACTGGAGGCTAAAACATACGATGCATGGTTGCAGGAACTGGATCTGGCTAGTCTAGGGAAGAGAAGGACCAGGGGAGACAGGAGAGCAGGCTTCCAATATTTGAGGGGATGCCGCAGAGAGAAGGAAGGGCTCAAGCTATTTTCCAAGGCACCCAGACAAGGAATAATGGATGGAAACTGAATAAGGAGAGATTCAACCTGAAAATAAGGAAAAAATTTTCTGACAGTGAGAACAATTAACAAATGAAACAGAAGTTGCCTTCGGAAGTTGTGAGAGCTTCATCTGTGAAAGCTTTCAAGAAGAGACTGGACTGCTATCTGTCAGAAATGGTGTAGGGTCTCCTGCTTGGGCGGGGGGTTGGACTAGATGGCCTATAAGGTCCTTTCCAACTCTGCTATTCTATTCTTATTCTGTATTCTATTCTATTCTATTCTATTCATGTTGCCTTTCCCTGTCTCTGGTAATTCAATCCCTAAATTGGATGAAATCTTGTAGAAGCTGCTGAATAAAACAATTTGCCACAAGATGGAGCTCTAAGCATTTGAAGAAAGAAAATTAGAGTTCCCGTTTTTTCAGATGGAATTCCCTGAGTGGCATGCACACACACAAACACACACACACACACACACATACACACACATATACACACACATATCATCCGGCTTTGCAGCAGCTGGTCCCTCTATTTTACGAATTGTGGACCATTAATTCCACAAATCACAAAAGCTTCCATTCCCATGTCAAAATCTACCCTCTCTCTCTCTCTATCCTGGTTTAACCCACCCACCTCCCCAGGCCTGTAATGGACATACAGAAAAACACAATAAATTTTGGAAGCACCTTTTTCCCAGTAACCTATATTTAATTGAACAGCATTTATGAGAGGCAATTCTCCATCAGATGAGATTTTTAAAATGTGCAAATATTTCATCTCCGTGAAATATTTTCAAGCTCCTTGAGGGTAACAAAGTTAATAAGGGAGAACGTTGCCTAAATTTCAGTATTCAAATTTTGATTCAGAAATGTTGAGAATCACTTTAATCAGTTCTGAAGGATATCAGTTAGCAATCAAATGGAAATTCCTTCCTTTTGATCATCTAGAACTAACAGACTCCAAGCCCGATATTTTCAGTGCAAACACCTGGGGTTTTTTTTTACACTTGTCCATGTTCGAATTTAGGTCAAGCAAATGTTGAATTAGAATTTTATTTTTATTTTTTGGAAATAACTTTTCCCCCTCCACCCTTTTCCTGTTGTGTTTTCAAACAGCTGCTTGATGGGATTAAACCCAGAACTGCATATCTGCAGTTTCAAAAAAAAAAAAAAGAAGAAAAATGCAGCATTTATCTTTAATTGTGGGAATTTTGAAGTCTCAGTCAAAGTCTATTCAGCTCGTTCGTATATTCTTGTACACAACCTTGAGCACAATGGAGCCACATAATTAGTGTGCCTAATTCTGTTCTATTGCCTTCCCCAGCTACCAAATCTGGATTTATTTCTTAAGCCCCTTGGCCTTTCCCTACAAGGAATGCCACCGTAATACGATGTCAAAGACCGTGGAATTAGGCTTAAGCTATGGTTAGGGATCCTCATAGATGAGGCGGGTGCATGCCTGAAGCCTAGTACAGCTTGAGCTGGTAGTGAGTGAAGTCAACACTCGTAGACATTTTTTGAAGGAAGGAAAAGATCACCAACAAAATGGTAAAATTGCACCCACAGCTTACAAGATTGCAAGATGATTTGACTGAGGAGTATTTGGACATTCTAAAGAATTGTGGCTGGACTCTCTTGTTACACTGTGCTTGTGAATTACGCTAGCACTACCAGGTAGTTTGTTCTATGGAAAGAAGAAACATTGTTGAGAGTATGCAAGGACGAAAATCGAATTAAATGACAGAGGAAGGAGACCAGCGAGCAAGGAGGAACAATAGAGGAGGATATGGCTGGAGGGTCTAGCCTCCCTTAAGCTTCTTAGTTCAGGGAGGATCCTGAACAAGTTGAAAGTTGGAGTGTCGAAGTGTGAAACCTCCAATGGAGGCTCTTAACAGATAAAAACATAGTGTGGGAATGTGGAAACACACAGAGCTCAGCCCATCTGCTGGTATTTCGACTACTACCAGAAACATGTACATGTAGAGGAGGAGGAGGAGGAAAGGAAAGGAAAGGAAAGGAAAGGAAAGGAAAGGAAGGAAGGAAGGAAGGAAGGAAGGAAGGAAGGAAGGAAGGAAGGAAAAGAGAAAGGAGGAAAGAAAGAAAGAAAGAAAAAAGAAAGGAGGAAGGAGGAAGGAAGGAAGGAAGGAAGGAAGGAAAGAGAAAGAAAGAAAGAAAGAAAGAAAGAAAGAAAGAAAGAAAGAAAGAAAGAAAGAAAGAAAGAAGAGGAGGAGGAAAGAAAGAAAGAAAGAAAGGAGGAGGAAGGAAGAGGAGGAGGAGGAGAAGAAGAAAAGAAGGAGAAAGAAAGAAAGAGGAGGAGGAGGAGGAAGAGGAAGAAGAAGAAGAAGGGGAAGGGGACGAGGAGAAGGAGAAGGAGAAGGAGAATTATTATTTTACAGGTAGTCCAGAATTTGAGACCAGAATTTCCATTCATAAGCAAGTGAGTAGCCCCAGATTTTACATCTCTTTCTGCCTTGGTTGTTAAATGAATCCCTGCCCTTGAATCATGTGGTCGTTAAGCGAATCCAGTCTCCCCCCCCCCCCCCCGACTTTGCTTGGGGGTAGCTGCTGGAAAGGTCACAAGTTGCGATCCCATCACCCTGGGATGCTGCAACTGTTTTAAATACATGCCGACTGCCAAGCCTGGGAAGATGCAACGGTCGTAAGGGCGAGGACCTGTTGTAAGTCCCCTTTTTTCAGTGCCGTTGTGCCTTCGAATGGGTTGCTAACTGGATGGACTCTTAAGTCAAGGACAACCGATATTTATTGCCTGTAACACAGCTCATGGGCTACCCAACAGGGTTGGCCAAAAGTGGCACTCTGTGACAGCAGCAAGGTAGCATCACAGATATAGAGGGTGGGCTGTGAACCAGCGGCTGTGGGTTTCCATGTGAAGTGAGGTCTTCCAGACAGAGATGGGCAAATCTTTAGAACAGCCCCAGTGCATCCTGCACCCCTCTGATAAAGAGAAAAGAAGGGAGGATACTATAGGATCGGAAATAAAAGCAGAGGAGAAGAGAAGAGAGAAGGGACGGAAGGATAGGAAAGGATTGGAAATAAAGGCAGAGAGGAAGGGGAGGGACAGAAAAGAGGAGGGGAATGGAAGAGGAGGAGAGAAGTGAAGAAAAATGAAGAGAGAAGAGAAAAGAAGAGAAGGGAAGGGAGGAGAGGTGAAGAGAGGAGAGGAGAGGAGAGGAGAGGAGAGGAGAGGAGAGGAGAGAAGAGAAGAGAAGAGAAGAGAAGAGAAGAGAAGAGAAGAGAAGAGAAGAGAAGAGAAGAGAAGAGAAGAGAAGAGAAGAGAAAGACCATCTTATGATTGCAACAAATAATAATCATAATAAGGTTTATATTTCTTTCGTATCTCTTTATTATAAAGCTATATTTACATAGAACAAACCTTTACAGAAACACACACTGGTAACCCAGTTACCAACAAGGGTTTAAGCAAGTAGGCATCCCTAGCTGGCATAAATTAGAGTTCTTTACAAAGGAAAGCCACCTGGAAAAAATAATAATAACGCAGATGGGAGCTGCCACACCAGGCTTCTGCGCAGCTCCTCCCCATGGCCCAACACACACACACACACAAGTGCAAAACAAGAAGAGCACAGGGCAAATTCTTTTACAACCCGGGGATGTTTTTGCTTTGCAAGTGCTAAAGCCCAAGCTAAGAGGTCTTTGGTGAGAAGGTTCCTTCAAGGCAAAATGCAGTTGCAACGAAACGACTTAGAGAGCATATTGCATGCATCGAAAGAGCTTCCATGCCTGTTCCGATTGCGTTTACAACCTCCCGGTAAGGTAAGCCCCAACTTATTAGCCGAGCTCAGCAAGAGGGAAGAGGGAGGAGGGAAGAGCCGTCGCAGAAGGCCACTGTTGTTTTCCCCTATGGACGGTTGAGCGATGGGACTTCAACCTCCTGTCCATTGCAGCTGATTTAAATCAGGGGTGTCCAACCTTGGCAACTTTAAGAGTTGTGGACTTCAACTTTCAGCTTTGCTGGCTGAGGAATTCTGGGAGTTGAAGTCCACAACTCTTAAAGTTGCCAAGGTTGGACACCCCTGATTTAAAGAAAGGGTGAGGTTCAAACAAGAGGTCGTAACCTTGGCTCAGGATGGAGAGTAAACAGATAAACAGATAATCAGAGTTGGAAGGGACCTTGTAGGTCATCTAGTCCAACCCCCTGCCCAAGCGGAAGACCCTACACCATGTCTGGCAGATGGGAGTCCAATCTCTTCTTGAAAGTCTCAAGTCATGAAGCTCCCACAACTTCCGAAGGCAACTTCTGTTCCATGGGTTGATTGTTCTCACTGTCAGAAAGTTTCTCCTTATTTCCAGGTTGAACCTCTCCTGGTTCAATGTCCATCCATTATTCCTTGTCTGGCTACAGCTTGACCCCTTCCTCCTCTCTGTGGCACCCCTCAAATATTGGAACACTGCTATCCTGTCTACCCTGGTCCATCTCTTCCCTAAGTTAGCCAGGCCCGGTTCCTGTAAGGGTGGAGAAGACCATAAGAAATGGGGCCCACCTAAGTTGGGCAAAACTTAGGGTTTTTTGGGAGGTAGGGAAAGGACGGATGGTCTTGTGCGGGGAAGATGTTTTAGAAAGTGGCACGTAGGTTTTGTTTGTTTGTTTGTTTTTGTTTAAAGAGACGCTGGGCAGGAAGTCCCTAAATCTGTTTCACCCCAAGAAAGGCTAGACTGGAGGCTCCCAAGATGTCCCGCAGAAGGTCAAGGGCAGGAGGATGCAGCACACCCCAATTGTGGTCTGTTCTCACTTCCCACCCACCCGCTGTCTTGTGCGGCAGACAGAAATGTAGCAGCTCAGCTTAAGCATCTAAAGGGGGATACAGCCGTTGGTGTTGAACGCTTTTTGGGCTGTTGTGGAAACTCTGCTCTTGGGAATGCTGTGATGGGAGGAATGCAAAAGGGGGCAGGTCAGGTCAGGGGGGCCTGGGAGGGGCTGCTGATGAGCTATCAAAAGTGCTTTTCACTGGCCAAACGACCTTGGACTCCAAGGGTACCAGTGGTGGAAGAAGGCCTTGCAAATAGCTTGGAGGGGACATGAGGGTGTTCTCTCAGCCTCCGCTTAGCTTTCATGGCAAAGAGGCAGAGAACTGATGCTACGCCTTCCTTCCTTCCTTCCTTCCTTCCTTCCTTCCTTCCTTCCTTCCTTCCTTCCTTCCTTCCTTCCTTCCTTCCTTCTTTCCTTCCTTTCTTTCTTCCTTCTTTCCTTCCTTCTTTCCTTCCTTCTTTCCTTCCTTCCTTCCTTCCTTCCTTCCTTCCTTCTTTCCTTCCTTCTTTCCTTCCTTCCTTCCTTCCTTCCTTCCTTCCTTCCTTCCTTCCTTCCTTCCTTCCTGTCTACACTCGGAGCCACCTTCTGGGTCCTCCTTGCATCCTTTTCAGCTTTGCCTGGTGGTGGGAAGAGAGAGAGAGAGAGAGAGAGCCACAGAAGTGTCACCAGCTGGAGCAGGAGGCACCATGAGACCATAGAAGGTGGAAATGTTAGATCCGCATGCTCTTCCCCTCCCGCTCTTGGGGCTTCCCGGGTCAGGCAGCTCTGGTTCAAACTCTGCCATGGATGGAAGCCCTTTGCAAGCAAAGTCGATCAAGCAGAGAGGACACAACAGGGCGGGTCATTCCCAGGCAGTCCTTCATCCTGCAAAGATCAAAGAAAGAGCAAGTTGAAGACTCTCCAAGCCTTCCTGGAAGCCTCCGGCCACCATCTCCATCACACACCCCCTTGTCTTGCAACACCTTGGTTGTCTGGAGAAGGCAACTTCATACATGGTTGCCGATGGCTTCTTATCTCCAGGGAGACGAAGAAATAAAAACCATGAATGATCTCTTTGGAATCCAAAAGGTTCACCCAAATCAGCAAGCAGGCCTCGGAGGGGAGAGCAGTTGCCACTCACAAATGACTTCAAGGGGTCTTACCAGGGGAGCCCACCCAGCAGGAGTGGGCTTCAAAATTTTTAGCAAAGGGTTCTCTTCCCGGTGGCTGAGTGGGCATAGCCATGATGGGTGTGGCCTTGTTGGTCTCCTGCACTACAGCGGGGGGTAGGGGGATTGCTCTCCCCGGGCTCCGGAGGCTTTCTTCAAGCCTCCAGGAGGGTGAAAACGGTCTCCCCGGACTCCTGAGGCTCTCTGGAAGCTGGAAACGGGCCCATTTCTGGCCTTCCTGAACTTCCAAGAGGCCCGTTTTTCACCCTCCCCGAGCCTCCGCGTGCGCCCTGCACTTACCTGCATCCAGAACGGGCCATGTGGGGGCTCCTGGGAGGGGAGGGGTGGGCGGGGCCAGCCAGGAGTGGGATTTGGGGGTTCTTTGAACTGCACAGAATCTTAGCTAGGGGGTCTCTCAGGGGTGGGATTCTACAGGTTCACACCTATTTGCTAGAACCGGTTGTTAACATTTGGAGAACTGGTTGTTAGAAGAAATGACTGGCCTAATCCTGTAAGGAAGGAAACATTCTGGTGTTGCTTACAGAAACTGCCTCTCCATTAACTCTTCTTACATTCTTGGCAGGACTAGACTTCCTGTCTCTGGAACTTCTCTGGAGTTTTTTTTTTTTTTTCCTTCCTTTGCTGGTCCTTTGCTTGTGTGGAGTGACCATTCAAAGTTACAATGGCACTGAAAAAAGTGACTTATGACCATTTTTCACACTTACGACTGTTGCAGCATCCCCACAGTCATGAGAGGCCAAGCGAGGAGGTGCGTACTTCAACGTGAGTGATGTTGAATTGGCCCATACCCAGCCAGTCACATGACCACTAAGCCAAGCCCACAGAACCGGTTGTTAAAAAATTTGAATCCCACCCCTGGGCTCTCCCAAACCTCTGCAAACTCTCCAGCAGACCATCCCTGCCCCAAAGGGAGGACATGCTTCACTTCCTGTAATAGCAGGAAGGGCCATAATACAATACTGCTCTATTGGAGCCACTCCAAGATGCGTAAACCACCTGTTGTGGTTGGTACTTAAAAGTACCTTTCCTTTCTTTGAGGCACCGTTCAACTCCAAGTGAAACTCCAGGTGACTTTATGGATACTTTCTTCCATGTAGGATCCCCAAAATTCACCAAGGGATCCCTGGGTTGTAGGCTAAAGTCAGAAGTTCAAAAAACATCTCAGAAGATCTCCTTATTAGGACAAATTCCATAGGGTTGCCAAACATCCTACACGGAAGCGCCAATGGAGATTCATGGTTCAGGTCATGGTTGCCCCAGAGATGCTTTCTTTCAAAAGACAACTGGACTTCCTTGTTTTGTTGGAAGATTTTTCCCTTCCATCCTTCCATTCTCCACCATTCAATCAGAAGCTTTTTGGATGAGAAGTGAAACAACTTCTAGCAAAAGTCCAGTTGCCTTTTGAAAGAAAACATGTCTGGGACAACCACAACCTGGACGATTGAGAATCTCTGTGGACACTTCCATGTAGGATGTTTGGCAACCCTTTGTTATTGTCTTAGTAATAGCACCTTCTGCGGTGTTTCCTGAACTTCCTTTGTCAGCCTACAACCCAGGGATTCCTCCATGGCCTTTTAGGTGAAGGTTCCCCTCGCACACAAGCTAGTCATTTACGGCTCTAGGGAGTGGTGCTCATCTCCATTGCAAAGCCGAAGAGCCAGCACTGTCCGAAGACGTCTCCGTGGGCAAGCGACTGGCATGACTAAATGCCAAGGGTGCACGGAACGCTGTTCCCTTCCCACCAAAGGGGTCCCTATTTTTCTACTTGCATTTTTTACATGTTTTTGAACTGTTAAGTTGCCAGAAGCTGAGACAAGTAATGGGAGCTCACTCCATTACATGGCGCTAGGGATTCGAACCGCTGAACTTTCTAATCGACAAGCTCAGTGTCTTAGCCTCTGAGCAGACTTCTAGAAAAAAAAACATGGTGCTAGGGATTCGAACCACCGAACTGCAGAGCTTTCTGATCAACAAGCTCAGCGTCTTAGCCGCTGAGCCACCATGTCCCCTTTCTGGTCTTTAATCTATGCCTGATGTCCCCAGTATCCACCCTCCTCTTCCATCACTCTTCCATCCCGCCGTCTCTCTTACCTGTGCTAGAAAGGCATGGGTCCTTTATGTGAAAGACGAGGGCGAGGACGGCGATACCTCCGCCAGGCATTGTGCCGGTGCCCCCCAACACTCCGGACCACTTTGGGGTGTGCCATGTTCACATCCTGTCCTTCCAGGAGCTCCTTCCCATCACTTGCTTCAGAGACTGGACCTGTAGGAAGACAAGGAATGAGGCGATGGTGGGAATGGTTTCTTTACCAGGGGAGTTGGTCCATTTAGTCTCCTTCCCCCCCCCCCCCAATTCTAGAATTCCAGGTTTTGTTCAAGACTGCCAGCCGACAATCGCATGTCTGGAGCAGAAGATCCTGGAGTATGACTCATTCATGTATGCATTCTTACAGAATAACAGGGTGGAAGGGACCTTGGTGGCCTTCTAGTCCAGTGGTCACCAACCAGTGAGCCAGGGACCACTGGTGGTCTGGGAGAAAATTTTGGTGGTCCTCAGAGAAATATCACCCCAAAAGCACCCCCCAAAGTAATTAATCCTGGCTATGCGGGAAGACAAGGCTTGTGTCGCATTGTGAACAACATGAGGTAGTGAGGGGAGGGGGGAAAGGGCGGGGGGGGGAACTTGCCCCTATCACCCCACGTGCCTGGCTTGGCCACCGGGCTGCTTCTTTCCGCTTCTTTCTTCTTCTGCTTTTGGCTACACGCAAGGAAAGCAGCAAAAGTCTGTCTTTCTCTCTCCCAGACTCTGCCAGAAATGAGTCTTTGGGACCCTGCAAGGCCTCCTGCTCCAAGAGGCTGCAAAGACTCATTTCTGGTGGAGTTTGGGGAAGAGAAAGAAAGACTTCTGCTGCTTCTGCTGCTTTCCTTGCATGAAGCCAAAAGTCTCTCCCATCCTCCCACCCCCCGCTCAAGAATGGAGCTGGAGACGGTATCCTGCGATCCCAAATAAAGAAGGATCAATCAGTAGGAAAACGGGTGGGGAATTTTCCTGCAGACTTTGGGTGGGATTTTCTCAGGGTCTCTCTTGGTCCGCAGGATTTAAATTATGAATTTGGTGGTCCCTAAGATCCAAACGATTGGCGACCCCTGTTCTAATCCACCCCTCTGCTTAAGCAGGAGACTCTATACCAATGGTGGCTAATCTTTTGGGGCTCCCATGCCAAAAATTGTGCATGCATGCTCATGTGCCACCACTCAGAAAGCAATGCACGTGGAGGGGGCACAGCCCCTGTGCTTACGTGCACACACCCCCTGAGCCATGCATGTCTGCGTATGCATGCACAATCCCCCTGCCTATGCCACACATCTCTGTGCATGCACCCCTGTCTGCCACGCACTTCCACACTTCTATGCATGAGCACCAGATACCCGACAATCAGCTGGCAGGTGGGCGGTGTGCACACATGTGCAACGGGCATTCTTCAGGTGATCTCTCGCGTGACACTTCGGACACACATGCCATAGGTTCGCCATCACGGCTCTATAAGCTTCCAAACAAATGACTGTCCAATCCCTCCAGTGATGGAGCAACCTTCTGGAGATTCATGTCCATTTTTCAGTGAGCTTTTATTTCATACGCAACCTTACTGTCGTCGTCTGCCAAACAGATGGTGGTTTTATGGAAGAAATTGACCAAATTTGTACATTGTTCTTCCCCCCCTCCCCCCAAATAACTGCAAATAGTTGACACATGAGACCACATATTGGAAGTGTCCTGGTAGGCGGGCAGAAGTTGCATTTTACTTTGATATAAAAGTCTTGCAAGGTCTTCTGGCGTCCAAGCACTCATCATAGCCCTACTGACAGTTTCAAGCATCTGATTAACCTTTAATGGCCATAATAATAAATTTAATGTGCCTGCATAGGCCAATGTTGACGGTACATCTAGTCATGCTGTATTCGAGCTCCCAAAAGCGTGTGTCAAAAACAACTGGTCTTTTTTTGTAGCAAAGAGAAAAGACTAGTCTTTGACGATATTAGGGCACTGCTACTCAGGATTTTTCTTTTAAAAAATACATGAAAAACACAAGTAACAGGCAACACACATATCATTATTGTCATTTGCACCTCATACAATGAAATTAGTGTACATTATAACTATAAAAATAAAACACAAACACACCTCCTTCACATTCTATACAATTGAATGGGAAACCCCTGATATTGCATGAATATTGCACTGTACAGTAGAATTCAATAGAGTTACTGCCCTGGGATAGAAGCTGTTTTTCAGCTTATTCGTCCTTGTTGTTATTATCCTGTACCGTCTGCCAGATGTTAATAGTTCAAAAAAAAAGGGTGCCCAGGATGAGATGAATCTTCGTGAACTTTCTTATGGTAGCAGGAGCTATAAAGCTCTTCCAAAGAGGGGAGAGGGCAACCAATGATCCTCTGGGCAATGACTTAACCCTCTGGAATGCTGTCCTATCTGCCCCTCTGCAATTGGCAAAGCATACAGAGGTGCAGGAAGTTAAAATGCTCTCTATGGTGCAGCGGTACAAGGTCACTAGCAGTTTTTCATTTCGTTGTTTTCTGAGAAGTCTCAGGTAGTATAATCTCTGCTGGGCCCTTTTACAAAAGAGTATTTTTTTCTCTCAATTGTTGATGCTCAGCTAAAGATTCCTGGCATGGGTGAAATGCTGCCCCCACTGCAAAGATCTCTGAATAAAAATAATTCTCTTTTCCATCAGTCCAGCTTTGATAGCCAATAGTGATAGTTAGAACCAAAATGGTAAGGCCAGTGTTTAAGTGACAGGCATATGGTCTGCAAACAGTAGCTGGCCAGCACATTTTAGGCAGAAAAAACAAGTAAACGGAGGTCTTTGGACTGCATAAATCCACTTTGGACTGTCGTGGCTGGACAGGAAAGAGAAAAGTTTTAAAAAGTACTATAGATTTTGTCTCCTCGATCAGCTCCTTCCACACAATCCCTTCCACCCAATCTTTCTGCTTTAGAGATTTCCCTCCCATCCTCCTTCACAGCTTGGGGGATGGCAAAACTGCTGCCTTTAAGGAAAGGAAAGTCCCCAGCCCTTTGATTTTATCAAAGAAAAGAGGAAAGGCATGCCAGCTCTCCGTAAATCACTGGAGGCCTGGATCTCTTTATTAGTCAGCACCAATCTGGAGCCTGAAGAGGCTCTTCCCACTTGGTTAGAAAGGAGTCTTTGGTCCTGGAGGACCAAAATTGGTTCCTCATTGGATTTTGTTGCTCTGGTGTCATCTTCCCATTACAGTGGGAAGGGCAGAAGAGATTTTTTTAAAAAAAAAAAAAGAATAAAAGCTTCAAGGAACTCTGGTTCCTAGAAAAACCCTATGTTTGGGGAGGAGAAGATTACAGATTAACAGAGTTGGAAGGGTCCTCACCTCTATATTTTCCAGGAGGAAACAATTTTGAGGGAGGGGACCTTATAGGTCATCTAGTCCAACTCCCCGCCCAAGCAGGAGACTCTACGGCATTTCTGACAAATGGCAGTTCAGTCTCTTCTTGAAAGCTTCCACTGATGAAGCTCCCACAACTTCCCAAAGCAACTTCTGTTCCATTGGTTGATTGTTCTCTGTGTCAGAAAATTTCTCCATATTTCTTATTTCTGAATCTCTCCTTGATCAGTTGCCATCCATTATTCCTTGTCTGGCCTCCAGGTGCCTTGGAAAATAGCTTGACCCTCCCTCCACTCTGACAGCCCCTCATATATTGGAAGACTGCTATCCTGTCTCCCCTAGTCCTTCTCTTCCATCTCTTCAGTAGACTAGCCATACCGAGTTCCTGCAACCGTCTTCTATGCCACAATGTCCTTTCCTCTATGCATCAAAAAGCAGAGAAAGTAACAGAATAACAGGGTTGGGAGGGACCTTGAAGGTCTTCTAGTCCAACCCCATGCTCAGGCAGGAAACCCTATACTATTTCAGACAAATGGCTGTCCAGTCTCTTCTCAAAAGCCTCCAGTGATGGAGCTCCCACAACTTCTGAAGGCCAGGTGTTCCACTGGTTGATTGCCCTCACTGTCTCAACTGATATTTCTGCCAGATCTTGAGGACAGAAATATCTTGAGATCTCCCAGATATTTCTGAGATGCCTCGGAAGATCTTTGGATCTCACCAGCTCAGCCGAGCCCCTCTTTTCTTTGCCTTACATCCCCCATCATACTTCTTCTCCCTTCAACCTCAAACATGGTTGCTCCACAGTTAGCTGCAAGGCCAAAGCAAGAGCAGCTACATTCTTCTCCGGAACAAGAAGTCTAGGGACCCAACAAATGTGCAAGACATGGGAGCAGTGTGAGTTGTGCTCCTCCTGATTATTATTATTTTTTGTAATCCAGGTAACAGGTTTCTGTTCCCAGATTCTTTTGGGGTTTAAAATTACAAAATTTAGGTTTTAGAGTTCAAAGTTTCAGAGTTATGGGCTTGAAACCTATATTACACTGGGTTTCCGTTCAAGATTCTTGACAGCTTGCTGCCCTTCCTAAACTGCAAGGAAGCTACAACCTGGCTGAGAATCCCACTCCTTTTATGCTTATGTTGGGCAATAAAACAAGCCAGGTTCTTCCAGCTCGCAACACTTTGGTTTCCAACACAACCATATTAAGAAGTTGGCCCTTGTCTGCCTCCAAGCCCCAGAATCTCTGGTTAAGGTACATGATCTTGTTTCCTAAAAAAAACAGAGAAGGGATCGGATGAATGCATATCACACCCAACAATGTGCAAAACCACACACTGTTACAAAGGTTGGAGGCTGTTTTTCAAGAGTCAGAAGCCTTCACCACTTAACTTAGAAGCCAGGATTCATTGCCAACTGTCTTGCCCTGATCCTGTTGCCTTGGGACAACCATGATCTGGATGATGGAGAAGCTCCAGAGATGATCAGAATTTATGTGGCTAAGTTAAGTGGGTCTCCACCCAACTGTATGGCCTTTTCTACCACAGTTAAGCAGCTTTAACTGTGATTTAAGATTTAAGCAAACCACTGTTAAATGAATGGCGTAATCATTAAGCAAACCTATCTTCCTCCATTGACTTTGTTGGAAGTCAGTTGGGAAGGTCTCAAATGAGGATGGCATGACCCTGGACACTACATCAGACTTGGCAAGTTTAAGGCTTGTGGACTTCAACTCCCAGAATTCCTGAGCTAACATGACTGGAGGAGGAATTCTGGGAGTTGAAGTTCACACGTCTTAAAGCGATCAAGTTTGAAGACCCCTGATTGATCTATCTATCTATCTATCTATCTATCTATCTATCTATCTATCTATCTATCTATCTATCTATCTATCTATCTATCTATCATCTCTCTCTCCGTACCTACCTATTTACCTTTCTATCTATCTATCATCTATCACAAGGGTCTTCAAACTTGGCAAGTTCAAGACTTGTGGACTTCAACTCCGAGAATTCCTGAGCTAACATGACTGGAGGAGGAATTCTTGGAGTTGGAATCCACAAGTCTTAAAGCTGTCAAGTTTGAAGACCTCTGTCATAAACCATAATAAATACACACCTATTGTCAAGCACTCAAATTCTAATCATGTGACCCTGGGGATGCTGCAACTTTCATAAATGCTGGTGGTAGGTCCCTAGTTTCGGGGCTGTTGTAAATTCGAATGATCGCTAAAGGACCAGTCATGAAGTCAAAGGGCTACCTGTGTGTGAATCTAGTCACTGATTCCAGACCAGAGGTGGTATTCAGCAGGTTCTGAACAGTTCTGGAGAACCAGTAGCGGAAATTTTGAGTTGTTTGGAGAACCGGCAAATGCCACCTCTGACTGGCCCCGCCGACCCCATCTCTTCTCTGCCTCCCGAGTCCCAGCTGATTGGCTGGGTCTTCTTTGGTTGCCCTGCATAGGAGAACGGAGCTGGAAAGCAGGTTAGTAAGGTGGGGAGGTGTCAGAGTATATTCATGAACTGGAATAGAGCATGGTAACCAGGTTAGGCAATGAATAGGCATAGCAACTAAGTCAGCCAATGAAGACTGTTTGGAAACTGAAACTCAAAGTAGCCTAGGTGTGGCTCTGTATTAAGGTCTGAAGCTCTGAAGCTATGTTGAGCTCTGAGTCTGTCTATTGAAAATGAAATTGCTTCTCTCCTCTGCTGTGTGTCTTGCTTGCCTGCTGAACTAAAGTGAAACTGAGGTCTGTTTCTGAGCTCCTGACATGTCTACTGTTCTGCTCCGAGCCTGTGACATGTCTGCCTCTGTTTGAGTTTGCTCCATGGTGGAGAAATCTACGACTGGTATTGTAAAATTTACTTTCCATGTTTATAAAGAAGTTAAATGAAGCCTCAGCCATCTGTGTTTACTTATCTGGCGCTGAATTTACGCTGCAATACTCAGTACAGGAGGGAATGGAGATTTTGCAGTATCCTTTCCCTGCCACGCCCATCAAGCCACACCCTCCAAGCCACACCATGCTCACCAAGCCATGCCCACAGAACCGGTAGTAAAAATCATTGAATCCCACCACTGCTCCAGACCTAAGAGATCCCACAGGAAATCTTGCCCGTCCCCCAGCAAATTTTCCCATTGCTATCTCTTCCCTCACTTTAACGCATGTTTTCCTGCACTCAAACCCCAGGGATTCACTACATCCTGAACCCAAGGCTGGCTCTTCCAGCCTTTTCTTGAGACCAACCTTCCAATAGTCATGGCAGAGGGCCCAACCCTCAGGTGGCTTTCTTTCCTGAACTGTCCCTAACCGGACCAATTCAGCAATGAAGTATTTCCTGGATGTTACGTTAGTCTGAATCTTGACCATATCTTTCAGCTTTGGGCCCTTCCAACCCCTGGATTTCCCTTGGCTCATCTAGGCTGTGCCAGCTGTCACAAAGCTCATGAAATGCCAACTGTTGCTGTTGATTCAACTTCATAAATACCCCGGGCCTTTTCCAGAGGTCAAGGTCTTTACAATCCCCAGCGAGAAGATGGCAGATAAACACTGTGGGGAACAAAGGCCAGGCTAGTCAGGAAAAATACACAAGTTTGCACCAGCTTGAAAAAAAGAAGAACTTTCTTCAAACTGGAGCTCCAGCCTTGCGGGAGTTCAACTCCCTCAATTCCCAATCAGTAGGACATCCCTTTCACGGAGACATGCTTCGTGCTCTCTGGGCTTGGTGGCTTTCTTGCAGATGTTTCATGACCCAACTAGGTAACATCATCAGTGCTAGGAGGAGGAGGAGGAGGAGGACTGTGGGGTCCTTGTTGCTCTCTGAGCTTGGTGGTTTTCTTGCAAACGTTTCATGACCCAACTAGGTAACATCATCAGTGCTAGGGAGTGTGGGGCTTGCTCCCTGTTTATATTCAATACTTTGCAAGTTTTGGTGGTGGCGGTGGTTTTGTCCTTGATAGTTCCTTGATTGGGGCCTTGTTTTCTGTTAGGTTGTTTACCTGAATATAAACAGGGAGGAAAGCCCACACTCCCTAGCACTGATGGTGTTACCTAGTTAGGGTCATGAAACATCTGCAAGAAAACCAGCAAGCCCAGGGAGCACCAAGGATCCCACAGTCCTTTTCCTCCTCCTCTTCCTCCTCCCTCCCTCCTCCTCTCCCTGCTAACACTGATGATGTTACCTAGTTGGGTTATGAAACATCTGCAAGAAAACCACCAAGCTCAGAGAGCACCAAGGACCCCACAGTTTCTTCTCCTCCTCCTCCTCCTCCTCTCTCTGCTAACACTGATGATGTTACCTACTTGGGTTATGAAACGTCTGCAAAAAAACCACCCAGCTCAGAGCTACAAATATTCCCCTTCAATTCGAGTGGGGCAACCTGTCCAACCAGGCTATCTTAACAGAAACACATCCCCAAGCGATGGCTAGCCATCCTGGTATGAGAGGCTGTCCTGCAGCAGAGATGGCACTTGGGTTGGCTTTGCTTCTTGCAGCCCTGCAGCCTTGACAGGATGGGATTTGTTCCTGGCATGAAAAGCGCTTTGTCTGGGCTGTTATTGGGGGCGGAGTGAGGGGAGAGAAGGAAGAGAATCCAGTTCCTGTCAACAGAGGCCGGCGGGCAAGGCCCCACTCAACATGTTGCTGACCACATCTTCAGAGGCTCTCTTCTTCTTTTTTTTCCTTTTTTTTAAAGCCAAGGGCCAGCAGGAGCAATCTCAGCTGAAAGGAGGACAACAATACAATGATATAGTCCAGCCTCGGGGGTCCATGTAACCTTTGATGCAACGCAGGGAAACGGGCCTTAATTTCTGTAGAACCAAACAGGTTTCCTTTCTGGAATCGAAATTCCTTTTTTCTCTGAGGGTGGCTGGGAGGTTGCTTAAACCCCCTTCCTTCTTTAAATTCACTGGCTGGGGAATTCTGGGAGGTGCAGTTGAATAGTTCAGAGAACCAGCAAATCCCACATCTGGCTGGTCCCACCTTCCATCTATTCTCTGCCTCCCATTGAGTCCCAGTTGATTGGCTGGGTCTTCTTTGGTTGCCCTGCACAGGAGAACGGAGCTGGAAAGCAGGTTAGTGGGATGGGGAGGGAAGGGGGATTTTGCATTAATCTTCCCCCAGGAGTGGGATGGGAATGGAGATTTTACAGTATCCTTCCCCTGCCACGCCCACAAAACCGGTAGTAAAAAAATTTGAATCCCACCGCTGCTAAGAAGGAAGCATGAAAGCAACTGTATCACCCTGTATATGGTGACAGATTCACACTAAGAAATGACTTAGCCATGGTTGACTGAATAAATAAGCCACCATTAGCCAAGTTCCCCTAACAGGCTTTATGAAACCCAAAGAGAGCTGGTTAATGTGGCGTGTAAGTCAGTGGTAGGATTCAAAATTTTTTACTACCGGTTCTGTCGACGTGGCTTGGTGAGTGTGGCATGTCTTAGTAGGCGTGGTGGACGTGGCAGGGGAAGGATACTGCAAAATCCCCATTCCCTCACACACACCCCCGCTAACCTGCTTTCCAGCTCCATTCTCCTGTGCAGGGCAACCAAAGAAGACCCAGACAATCAGCTGGGACTCAATGGGAGGCAGCGAATTGATGGGGGCGGGGCCAGTCAGAAGCGGTATTTGCCGGTTTTCTGAATGACTCAAAATTTCCACTACCGGTTCTCCAGAACTGGTCAGAACCGGCTGAAGACCACCTCTGGTGTGAATACAGCAATCCAATCACCTTCTTGTTCCATGCCAAGCTACGTTAGAAGGTGCAACTCCCAATTACGCACACTTTCACCCTCCAAACTTTTAATGCTTGTAAGCTCCCTGAACGAAAGCAGCTTAAACTAACAAGACTTGCAACGCCGTAAAGACGAACCAGTTTTGTGAAGGTGTTAAGCCTTTGTGTGGATTAGATTCCTCCATCTTTCAAGTCCTGTAGATTTCTTCATGGTTTTTGCAAGCGTGACCTGGAACTGGGACAAGACATCAAACCCACAACCTTGTGCATCCTCCTGAGGGTTGAAAGCTTGAGGTCTGGGGGAAAAAAATTCTAGGGTGCCCTCCCAAATTCACAGCCCATAGAATGTCCTCTCTCTTCCCCTCCCCCCCACCTGCCTGGCACAAGCTCCAGGGATGACACACACAAACACGTGTCACGTCAGGCAAATTACATAATGTGCGCCATTTGTGCAATGCTACGAGATGTTGTGGGGCATTATTTCGCCCTTCCTTGCCTCCTGCAGACAGACGCCCGTGCCCTGATTCACTCTGTTCAAATGTACATCATGTGCAGGCGTTTCTCACCTCCCTCTGAAGCCACAGGAGGGAGCTTCTTCATTCAGCACATCAACAACCTATTTTAATTAATAAGCCGGAACCTTTAATAGCCCTCCAATGCTGGCAACTTTCAAACCTATAGGAAATGGAATACTGCATCCTTTTTTGGTCACCACGATGTCAAAAAGGATGTTGAGACTCTAGAAAAAGTGCAGAGAAGAGCAACCAGGATGATTAGGGGATTGGAGGCTAAAACATATGAAGAATGGTTGCTGGGACTGGGTATGTCTGGTTTGATGAAAAGAAGGACTAGTAGAAGACATGATAGCAGGGTTGTAATATCTCAGGGGCTGCCCCAAAGAAGAGGGAGTCAAGCTATTCTCCAAAGCACCTGAAGGCAGGGCAAGAAATAATGGATGGTCACTAATCAAGGAAAGAAGCAACTCAGAACTGAGGAGAGATTTCCTGAGAGTGAGAGCAATTCACCAGTGGAACAACTTGCCTCCAGATGTTGTAAATGCTACAACACTGGAAGTTTTTAAAAAAGATTCTGGATAACCATTTGTCTGAAGTGGTGTAGGCTTTCCTGCTCAAGCAGAGGGTTGGACTAGAAGACCTCCAAGGTCCCTTGCAACTCTGTTATTCTGTCATATCCTTGATGCCACAGGAGTTATATCTCAACCATCTTCAACCAAGCTTGGTCTGAAGCAGAGGTGGATATTCAGCAGGTTCTGACCAGTTCTGGAGAACTGGTAGTGGAAATTTTGAGTAGTTTGGAGAACCGGAAAATATCACGTCTGATTGGAGATTTTACAGTATCTTTCCCCTGCCACGCTCACCAAGCCATGCCCACAGAACTGGTAGTAAAAAAAATTTGAATCTGACCACTGGTCTGAAGACAAGGCAAGGCTGCCTGAGAGAAATCAGCCGTGACCTGTTCCAAGCCAGGTCACAAATACTAAGGCCCCTTACTCTTGCTTTACAACTCCAAGCTACACCAGGGCAGCTTTGCTAAAAGACAGAGGCAGGCCCACAACCACACCCTAAGGGGGAACACTGCACAGAATCCAGAAGGTTTTCACAAGCCAAGGCCTCGTCTGCACAGGCTGACCAGCAAAGATTTGGAGAAGCCTGTTGCAAGCTCCTGCTTATGCAGGAGCTTGCTGGCCTCACCACATGCAAAGATATCCTGTTTTTCCTTGTTAAGTATCACATTTATATCACTTTTTTTTCCCAACCCTGGACTAAAATCCAACCCTTTTTCTCTTCTGCTTCTAATGCTGTTTCTTTCTCCTGGCGGCAGGGATTCTGAACCACCCAGTTTTTGAGTGCTGCAAGTCCTGATCATTTTGTGCCCAAATTCCAAAGTGCCACCTTTCTCTATCAGAGAAGCCAGCTATAAAAAGCCAGCCAAGGACTTTGGGGAAAAGAGATCAGTGCCCAATTACTACATCTGGTGGGATTTACACACAAGTAAACCCTTGCAGGAATACAGCAACCAGGCAGGTCCCCGAGTTCAACTCTCACTTCTACTATTCATTCACTTCCTCGTTTGCAAAATAGGAGTCGTTGCAATACAGGTAGTCCTTGTTTAGTGACAACTGGGACTAGGTCACTAAGCACTAAAGCAGTCCCGAATTAAAACACTGCCATTTTACTTCAGCTTTATACATGAGAAGATTGGTTTTTAAGGTTATCTTTTCATCACTGTCACAACTGCGAATGGTCATTAAACAAGGACTTTGAGCCTAGTGTAAAAGGCTGGCACAAACATTCTTAAATAATCCAGAATACATCAGCTATATTGCTATTTAATTCTAATAAGATTTCCCCCACCCCTCTTCCTTTCCCTTCCCTATGCACAGCCCAATTCATATTATTTTATCTTAGTTTAACATTAAGAGATAAATTTTAAAAATCTCGCATTGTTCATCCTTCCTTAGCCTCGCAGGACCAAGCCAGACAAAGCCGAAATCTCCAATGATACCTTTAATTAAATGCATTATTCTATTTCATCCATTCTAGGAAAATGGGCTGGGAACCAGCTGGGACTTTAAAAGCCAATTAACTTCAAGCAGGGGGTTGAAATCTTAAAAGTGTGCCAATTCTGATCATTTCTCACATGCCCCCCCCCTCCCAAATGCTAAACTGTAATCAACCCCAAGATGAATTTGGATTCCGGCTGCATGGAGAAACATAAAAGAGTTAGGGGGAAGGAGAGTCACCTGCCCAGGTGAAATCCTAGCTGTCTTTCCAAGCTTAACATCACAGTCCAAACTGGGCCAGCTTGAAAAATGCACAACGACTGGAACGGGTTAGCATTCTAAGTGGCATATTTACGCAGCACATTTGAAATCCGACACAGGGGGGCACATTCAGTGAAGGATTGCGATGCGTCCCGCATGCCAGCTTGCGAACCTCCACCTTGAGTGACAGGAGCCAGCAGAGGAAAAGGACACACACACACACGCCAAAGGCCTCCCTGGCAAGGGTGGCGTGCTGTGACCCCCCAAATTGCTTTGGAAAGGCCGGCGCGCAATGGGTGCGTTTCATCTCCATCGCTGCACCTTCTGTCGCGAAGCGCCTGGCCAAAAGAAAAAAGAAAAAAAGGATCGCCGGGGGATCCCAAACATAGCAACGGCTTGGAGGAGGGATCGAAAGGTCGGAGAAGAGAGGCGGGCGAAGGACGTGAAGGTCACAAAAGCGAAACAATGAACGAGAAAACAGGAGGCTTGGCGGTCCAGGCTTTCGCCTCCCTCCAAGGCACGCGCGGGAAAGGAACGCGCCGAGCGCGCTCTGCACAGGCTCAGAGGTACTCCCCCCCCCCGGGCTCTCGCTAAGGCCGACCCCAGGGCCACCTGGCAGTCCTCACCCCTGCTTACCCCGCAAGTGGAGCTCTCGCCTGACAATCAGGAGGCTGTGAGTTCCGTCATAGGTAGAGGCTGATATTTGGCATAGACTCTCCTGCTGGAGCGGGGTGGGTGGGACTAGATGACCTCCAAAGTCCCCTCCAACTCTGTTGTTCTAGCTTGTCTCTAGGACCGGCGGAGCCTTCCTCCAGCTGCAACGAGCCCGGGGTGGGGGGGAGAGCGGCGGAGGAGAGCCGCCCTATTCCTGGCCCCATCGCCAAGAGAGGGACGTGTCCGGCTCCATGGGGCCGGCGCCCGCGTCTCCCTCCGGGACGGGCTTCCCCCGTTACCTGGCTGCGCCGCAGGTGCCTGCTGGAGTCCCCGCCGCCCGCTCGGAGTCCGCCTTCCCCTTTCCAAGCCCGGTCCCCGCTCCCTTCCCCAATCCCGCGGAAAGCAGGCATTCAACAGGTCGAGCCTCCTCTTTCGCAGGCCCTTTGGAAGCAGCAAGAAGAGAGTGAAGAGCTGAAAGGGACCTTGGAGGTCTTCTAGTCCAGCCCACCCTGGCTCGGGCAGGAGAGCCGTCCTAGACCATGCAAGAGGGGCTGGGCTGGAAGCGGGACGGCTCCCTTCCCAGTAGGACTGTCCTCGGCTCCCTTGTGCCCTCCGCGGGACGGGGGAGAGAGGAGGAGAGGAGAAGCGGCTGGCCGGGAATTGAGGCCGAGCAGGCGGTGCCTTCGCTGGAGGCAGGTCGGGGGTGGGACGACCGGGCGCTGGGAAAGCCACCCTCTCATCCACCCACCCGCCCCGTCCCTGCCTCTGCCAGCCCGCCTGGCAGGGTCTCCATCTCCCGGGCAGACGGCGCCCCCGACGGCAGCAGCCCCCGTGGGCGCTTCCCTACGGGGAAAAAGAGCCACCCACCTCCGGAGGCCGAGCCAAGCGCCAGGCACAGCAGCAGCAGCAGCAGCAGCCAGCGCCGCACGCCCATCGCGCCCACGCGGCCGCCAATGCAATGCCCGCGCCAGGAGCAGCAGCAGCGGCGGCTGAGGAGGAGGAGGAGGAGGTGGTGGTGGTGGCAGCTGCAACCCAGGAAAGCGAGCAAGACGGTCGGTGGCTCCAGCCGCCACCAGGCTTGCAATTTGTAGCCGAGCGGAGCTGGAGGCGGCCCGCTCCAGTCATGTGGCTGCCTCCACGCCCCCCCCGCCCGCCCGCCCGCCCTCCCGCAGCGCCTCCCGTGACCGCCAGGGACGCCCCCGCCAGGCGAGAATTCCCTCTCGCCGCCCCAACCGGGCTTGGCTGAGCCCCACCCCCGAAGCGAGAGCCCGGCCAAGAGAGATCGGATCGGATCGTG
Source organism: Hydrophis major (assembly GCA_033807585.1). NCBI lineage: Eukaryota > Metazoa > Chordata > Lepidosauria > Squamata > Elapidae > Hydrophis > Hydrophis major. Next base: position 12,468,383 of record CM066335.1, on the reverse strand, counting down.
CCTGCTCGGATCGCTCGCCCTACTTCTCATTGCTAAGTCACACACACACACACACAGAGAGAGAGAGAGACTTTTAGATCTACCCATTTAGGGGCACTTGATCTCTTCCTGGCTCTAGGTGGACCTTTCTGCTTTTCCTAAGATTTGGGCTCGCTCTCTTGCCCCTGTTAATTCTCCGTATTTTCCCCTAACTGTTTTGGACCTAGAAGAGATTGGATTGCCATCTGGTTTCTACATCTAAGTGATTTATGATATAGTTCTTCTTAGCTGCCCACACCAAAGCTGCTCTCAAGGTTGTTGCCTTTAACTTTGGTGCAAATACTTCATCATAATCACATGCAGTTTGATTAAATCCTTGAGCTACCAACCTAGCCTTATGGGTAACAGTCCCATTTTTACCAGTTTTTAACTTAAATATCCATTTGCAGCCAATGGACCTTTCACCTGGAGGTAATTTGGCATTTTCATAAACTTTCATTTCTTTTAATGAATTTAATTCTTTCTCCATTGCTCTAGGCCAATTTTCCTGTTCCTTTGCAGGATACATTCTAAGTTCTTCAACAGTAGTTGGAACTTTACTTACTTGGTAAACTATACTTGCTTGATACCTGTCAGGTGGTCTGGTTACATGTGTAGAATGTCTAGGTATTACAAGACTTACAGGTGGACTTTCATGTTCTACCTGTTCCTGATTATTTCTTCCTGTTCTGGTATTTCTTCCTGTTCTGGTCCTATATGCTCTTCCTGTACTTCCTCTTTAATTGTACTCTTCTTATTACTGATTTGTTCTTTTGTTCTTTTATAGGTTTCTATAATTACTTCCTTACTTGAATCTTGTTCTAGTTTTTCCCATCCTACATGTTCTAGGAATTTGGCACTAGCACTACAGTAAACTCTAGATGTTCCTTTTTCCCAGAATCTGTATGATTTGTGATTAGATTCATAACCTACAAAGAATAACTTTTTAGCCCTATGTTGCCCCTTATTTCTCAGTTGTGCAGGAATATGCACCCATGCTGGTACTCCAAATGTGTGCATGTAGCTTAGGTCAGGTTTTCTACCATGCCACCGTGTGAATGGTAATTCACCTGTTGTTGAGTTAACAACATTATTCAATATATGATTACCACACATTATTGCTTCTCCCCACAAAGTTTCAGGTAATCCTGAATCTGACAGCATAGTACGAACCATTGCTTGAATTGTTTGGCCTCGTCTTTCTATAAAGGCATTATGCTGTGGCCTATATGGTGCAGACTTTTTATGTTCAATACCTGCCATCTTCAGTTTATTTTGGAATTTATTGTTTATAAATTCCGTACCATTATCAGTGATAAGAGTTATTACCTTCCTTTTAGTTTTTCTTTCTGCAAATTTAAGCCAATTAAAGAAATTTTGATATGTTTCCATTTTACTCTTCATTAGATAACAGAAACCATATCTGGAATAATGGTCCATTATACTTAGTATATAACGAGCACCTCCCACACTTGGTTTTTTAGGACCTATAATATCAGCAAATATGACCTCTAGAGGCTCCTTTGTTTTAAATCCATTAACTCTATTTGCTGGTATTTCCTTGCCTTTTTCTTGACTACAAGTATTGCAGTGCAAATACTAACTGCAAGGCTTCAGTTTTATACCCTTAGATAGTTCTACTGTTTGTTTAAGCATTTTAAAATTTATATGCCCCAAACGTCTGTGTAACAAATGTATGCATTCATCATGAGGTTTAACATTATTATAAACTGTGTTAGCTACCTCTGAATGATCATCATTTAACACATACAATTCACCTTTTAAAGTTGCAGTCACCTTTTTACCTTCTTTTTCAATTAGGCAATTGTCTCCCTTAAAGGTAATTACATAACCTAGTTTAACCAAAACTCTAACTGAAAGCAAATTAAACTTAAGTTGTGGTACATATAACATTTTTACATTTTCTCTTATGCAAGAACAATATGATATACCTTGACCTTTAGCTTTCAGTTTCCATCCATTAGCTAACGATATCTGCTGTGAACTCATGGACATCTTAATAAATCTTTTCTTATCTTTTGTTATGCAGTGCGATGCTCCACTATCTACAACCCATAAATTACTATTCACAGTTTCGTTGCTATACATGGCTAACTCTAAGCATTTTTCATCCTTTTGATGCCTTTTATCTTTCTGGCTGGCATTTTGGCTTTTGGTTTTCTTACAGAATCTTGCCAAATGTCCTTTTCCTCCACAATTAAAACATTTTCTAATTGTATAGGCTGATGAAGATATTTTCTCTTCTTCACATTGTGGTTGTTCCCTTCTGAGTTGATCCCTTTCAAGCCTTCTTCTGGCTTCTTCAATTAATCTGCCAGTAATGTCAGTTAATGTGAGGTTATCTTTTGGCAGAACCTCAAGTGAAGTTACGAAGTCATCATAGCTATTATCTAAAGAAGACAAAATTATATAAACTTGGTGTAGTTCTGTGAAGATAAGTTCTTTTTCATGCAGTTCCTGAAAAATTCTCTTCATTATATTTAAATGAGTCATCATATCTCCATTCTTCTGAAGATGTGTTCTGAACAGTTTACGTGTAAGATTTATATGTGCTCCTACACTGTCTTGAACATAAATCTTCTTTAAATTCTCCCAACATTTTGCAGCTGTTTCTTCTCCTCGTATATGTACAAGCTGCTCATCACAGAGTGTCAGTCCTATTATACAGAGAGCTTGCTCATTCTTCAGTTGATATTCTTGCATTTTCTGGGCATCATTCTCATCTTCCGGATCCCATGCATCTACTTCTGGTGGGTTTTGAATTATACTCCACAAACCTTCTCTTCATAGAAGTAGGCTACATTTCATAGACCATGAAACATAGTTTGTTCCATCCAGCTTGGATATTAGAGACAAACTTTGTAAATTGACTTGTGCCATCTTTATCTGGATATTAAAACTATAATTAATAAAACACAGCTGTCTGTTTACAGTATTATGTAACTACACAAACTCTCACTTTAATCAAAGCCTGTTATATCCTGGTTAGTCTGACTGTGCACCTGGGCCCATAACCAGTGTTAGGGATACACACCCCAGCAGAATGTGCAACGGCAATCTAGCAGGCAGGCAAATGATGTGAGATAAACGTTGTTGTAGTTTACACTCAGTAAGACAGATACACTGTGCCAGTTAAATAGTTTTTATTCCAGCAGGAGTTATAGCATAGTCAAACAGTCCATATGTTATACACTAGTTCAGTCCATCCAGGGATTAATCAGTTGCAAAGTCCAGTGTCGAAAATAGAGGTCAGTAAACTTACAAATAATCAGTCCAGCAATATATCTCTTTTGCAGTCAGAGATATGAAGAAAATCAAACCCCTTTTCTTCTTTCAGCAACAGCAGGGAAAAACACACAGTAATCACCATCAATCCAACATTGTCAGCTACTACAGTAAAAGCCAGCGAACAGTGAGCTCTCTTGCTCCCTCTTATAGTGATTTTACAACCGCGCCCAAAATACATGTTTTGCAGTTAAAGTGATACTTACACTTAAACTCACTAACATAGTTTTTATATTATTTTTTACCCAAACTAAGTTAGGTAACCAATGTTATCCCTAACAGTTATGACTAGACACAAACTGCTTGGAAAGTCCTGATGTACTTTATAGGGCATCTGTGCCCTTCTGTTTGGTCCTTGCTGTCTTCTCCATGGGCAACCTTCTCTCTTGCCAATCAGTGCAACTGATGTAGTTAAATTGAAGAACTTTCCATTGTGCAAATTGAAAGAGTCAGACCCCTTTGGGGTCCCACATGGCTATTGTGGAGGACTGACTAAGCCTTCTGGAAGGATCCTGCCATAAGCAGGGCAGGGGAATAGACTTTCTTTCTCTCCATTAGTGCAAAGAAGGAAAGGATGTAAAAAAAAAAAAAATTGAGCTCGCTTTAAAATGTATACTCTTATTTCCAAGTGCTTATTGTGGAAGGACACAAATCCAGAGTCTCCATTTTCAGTTACTTTTTGCTGCAAAACTCTTCCTTGGAGGAAGTTTCAAGATTTGCACGTGGGTGCAAATTGCCCACTTTACAATTGGCTGAAAGGGGCAGTCACACCCAGCTGCCTCAATCTGGGGATCAAAGAAGAAAAAAAAACCAGCTACTTTTGTGATTCTTGCATTTGGTGCAAAACAATAGGAGAAAAGATTTTTTAAAAACCATTATAGCAAAAGAATATAGGAACCATTTTAAAAGCCATTTCTTCTATGTTGTTTCTCTTTTCTTATAAAGATGCAAATGGAAGACTTTTTTCTGCAGTTGTTTATACAGCATTTACTTTCAAGGAACTGGGTTAGAATTTGCAACTTTACAAGACAATACTTTCTAAGTCTTTTTTTAAAAAAGAAAAAAAAAAAAGAAAAGAAAGGCACATTATTTTCAGCCCAGTACCCAGAAGTTACTCTCGTATCTTTGGGGAAGAAATATTGATATAGGAGAAAAAGATCTAACTCTTCCATATGGGTTTGATCTCCGTAATGTCAGGAGAAACATCTGTTTCTTCTTCCCTCCTTGAACATCCCTGGTGGCTCCTATTGGCTGAAAACAAATCTTAAAATTAATCAGCCCTTCTCCAAAACCCTTTCCTATCTCCCAAGTTCCTGAACTTTCTCTTTCCAGCCTTTTGCAATCCGCGCCTTGGCAGCTTCCAGGAATTCTGCCACTTGACTCAAGTTCCAAAATTTGCTGAACTCAGAAGAACATTTGGAGGCCAAGTCATTCGGTAATCTACATTTTTGCTTTCAAAGGATGGATCTCCTGCTTCCCCCAAAAAAACCCTCTGCTTTCAGTGTCATCACCACAAAACATGCGAGTACGTGCAGGCTGCAAACCACATCCTCCCCAACTGACTTCAGATTTGACCTTCATTGGAATTGGTTCAGCCAGTCTAGTGTGAAATACCACCTAATTGACAAGAAGCTCCTCTGTTTTAAGAGTAGCAGAGTAGCGTAGCGTAGCGTAGCGTAGCGTAGCGTAGCGTAGCACAGCACAGCACAGCACAGCATAGAATAGAATAGAGCTGGAAGGGGCTTTGGAGAACCTATACCAGTGGTGGCTAATCTTTTTGGGCTCCTGTGCCAAAAATTGTGCCGCACGCTTGCATGCCAGCACCCAGAAGGCAACGCATGCCCCCTCCCCCATGACCCGTATGCAAGTGTGCACAATCCCCACCCACCCACTCCACCGGCCCCTTACCTGCACTGCATCTCACAGCTGATTTTCAGCCGGTTTGAGGCCTTTTTCGGCCTCCCAGAGGCTTGAGGAAGGCTTCTGCAGGCTTTGCAGGCCAAAAACTAGGCCCGTTTCGTCACTTTTGGTATTTCCAGAAAAACAGGAAGTGATGAAACAGGACTAGTTTTCAGTCTGCAAAGCCTGCAGAAGCCTTCCTCAAACGGAGCTGGAGACGGTATCCTGCGATCCCAAATAAAGAATGATTGATCGGTAGGGGAATTTTCCTGCAGGCTTTTGGGGGGATTTTCCTAGGGTCTCTGTTCCACGAGGTTTATGAGTTTGGTGGTCCCTGAGGTCCAAAAGGTTGTCGGTTCCTGATTTCTATATCCAACCCTCCGCCCAAGCAGGAGACCCTACACCATTTCTGACGAATGGCAGTCCAGTCTCTTCTTGAAAAGCATCCAGTGATGAAGCTCCCACAACTTCTGAAGGCAATTTCTGTTCCATGGGTTGAATGTTCTCATTGTCAAAAAAAATTCCTCCTTATTTCCAGGTTGATTCTCTCCTTGTTCAGTTTCCATCCATTATTCCTTGTCTGGCCTTTCGGTATGAAGCAGGCTCCAGACCCCCAAAAGCAGAGGTGCAGATGGCAGACATAATACTTTCCGCCCCTCCCATTAAATGTTTTTATAAACAGTACATTGAGCCTTCCAGAAATGTTTACACTAATCTGATGCTTTCTCGAAATGCTGCTGAGGTTCCAAGGCAGATGGAAATGAATTGAACCACTTGAGTGTTAAAGTCACACTGTCAAGCTTGGAGCAAAAAGGTTCAGGGAAGGAGCAGGCAGGCCTCAAGGGACAATCTCCAGGCCAAAATAAAAAATAAAGAAAGGGGCTTGATTTTAAATTCCACCCAAACAGCTGCAGTCCTCAGAGAAAGAGGTTGAGAAGAAATAGCTGGAATATAAAGGCACCCGTCTCCATGGGATCTGTGGACTAATGTGACAGCAAAGAAAGGTGAGCCCTCAAAACTTATTCCAGTCGTATTTCCAGATGGAGAAATTAGGTTGGGAAGGTGAACTGGTTTCTGAAACAGCTCTTGGCTCTCTCTAGGTGTCTTGTTGAATTCTTTAGAAGTAGCAGATTGCACACAGGTAATCCTTGACTGATGACCATTTATTGATGCTTGTCCATCCATTTGGCAGCCAGTCAGATGCATTTGGGGAACATTCATGTTTTATCATTAAACATGTGGGAACGGAAGAATGCCTTGCATAAGATTTGTAGCATGAAGTTTATAAATAGTGGCACTAATGATGAAGTGAACAAAATAGTGGAGGAAAGTGAAAGAAGGGGGGAGGAGTAGGAGGGGGGGAGAACTTGTTCTGTTTATAGAAGCTTTATATGGAAAAAAGGAGGAAGAAGGGAGGAGGAGGAAAAGGAGAGGAAGAGGAAGAAGAGGAAGTAGAACAACAACAAGAAGAACAACTTGTTTATAGAAGTTTCATATAGAAAGAAGAAGAAGAAGGGAGGAGGAGGAAGAAGAAGAAGAAGAAGAAGAAGAAGAAGAAGAAGAAGAAGAAGAAGAAGAAGAAGAAGAAGAAGAAGAAGAAGAAGAAGAAGAAGAAGAAGAAGAAGAAGAAGAAGAAGAAGAAGAATAATTCTTGTTCTGTTTATGGAAACTTCTGTTAAATCAAAGTCATCCAAACTTGATGCCCAACACTTGGCGCAATCCAGTGATTGATCTCTATCTTGCATAAAGCCAAACGGGAGCTTGATTAGTGCCCTAACCCAGCCAATAATGATCGTCTACTTAAACCAACATGGCTGAACAAATCCTGACTCGGTCCAACGTACGAGGAAATCCTCTCCTCATTTTGCAAAACCTGCTGATGCTCAGCTTTGGCCCTTCCATTGTTCCTGAGGAACCTCAAACGAGGACGTCGATGGCGGTTTATTTCTGCACGCCAGACCACCTGCCAGCCACGAAGAGAGGAAAGGGGTTATTGTCGCAAGCTGCATTTTTGCAAGGTTAGCTGGCAACGGCTGGCAGATTCCTCCCGTGATGCAAACATCTGCAGGATGGCCAGAGCCAAGACAGCAGAAGTTGGGAGGAGGAAGAGGAGGAAGGGGGGAGAGAAGAAATAGCTTCATTAAAGGCCTCTAAGAGGTCTCTCCAAACGGCTTAGCATCTGGGGAATAAACAGGAAAGCCAGAAGGAAGTACTTTGGAGAGGAAGGATGCAGGATAATAGTCCTGCTGAAGGCGCATCATGCTTGTGGAATGTCAGGACCAAGAGACCCAACCTCTGGGCAGTGGCTGCTTCTTGGGGTGGGGAGGTGTGAGTCTCAGCAGATCTACCAGGGATCCTCTTTGACTTCCTCCAATTTCAGAAGTCATGGGGTGGGTGAGCCCCCACCTGGTGCTAAGCTACGATGGGCTTCCTTTTAGGTTGGGCTTCATACACAATGTATTTCACCTACTCTTGAGAAGACCTGTATATTAATTACATGGGTCAGAAAGAGTCCAAGACTGAAACAGAGATAATAAGGAAAATTATGGCATGTGCAGAATCAGATAGGGACTAGAATTTTTAAAAAAATTAAAATTAAATTAAATTAAAAAAAACAACAGGAATCTAAGTACTATGAAACGTGGAATAAATTCTATCAATGGTTGCACAGAAGAAGCCAAAGTCGGAACTTAAATCGTTATGATGATTAAAATAATTAGTAAACAAATTATCAAACAAGGAGATTGTAAGTGGTGAAGTAAAATGTATACATGTATAATAATTGTAATGCCAAAATGGCTGCGCCGTGTTGTATTCTTATCATTAAAATTAAAAAAAAAAAAAAAGAAATAGAAAAAAGAAAAGAAAAAGAAAGAGTCCAAGAAGGTATCTGCAAACTCTTCACATCCTGGACATCAACTGTTTCAGCTCTTTCCCTCAGGACGGTGCCATAGAACAGGGGTCTCCAACCTTGGCAACTTTAAGACTTGTGGACTTCAACTCCCAGAGTTCCTCAGGCAGCTTTGCTGAAGTCCACAAGTCTTAAAGTTGCCAAGGTTGGAGACCCCTGTTCTATGGCACCACATCCTTCTGAGGTGGGTAAAATGAGGAGCCAGATTGTTTGGGGCTGACTCTGTAAACTGTTTAGAGAGGGTTGTACAGCACTGTGAAGCAGGCTAACTCTGCTCGCACTGCCAGAGAAATCACCATTTCCTTCTACCCCAAAACGGCTACATGTCCCACCCGCTCCCTTCAGCCATTGAGCAAATTTTGGATTTACAACCCAACCCCCACCACATGAGACTGGGTTCAGATGGCTGGGACCTCCCAGGGAACACAGAGGCCACTTAAAATGTTTGGGATGTCAACATTTCAACCACACATCGATCCAGCCATTAATTACACAAGGATCAAACCCACGCTTATTCCTCTCCCCCATCCAATCTGGGGAAGTGGAGAATACGGACAAGGTGAACCTTCTGCAAAAGTTTTTGTGGCTCTCTAGGGTAGCCCCTCTGAACTTCAACCATCGTAAGATGTGTGGACTTCAGCTCCCAGAATCCCCCAGCTGCTCTGCGAGTGAGTTCTAGACCTATCTTAACCGTTAAAGCACAGTTGAGTGACTTTGGGCCAGTCCTTCCCTTCCAGCCAACCCACCTCATAGGGTGGTTGTTGGTGTGGGGGAAAATAGGAGGAGGAAAGTATATTATTAGGTATGTTCACTCTGCCTTCAGTTATTCTTAGTGGGATATAAATAAATAAAATGTCTGCTTTAATTGATCCAATATTGACAGTTACAGGCAGTATTCTCTCTCCTTTACAATTAGTTTATGACCTAAAATATAAAAGCAAATAGTAGGAAAAATAGGGGAGGGAAAGGTGTAGAAAAGAAGGGGGAAAAGACAAAAAAAAGAAAGATACTGACTTCCGATTCCCTTTGGTGTAGTAGAATAAGGCAGTAAAATCCAACCTCCACTTTCTACTTTTACGTAGTAGTATAAAATATTCATTTCTATAACAACAAATCCATCTAATCAGTAAAATCCAAAATCAGAGTTTAATTCTTTTCCCACCTCAGGCACAAAGTCCAGTAGCAGTTTCCAAGTAGAAAAAAAAGTAATTGTGTTTTTTTTTTCCCCTTTGATCAAAGAAATCAATGTAGCCATCTTTTCTAACTCCATCCATTTTTGCACTCATTTGTCCATTATAGGGATTGAAATATCCTTCCATTTTTGTGCATAAAGTAATCTTGCTGCCGTCAACCTATATATAACATCAAAGTTTCATTTTTCCCCCTCCAAGTCTTTTTCCATTAAACCCCAAAGAAAAGTTTCTGGTTTAATCTTTATGTTCACCTGAAGAATTTCCTGTATTAGAATATGAATCCTACTCCAATATTTCTTTGCTTTATCACATGTCCACCCTAAATGATGAAAGGTCCCTCCTTTATATTTACATTTTCCAGCATTCATTTAAAGTACTTTTCATACGTTCTTGATCACTTGTTTGGCGTTAAATACAAACGATACATCATCTTATAGAAATTTTCTTTTACATTGTTCTTGACTTATAACCATTTGTTAAGCAGCCGTTCAAAATTACAAAAGCATCAGGGGGAGAAAATACTGACCTATAACCTACCAAGAAATTAAAAGACGCTTGTTCCTGGGGAGGAAAGCTAGCAAATTTAGACAGCATACTAAAAAGCAGAGACGTTACTCTGCCAAAAAAATTGCATATAGTGGTTTTCCCAGCTGCGATGCATGGCTGTGAAAGTTGGACCATAAGGAAGGCTGAGTGTCAAAGAATGGAGACCTTTGAGCTATGGTGCTGGAGAAGACTCCTGCAAGTCCCTTGGGCTGCAAGGCCATCCAACCAGTCAGTCCCAGAGGAGATCCACCTTGACTGGTCTTTAGAAGCCCAGATCCTGAAGATGAAACTCAAAGACTCTGGCCACCTCATGAGAAGGAAGGACTCCCTGGAGAAGAGCCTAATGCTGGGAAAGATGGAAGGCAAGAGAAGAAGAAGGAGGGCAGAGAATGAGGTGGCTGGAGGGAGTCACTGAAGCAGTTGGTGTGAGCTTAAATGGACTCCAGAAGATGGTAGAGGACAGGAAGGCCTGGAGGAATGTTGTCCAGGAGGTCGTGATGGGTTGGACACGACTACAAGCAACAACAACAACAACCTGAAGCTTATGACCACTGCAATATCCCCATGGTTACATGATAAATATTGTGCTTGCACCATTTGTCAGAAATGATGTACCTTCCGACAAACGAATTCAATGGGGGAAGCTGAACGCACTGAACAATCACAGGATTCAGTAAACTGCCATGATTCTTTTAACAACCATAGTAAAAAAAAAAAAAAAAAGAGGTCACAAAATCGGGCCTAGCTCATTTAAGAAGCCCTTTGTTTAGAAACAGACATTCTGTCCCTAATTATTGGGGGGGGGCAATAGGCTGGCTCTAGAGAGGGCTGTTAAAGCACTGTAAAGTGCAATATAAGTCTAAGTGTTATTGCTATTGCCCTTCCTTCCCTCCACCTCCCTCCCTCCTTCCTCCTTCCTTCCTTCCTTCCCAATGGTTAGAATGAAGTGTTGCAGGCTAATTCTGCCCACTGCCAGCAGTGCGATCTTGACCGTCTTTAGGTTGACTCAGTTTCAATCCTTCCGAATTCAGTAAAATGAGGGTCCAAAATTGTTTGGGGGCAATGGGTTGACTCTGTAAACTGCTTAGAGAGGGCTGCAAAGCACTGTGAAGCGGTATATAAGTCTAAGTGCTTTTAAATCGAGAACTACCTGTGCCTACCAAGCTTTTATACAAGTAGTCCTTGATTTATGACCAGAATTAAGCCTCAAACTTGCTGTTGCTAAGTGAGATGTTTGTTAAGTGAGTTTTCTCCCATTTTACCACCTTCCTTCCTATTCCGTTCCATTCTATTATTCTATTCTATTCTATTCTATTCTATTCTATTCTATTCTATTCTGTTCTGTTCTGTTCTGTTCTGTTCTGTTCTGTTCTGTTCTGTTCTATTCTTATTCTATTCAATTCTATTCTATTTATTCCATTCCATTCCATTATATTGTTCTATTCTATTCCATTCCATTCCATTCCATTCTATTATTCTATTCTATTCTGTTCTGTTCTGTTCTACTCTTATTCTATTCAATTCAATTCTATTTATTCCATTCCATTCTATTGTTCTTATTCTATTAAATTATTCTATTATTCTATCCTATCCTATTCTATTCTATTCTATTCTGTTCTGTTCTGTTCTACTCTTATTCTATTCTGTTCTGTTCTGTTCTACTCTTATTCTATTCAATTATATTCTATTTATTCCATTCCATTCTATTGTTCTATTCTATTCTATTCTATTCTATTCTATTCTATTCTATTCTATTCTATTCTATTCTATTCTATTCCATTCCATTCCATTCCATTCCATTCCATTATTCTATCCTATCCTATCCTATTCCATTCCATTCTACTTGATTCTATTCTATTCTATTTGAAGGCATTCTATTTGAAGAGACTGGACTGCCATTTGTCAAAAATGGTGTAGGGTCTCCTGCACCCCTCCAGGAGGGGTTGGACTAGCAGACCTTCAAGGTCCCTTCCAACTCCGTAAGGAATCTTTAAGGGGATACACCCCATGCTCCCATCAAGGCCTTCTAAATTATGAATGCACAAGGTGTGAATAATGCCACCGTTCTCACCAATGCTTCCCCTGAGACAGCAACGAAGCCCATTACACATACAAATCCAAGCTGAATCGGAGAATGAGAATTTAAGCACTGCTATAACGCTAAGCGCGCTGATTTAAAAGCAAATGCCACTGATGGCCCTAGATCTTGAAGGCAAAATATAATTTCTTTTTTCTTTCTCAGAATTCTAACAAAAAGGACCAGCCCCCTTTTTTTCCCCTCTGGTGTCCATTCTATTCTTTTTCTAATGCTTTTTTTAAAAAAAATCCTTTAGTGGGCAAATGACAAAGAAACCAACGCACCAATGTTCACACCTCGTGTTAAACGATAAAGCGGTTGGCAAGTTTCATGGATGGTATAATGAGTTGTATGAATCCAGCTTGGTTTGGGTTTGATGCACCAGCAGACCGCAGTTAAGCAGACGATGGCTTAGCAGCAGAAGTGGACTTCAGCAGGTTCTGACCAGTTCTGGAGAACCGGTAGCGGAAATTTTGAGTAGTTTGGAGAACCGGCAAATACCGCCTCTGACTGGCCATCTATTCTCTGCCTCCCATTGAGTCCCAGCTGATCGGCTGGGTCTTCTTTGGTTGCTCTGCACAGGAGAACGGAGCTGGAAAGGAGGTTAGTGGAGTGGGAAGCAGTGGTAGGATTCAAAATTTTTTCCTACCAGTTCATTGGGCATGGCTTGGTGGGCATGGCAGGGGAAGGATCCTGCAAAATCCCCATTCCCTCCCAATCCCACTAACCTGCTTTCCAGCTCCATTCTCCTGTGCAGGGCAACCAAAGATGACCTAGCCGATCAGTTGGGACTCAATGGGAGGCAGAGAATAGATGGGGTTGGTGGGGCCAGTCAGAGGCGGACTTTGCCGGTTCTCCAGACATTTCAAAATTTCTGCTACCGGTTCTCCAGAACTGGTCAGAACCTGCTGAAGGCCACCTCTGGTGGGGAGGGAATGGGATTTTGCAGTATCCTTCCCCTGCCACGCCCACTAAGCCACCCCCACAGAACCAACAGTAAAAAAAAATTCATTCCCACCACTGCTTATGTGGCTTTCTAAACCACATCATGGTTTAATTTCCGTACCTGGGCAGTCAGCCCATTTCTAATGATCAGCAGGGTTGCACTTGCCACAACAATCAGTTAGGAAGAAGGGATTGATTGTCATCAGAAAGTCTTGAAGGAAGTCCATGGATTGCAAGAAATAATTATGAATGATAATAAGAAAAATGCCCTCATGGAGGGCAAATCCTTTGGAGCAGAACAGTGAAGAGGTGCAATTCACATTGAAACAGTTTTCTGCAGGTAGCATACATTTATTTATTTATTTGTATCCTGCCTTGATTATTTTCACAAATAACTCAAGGTGGCGAAACATATCCTCCTTCTTCCTCCTATTTTCCCCACAACAACAACCCTGTGAGGTGGGTTGGGCTGAGAGAGAGGGACTGGCCTGAAGTCCCCAAGATGGCTTTCATGACTAAGGTGGGACTAGAACTCACAGACTCCTAGTGATTGGTCTAAAGTCCCCCAGCTGGCTTTCATGCCTTGGACAGGACTAGAACTCCCAGTCTCCTGGTGATTGGCTTAAAGTCCCCCAGCTGGCTTTCATGTCTAAGAACAGGACTAGAACGCACACTCTCATGTTCCAGTGTGGTATCTTAACCACCAGCTCTCTTATAGAACATCCTACTGTCTGCACTCTGTAGTCCCCATTACTCCGAGCATTGCTCTAGCTTGCCTCTTTCTGCAAGACCAGGTCTTCCTTCTTCACCTTCCTTTTCCCCCTCCCGGTTTCCACATTCCTGCATTCCCCTACGGGCCATACGCGATGCGCATCCTGTTTCCTAGAAGCGTAGCAAGGGCCTTAGTCATGCCCTCCGCAGCTCCGGCAGGTGACGGAAGGCTAACAATAGCCAACAAAGAAAGGATGTGTCACTTGCGCACAATCCTTGGGCCAACCTGCAAAGAAGTATCCTGCCTGCCCTTCGAAGAAACTCCTGCTCAAGGCTGAACGTGGCCCAGATGAGCTCCACAGCTCAACTGATACGGTTTCCCCCCCCCCCCAAGGAAATTGGTTTTCCTGTTTGCAAATGTTTGTTTTGGAAGGGTGGGGAAGGAAGAGGCAGAGGCCAAACAGTGGTGTTGGGCAACAGGTGCTTGGCAAGAGGGCTTGGCATCTCCAGACCTCCCGGCTCTTCATTCCAAGGCCCAGACCAGATCTGGTTCATGCGCTGATGGCCCTGGTTTATTTCTTTCTAAAAAGGAGCGAGCACAGCTGGCCAAGAGGACAGAGGGAGCCAGCTGGACAAAACCAATGCACAACAATTCAGGATGGCCTAGATTAGACACTCAACCTGTGCGACAGTCGATACATTCTCTGAAAGGCTACGGTTTTTCTAGGTGATTCCTTTCCATTGGAAATAAGATCCTAAACGTGGTTTCCGAATAAAGGACGTTACTTACAAACTCAGGCAATCCTTGACTTACCACCATTCCTCTAGCATCTATCCCAAGTTACAATGGCGCTGGGAAATGAGGCTTACAACTGGTCTTCATACTTGCGACTGTCCCAGCATCTCCACAATCACATGATCAGAATTGTTATCTTATGATTTATGATGAATGTGTTTTTATGATGACTATGATCATGACTTATCACTTTGTGGCTTGTAAGTACACTGAAAGCTTATGCACGGGAGACAAATTTCTTGTGTGTCCAATCACACTTGGCAATAAAGAATTCTGTTCTGTTTCTTATGTTATTCTATTTCTATTCTATTCTACTCTAAATATTCTATTTCTGTTCTGTTCTGTTCTGTTCTATTCTATTTCTGTTCTGTTCTATTGTATTCCAGTGTTTGGCAACTGGCCGATATTTACAAAGGTTGCAGCATCCCATATTCTATGTCTATTTCTATTTCTGTACTGTTCTGTTCTATCCTATCCTATTGTATTCTAGTGTTTGGCAACAATATTTACAATGGTTGCAGCATCCCCTATTCTATTTCTATTTCTGTTCTGTTCTATTGTATTCTAGTTTGGCAACTGGCCTATATTTACAATGGTTGCAAGCATCCCATGGTCTGGTGACATTCCTTCCCAGAATGACCCAGCCGTCCCTGATCTCAGTTTGATTGTTGAACGCCCGACAAATCACAGTTAAATCAATCAAGCCTAACCTGAACCTCTTCCCAGAATGACTCCGCTGTTCCTGATCTCAGTTTGATTGTTGGACACCTGACAAATCATGGTTAAATCAATCAAGCCTAACCTGAACTTCTTCCCAGAATGACCCTGCTGTTCCTGATCTCAGTTTGATTGTTGAACGTCCAACAAATCACAGTTAAATCAATCAAGCCTAGCCTGAATCTCTTCCCAGAATGACTCCGCTGTTCCTGATCTCAGTTTGATTGTTGGACACCTGACAAATCATGGTTAAATCAATCAAGCCTAGCCTGAACCCCTTCCCAAAATGACCCCGCCATCTCTGATCTCAGTTTGATTTGTGGCCGCAAGAGAAAGCTTGCTGGTATGTTGTATTTTGGGACAATGGAAAACAGGCTGAGGACATGTGTTAAAAATCTTTTCTGCTCCAGCTGGGATTCCCCAAGGCACACTGAGAAAAGATCGAAAAGTAGATGATCTCCCTTTCTGAACCTTCCCCCTCCTCTTTCTCCCCATCCCCCTGAGACCCCAACTGTAGAAACCATCTGAGATAGATGGAGATTAAACAGGAGCCAGCCAAGTTTCTAAGGAAGCTATTTCCCAGAGGCTGGTTCTCTGTGAGGGGAGCTGAGCGTGGCTTATGCCCCAGCTGGCTGTGACCTCTGACTTGGCTCCAAGTGGTGATGCTTTGCAGACTAAGGTAGACAGGCAAGGAAATGCACACACTGAATATAGATCAACAG
The DNA here is from genome assembly GCA_033807585.1 of Hydrophis major. Classification (NCBI taxonomy): domain Eukaryota; kingdom Metazoa; phylum Chordata; class Lepidosauria; order Squamata; family Elapidae; genus Hydrophis; species Hydrophis major. The sequence continues at coordinate 12,452,542 of CM066335.1, read as the reverse complement.
AGTTGGAAGGGACCTTGTAGGTCATCCAGTCCAATCCTGCCCACCAAAGCAGGAGAACCTACGTCGTTTCTGACCGATGGTAGTCCAGTCTCTTCATGAAAGCTTCCAATGATGAAGCTCCCACAACTTTTGAAGGCAAGTCACTCCACTGGTTGTTCAGTGAATCCAGCTCCCCACACTGACTTTACTTGTCAAATGGTTATAAAGAGGGATCACACAACCTCCCCCAGGACACTGCAACCGTCATAAATATGAACCAGTCGCCACATGTCCGAATTTTGATTAACATCCTCGGTTATCTTCTCCTTGCGCAACAAGCTCCCATCGCCTTGTGTTGCCCACACACACCAGAGGTGGCCGTTCAGCAGGTTCTAACCAGTTCTGGAGAACCGGTAGCAGAAATTTTGAGTAGTCTGGAGAACCAGCAAATGCCACCTCTGACTGGCCCTGCCAACCCCATCTCTTCTCTGCCTCCCATCGAGTCCCAGCTGATTGCCTGGGTCTTCTTTGGTTGCCCTGCACAGGAGAACGGAGCTGGAAAGCAGGTTAGTGGGGTGGGAAGCAGGGGTGAGATTCAAATTTTTTTACTACTGGTTCTGTGGGCGTGGCTTGCTTGGTTGGCATGGCTTGGTGGTCATGTGACTAGGTGGGTGTGGCTTGGTGTTCATGCGACTGGGAGAGCATGTCTTGGTGGTCATGTGACTGGGTGGATGTGGCTTGGTGGTCATGTGCCTGGGTGAGTGTGACTTGGAGACCATGTGACTGGGTGGGCATGTCTTGGTGTTCACGTGACTGGGAGAGCGTGTCATGGTGGCCATGTGACTGGGAGAGCGTGTCTTGGTGACCATGTGACTGCGTGGGCATGTCTTAGTGTTCATGTGACTAGGAGAGCGTGTCTTGGTGTTCACGTGACTGGGAGAGCGTGTCTTGGTGGCCATGTGGCTGGGTGGATGTGGCTTGGTGGTCATGTGACTGGGTGGGTGTGACTTGGTGACCATGTGACTGGGAGGGCATAGCTTGACGGTCATGTGAGTGGATGGGTGTGGCTTGGTGGTCATGTGACTGGGAGAGCATGTCTTGGTGGCCATGTGGTGTGGCTTGGTGGTCATTTGACTGTGTGAGTGTTACTTGGTGACCATGTGACTGGGTGGGCATGTCTTGGTGTTCATGTGTCTGGGAGAGCATGTCATGGTGTTCATGTGACTGGGAGGGCATGTCTTGGTGGCCCTGTGACTGGATGGGTGTGGCTTGGTGACCATGTGACTGGGAGGGCATAGCTTGACGGTCATGTGACTGGATGGGTGTGGCTTGGTGACCATGTGACTGGGAGGGCATGTCTTGGTGACCATGTGACCGGGAGGGCATAGCTTGACGGTCATGTGACTGGGTGGACATGGCTTGGTGGCCATGTGACTGGATGGGTGTGGCTGGTGACCATGTGACTGGGTGGGCATAGCTTGACAGTCATGTGACTGGGTGGGCAGGGCCAACTCAAGGTCACTTACATCAAGGAGTGCCTCACCTGGCCTCTCCCTCCCCAGCCACTCCTTGTCACACCCAGCTTCGATTTATCTATAGTTCTGTAAAAATGTTGCTCACCTTTTTTCCACTTTATTATCTACATACTATAGGTCAGTGGTGGCTAACCTTTTTGGGATCTTATGCCGATAATTGTGGCAATGCATACACATCCCCCCGCGCACCTCTGCATATGCGTGAACAAACTCTCCCTGTGTGTGCCTTGCATCTCTGCGCATGCTCACACATCTTCCACACACACCTCCCCCCCATGAATGCATGTCAGATACTCAACGATCAGCTGGCGGGGTCATGGGCAAGGGGTCATGTGCCGGCCGTAATGGCTCTACATGCCACTTCTGGCACGCGTGCCATAGATTCACCATCACGGCTATAGATGTACTTTCATGGACCACTGAAAAGAAGAAATGGCTCACATGCTTTGCCCAAGAGGGTGATAGGCAACAGGCTTTTAAGGGGCTGCCAGAAAGAAGGGAAGGGCAATGTATTTTCCAAAGCACCAGAACTCTGGGGAGGGAATGGAGATTTTACAGCCATGATAACGAATCTTTGGCATTCATGCCACAGGTGGCATGCAGAGCCATTTGTGCCAGCAGGTGAGCTGCAGCCAAACTTACCTTACTCCGCATCCATGCGCCTCACAGCTAATTCTTGGTCAGTTTGAAGCCTTTTTCGGCCTCCCAGAGGCTTAAAGAAGGCTTCTGCAGGCTTTGCAGGCCGAAAACTAGCACCGTTTCGTCATTTCCTGTTTTTCCGAAAATACCCAAAGTGATGAAACGGGGCTAGTTTTCGGCCTGCAGAAGCCTTCCTCGAACTTCTGGAAGGCTGAGAAAGGCCTCAAACCGGCTGAAAGTCAGCTGTGAGGCACAGTGCAGGTAAGGGAGTGGAGGGGATGGGTGCGCAGGGATTGTGCGCACATGCCGGGGGGGCCCACGCATTGCCTTCTGGGTGCTGGCATGCAAGCGCGAGCAGGAAAGCGCATGGGAGCCCAAAAAGGTTAGCCACCCCTGTTTTACAGCATCCTTCCCCTGCCACTCCCACCAAGCCATGCCCACAGAACCGATAGTAAAAAAAATGTTGAATCCCACCACTGCCACACAGCTCTGGCCGAGCCACAACATCATCCTCCGGTTCTCAGGGAAGCCTTCTTCGCAAGTCCTCTTCTCCGCCTCCCTCCGAGTTGCAACTGTAAAATCTGATAACATTCCACTGGTGCAGGAATATAATGCAACCGCCACTTAGGCTGCCAGCGTGCAAGCGATTTATGTCACTTTCACTGCTCTCCCAGGGCCAAAAACTGTTTGTGTCCAACCCTAGAGTGGCACGTTCATGGCTCTCATCCCAGCCAGGTAAAAGATGAGCTGCCGATGGAGCAGCCCTGATCCCGAGGAATCTTGGAAAGGATTCCTGATCTCTCCCTCCCTCCCTCCCTCTCTCTCTCTCTCTCTCTCATTTCCCCCACCCCAGCCCACCCAAGGACAAGCTCTAGTATGGGGGGGGGGTCCACATGTTGGAAAGAAATGTTGTAATTCGAACACAGAGCCACTCAATCAGTCTCAGGGGTGGCTGGTTTTGTCGTTGTGATTGACGAGTAATCCTCGACTTACAACAGTTGGGTTGAGTGGCTGTTTCTTTTCTTTCTTTTCTCTTCCCCCCCCCCCCCCCCGACTCTTTTAAAAGCAGAAGCCAAAAGGTTGCGCAGGCTTTGAAGTCCTAGAGGGCAAGACAATTGTGAAATAAATCATCGTAATAGGACAGCTGGGATGGAGCAGGGCTGAGAAATAAACCAGATTTGTATTGCTAATGCAATAGGCTTCTGTTTGGCTTAGCCAGAAGGAGAACTCTGGATTTAGTTTAAGCCATATTTAAACTGTAAAAATGATACACAAACTCAGTTTTCTCCTTGAGCTTGAGACAAAAAGAAAGGTAATTTCATGGGTCTATCTACATTCTTCCTTCTTTCTTTCTTTCTTTCTTTCTTTCTTTCTTTCTTTCTTTCTTTCTTTCTTTCTTTCTTTCTTTCTTTTTCTCCCTCTCTCTCTCTCTGTCTCTCTCTTTCTTTCTTTTCTTTCTCCCTCTCTCTCTCCCTGTCCTTCTCTCTCTTTCTTCTTTCTTTCTCCCTCTCCCTTTCCCCCTCTTTCTTTCTTCTTTCTTTCTCCCTCTCCCTCTCCCTCTCCTTCTCTCTCTTTTTTGTTCTTTCTTTCTTCTTTCTTTCTCCATTTCCGTCTCTCTGTCCTTCTCTTTCTTTCTTTCTTTCTTTCTTTCTTTCTTTCTTTCTTTCTTTCTTTCTTTCTTTCTTTCTTTCTTTCTTTCTTCTTTCTTTCTCCCTCTCCCTTTCTCTCTCCTTCTTTCTCTTTCTTTCTTCTTTCTTCTTTCTTTCTCCCCCTCTCTCTCATTCTTTCTTCTTTCTTTCTCCATCTCCCTCTCTGCCTCCTTCTCTCTCTCTCTCTTTCTCTCTTTCTTCTTTCTTTCAACCTCTCTCTCTCCTTCTCTCTCTTTCTTCATTCTTCTTTCTTTCACCCTCTCCCTCTCCTTCTCCCTCTTTCATTCTTTCTTTCTCCCCCCCCCTCCATCTCTCTCTCTCTTTCTTTCTTCTTTCTTTCTCCCTCTCCCTCCCTCCCTCTCTTTCTTTCTTTGACCAACAAATAAAATTTTACATTCTTCTAATTACAGACAGGACTTTTTTTTTTATTAATTTCACAGCACTCTTTCCTCCAAGTACTAATCCCATCCTATCAGCCATATTCAAAAGGGCCCCCTGCACCTTTCACTGAATCGTTTCCTGTGTGAAAGGCCTGAGACCCCCAAGGGAAAGAATTTGCAATTCCATCGGTGTAAAGCTCAGGGGAGGACCCAGGCCAAGCACAGCCACGTTCAGTTCCAACAGTCTTTTGCTGGGATTTGGGCAGACATTTGGGTTCTCCAAGAGGATTGGATTGAACATATAATAACATCCTAGGCTTCTTTGCAACAACCTACCATATCCATCAAATGTCTATGTTATTCCTCCCTCCCTCTTTTCTTTCCCCTTTCTCTTCATTCCTTCCCTCCCTCTCCTTCTCCTTCCTTCCTTCCTTTCCCTCTTTTTCTCCCTTCCTTCCTTTCTCTTTTTCCTTCCTTCCTTCCTCTTTTTCTCCCTTCTTTCCTCTCTCTTTCTCTTCTTTCCTTTCTTCCTTCCTTTCTTCCTTCCTCTCTTCTTTTCTTCCTCCCTCCTTTTCTCCCTTCTTCCCTCTTTCTCTTCTTTCCTTTCTTCCTTGTTTCCTTCCTTTCTTCCTCTTTTTTCCTCCCTTTTTTCCTCTCTTTTTCTCTTCTTTCCTTTCTTCCTTGCTTCTTTCCCTGCTTCCTCTTTTTCTCCCTTCTTTCCTCTCTCTTTCTCTTCTCTCCTTTCTTCCTTCCTTGCTTCCTTTTTTCTCCCTTACTTTCTTCTTCCTTCCCCCTTTCCCTTCCTATTGTTTTTTTCTGAGCTGGAAAAGAAAAAGAAAGGAGAGAAATCAAAGAGGACAAAAAACAACCCCATCTATCAAGGCAAGCAACCTACCTGATGGAGTTTTGTGTGGGATAAAACAACAAGCCAACATGGTTGGGCCTGTGAAGGGCTTGCGGGAGGGGGGGAATGTCCCAAAGGGAACATGGCAAAAGGCAACGTTTTGCCCTAAATAACTTTTCCAGGAGAACAGTGAGATCGGTTTCTCTTCAAAAGACTTCTGGAAGTGCTTTCGAAGTGTATCACAAAAACTAAAATAGACCTAATTTGAGTAATTATTTTGGACAGAAGCCTGCACCACCTCCAGGGCCTTTCTTCATTTTCTCAGTAATTACAAAAATTGAGCGCCTTGAGCAACACAGCCTGCTTCTCTCTCATAGGTTGAGCTATTCTTGCAGTTCAGTGTTCACTGCTTAACATAATCCACTTTACTGGCATAAAATGAGCACTAGACAAGTTCAGCTCTTCGCAGACACAGTCAGCAAGGATGTGTGTGTGTGAGAGAGACAGAGAGACAGAGAGAGATAGAAAAAGAGAGAGAGAGAGAGAGAGAGAGAGAGACAGAAAGAGACAGAGAAAAAGAGAGAAAGAGAGGGAAGGAGAGAGAGAGAGAGAAAGAGGGAGGGAGAGAGAAAGAGAGACAGAGTGAGAAAGAGGGAGGGAGAGAGAGACAGAGAGAGAGAAAGAGAGAGAGGGAGAGAAAAAGAGAGAGAGGGAGAAAAAAAGAGAGAGAAAGAGAGAGGGAGGGAGAGAGAAAGAGACAGAGAAAGACAGAGAGGGAGAGAGAAAGAGAGAAAGAGAAAGAGAGAAGGAGAGAGAGAAAGAGAGAGAGAGAGACGGGGAGAAAGAGACACACATTGAGAGGGGGGAGGGAGAAAGAGAGAGAGAGAAAGAGAAGGGGTGGAATAAGCTAGAGAAGGGATCAGTTTACCAACAGGAGCATTAATATATCCATTGGCAACCTGGAAAATGACCAGTTTCAGGGTGATGTTTTAATTATGAGAAGGGAAGCAAAGAGACATTTACCTCCCTGTTGCTATAGCGATGCCTGTCCCTACCAACCTGGAGCTTAAGTTGCCATGGCAATGCCAACTGCCCAGCCTTCTCTCTCCATCCCTTCAAAAATGAAGAGAGATGGTTTTTGCAGTTGAAAACCGACGTGGCTCAGGTATGCCCACTTCTGCAGTGGGGAGGAGAGAAAGGAAGAACGAAGTGGATTATAGCCTGTCTGAATTTACGTGCATTTTGGGCTATGCAGCAATTTACATTCAGTTCCAAAAGGTGGATTTGGTTCAAATTAAGGATGCAAACCTCTTTAAAGCAGCCATGTTGTAATTCTAGGACAGGAGGAAAAATAACGCATCTGCTTTAAAGAGTTGCAGCATGGGTTAGCTTTCAACTCCTGCCTATTTTAAAGCTACTCATCCCCTAATAATGGCTTAAAAACTTGGTCAGCTGATAGGGCATGGTATTTTTCCACATCAGAGGCTGTGTCTACAGCAGGGCAGGGGTCTCCAACCTTGGCAACTTTAAGCCTGGTGGACTTCAACTCCCAGAATCCCCCTGTCAGCTTTGCTGACCTACAAGGTTTGCTGGCTGGGGGATTCTGGGAGTTGAAGTCCGCCAGGCTTAAAGTTGCCAAGGCTGGAGACTCCTGGTCTACAGGAAAAAGAAAGGGTGGCATAGATTTGTATTTCCTAGCATATTTACCTACTTATGAAAGCAGCCCTCCCAAACTGCAAACAAATCTACTTTCCCGTTATTCCAAAGGTGCTTTTTCAAGAGACAACTGGACTTTCTAGATTTTTCTTCGAAGATGTTTTGCTTCTCATCCAAGAAGCTTCTTCAGCTCTGACTGGATGGTGGGGAATGGAAGGATTGATATTCCTTGCAAACAGCTGGTCATTTGCATCCTTTTAGAGGGTCATTGAGGCCACTTGGAGGTGTATCTGTGTCCTCAGGGTCACCTGAGTAGGGCAAATAGGTTTAACTGAGGATACAGATAAACCTCCAAGTGGCCTTACTAAAAAGAATACAAATGACCAGCTATCTTCAAGGAAAATAAACCTTTCCATTCCCCATCCTCCAGTCAGAGCTGAAGAAGCTTCTTGGATGAGAGAAGTGAAACGTCTTCGAAGAAAATCCAGAAAATCCGGTTGCCTCTTGAAAAAAAGCACCTTTGGAACAACCAGGACCTGGAGGATTGAGAGCCTCCACAGACATTTACTCTCCCATTAAACTTCCCACAATGCCACAGAGTGAAGACTGAGTTCAGAGGCGTTGTGGGTAATTTGAAAACCAAGCCAATGCAGCTGGGAGGCTGGACCAGGAAAAGTGATGGCAAAGGAAATCAGGAAGGGTCTTTATCAGGGCAGCTGGCCAAGGTGCTGATGTCAGCTCTGTTAGGAAGACACCATTCGAATAGAGTAGAGTGGAGTAGAATAAGAATAAGAATAAGAATAAGAATAAGAATAAGAATAAGAATAAGAATAAGAATAAGAATAAGAATAAGAATAAGAATAAGAATAAGAATAAGAATAAGAATAAGAATAAGAATAGAGTAGAACAGAATAAGAATAAGAATAAGAATAAGAATAAGAATAAGAATAAGAATAAGAATAAGAATAAGAATAAGAATAAGAATAAGAATAAGAATAGAGTAGAACAGAATAAGAATAAGAATAAGAATAAGAATAAGAATAAGAATAAGAATAAGAATAAGAATAGAATAGAATAGAATAGAATAGAATAGAATTCTTTATTGGCCGAGTGTGACTGAACATACGATGAATTTGTCTTTGGTGCATAAGCTTTCAGTGTACATAAAGAAAAAAATAAAATATATCCATCAAGAATCATAAGATACAAGACTTAGTGATAGTCATAGGATACTAATAAGCAATCAAACCATACCAGGAAACAATAAAAACAATATAAGTTGTAAAGATACAAGCAACATGGATACAGCCATAAGTGGGAAGAGATAAGTGCTAGAAAGGATGAGAAGAAGAATAACAATAAAGTGTTAGTAGTTAATTTGACAGTGTTGCGGGAATTAGTTGTTTAGCAGTTGTCTGGCTTCATCATGAAAGATAGGGAGGAATCGTAGCCAATCATTGTCTCACTCAGTTTTATCTACCCTTGGAAGGTTATTGTGCAACATTACAGATTAACAGAGTTGGAAGGGACCTTGTAGGTTATCTAGCCCAACCCCCTGCCCAAACAAGAGACCCTACACCATTTCTGACAAACTGCAGTCTCTTCTTGAAAGCTTCCAGGGGTGAAGCTCCCACAACTTCTGAAGGCAACTTCTGTTCCACTCTTTGCTCTCAGGGTCAGAAAATTTCTCCTCACTGGTTGGGGAGTTCTGGGAGTTGAAGTCCACCCTTCTGATTATATATATAATCAAGCAACCATCAATGGATAGTCAGATTGTGGGAGCAGCTCCAATGTGATTGCAGTGATTGCAGTGCCACCTAGTGGTGTATCCTGCTGATAGGTTGTCAAGTTATTGTTGGTTTGTATTTTAAAATATGTGTTTTTCTCTGACGGCAACATTTGGCTGATGCTGTTCGGAGATGCCCTTTTCTCCACTTGTTGATATGTTCGTTCTCTTTAGCATATGTCTGCTGTTGCTTTTTAGCAAGGAAACGTTTCTTAGCTTCGGCACAGAATCTGGTGTCTCCTGAAGGAATAAAGAGAGTGGTTTTGGTCATTTACTGAGACCAGCAACTACAGTAAATGTTAAAATGCAGGCATCAGGATGCCAGTAACCCTTTCTCAGCTATCTTGCACAAACAAGCATTGGCAGGTTGGTCTGTCTCAATGCTTGCTTCCTTTCAGCCCCTGTTTTTATCATGTCCATGGACAATCCTCCTTCCATTTTACCAATAGTTCTCATTTTGCAACCGCTTCATCTGTCCGCAATTATGAGCCATGGTGGTGCAGTGGTTAGAATGCAGTATTGCAGGCTAATTCTGCCGACTGCCGCTGCCAGCAGTTCAGGAGTTCGATCCTGGCCGGCTTAAGGTTGGCTCAGCCTTCCATCCTTCTGAGGTGGGTAAAATGAGGACCCAGATTGTTTGTGGCAAGAGGCTGACTCTATAAACCTCTTAGAGAGGTCTGTAAAAGCAATGCAAAGCAGTATATAAGTCTAAGAGCTACTGTTAGGACCCTGGTGGCACAGTGGTTAGAATGCAAAATTGCAGACTAACTCTGCCCGCAGCCAGCAGTTCTATCCTAAGGTTGACTCAGCCTTCCATTCTTCCAAGATCTATAAAATAAGGACCCACTTTGTTCGGGAGTAACATGCTAATTCTGTAAACTGCTTAGAAAGGGCTATAAAGCACACTATGAAGTGGTATATAAGTCTTAAGTGCTATAACTACCTTCCTTCCTTCCCTCCCTCCTTCCTTCTTTCCTTCCTTCCCTTCTTCCTTCCCAGTGGTTAGAATGCAGTGTTGCAGGCTAATTCTGCCACTGCCAGCAGTTCGTTCCTGACCAGCTCAAGGTTGACTCAGCCTTCCATCCTTCAGAGGTCAGTCAAATGAGGAGCCAGATTGTTGGGGGCAATAGGCTGACTTAAGAGACTGCTTAGAGAGAGCTGTAAAGCACTATGAAGCGGTATATAAGTCTTAAGTGCTATAGCTACTTTCTTTCCTTCTCTCCCTCCTTCCTTCCTTTCTTCTTTCCTCCTTCCCAGTGGCTAGAATGCAGAATTGCAAGGCAAACTCTGCCCACTGCCAGCAGTTCGATTTCCACCGGCTCAAGGTTGACTCAGCCTTCCATCCTTCCGAGGTCGGTCAAATGAGGAGCCAGATTGTTGGAGACAATATGCTGACTTACATACTACTTAGAGAGGGCTGAAAAGCACTGTGGAGTAGTATATAAGTCTGAGTATTATTGCTATTACAACAGTGATGAAAAAGTAACTTCAGAACCGATCCTCGCATTTGAAACCCTGACAGGTCTGCAAAGCAAAATAAAGCTGAAATAAGATCCTGGTGCCCAGTGGCTTCACTTAACAACCACTTCGCTGAGCAACCAAATTGTCAGTCCAATTGTGGACGCTAAACAAGGATTATCTGCGGTTCTGCAACTCTCCATCCACCTGCTTAGCTCCATCCCATCCAGACACTGTTTGCAGCCAGAGTCATTTTAAGCCCCTGAGAAATCTGGAGGAAATGGTTGACTGAGCTTCCAATATTTTATTGGGCAATCTTTTGACAACAGGGAAGCCAGATTCAACCATGGAACTACAACCAAGAAATTCCGTGATTCATTTAACAAACCGCAGCAAGAAAAGGTCACCCCATGGGCAAAACTCAATTAACATATGTCTCACTTAGCAACATACATTTTGGGCTCCCTTGTGGTCGTAAGTCAAGAACTACCTGTATTGCAACCTGCTTGGGATTGGGGACAATGGTCCCATGTATTTTGGGGGTGGCGGCAGGCGGCACTGGCTTCATTATATATTATATTTATTATTTTGCCCTATCCAAAGACTCTGGGAAGTCGATACTGGACTAAGATTCATACATGGCTTTAAAAAAAATGATAAAACAGCATATAGACTTGAAACCAGAGATATTTTTATTGGGTATCCTGCCTGAAGGATACAAGTAGAGAATTGACATATTTGATTATAAATGTGTTAACTGCGGCTAGAATTGCATTTGCTAGAAATTGGAAAAGTGAAAAAAAATTCAATAGAGGAAGAGGTGATCAAGAAAATGATGGAATGTGCAGAAATGAGTAAGTTGACATTAGCAATTAGAGAGCAAGAAGATAAAGAATATTATAAAATTTGGGATTTATTTTATCAATGGTTAGATAAAAAAATAGAGAAGTAAACTATGTTATAAAAAGGAACCGTATAATATGTAAGATAATATGATGTAATGATATTATATAATTGAATATAATAAAATAAATTGTATGTTACCAGATTTGTTAAAACTCAGACTCGCTCGATAAGAACTTTGTAAACTTATAGTTGAGTCTAATAATGATACAATAACAATGTAATATAACATAATATGTATTGTTGACTTAGGTAATATGAATGTATGTTTGGAAAGGGAAGACTGTTGACATTGTGACATTGCACGAAAGAAATGTACCATCCGACACTCTGTATTTTGGAAGATGGTTTTATGTTGTTTTATGTTTGTGTTTGTTAATGTTTGTCTTTAAAAAACAAAAAACCTTTTACAAAAAAAAGACTTTGGGAAATCAAGAGCAACATCCTGCCAAAAAGAAATTAAGTTTTTTTTTTAAAAAAATACTTTATTAAATAGATTTATATGCATACAATTAGATCAAAATATTCCATTTGTCGCAATGTAAGCAAATACTGTGTTCACTCTAATTAACAACTCTCTCATTGCATCAAATGTTCATTCACTCATTTAAATATAATACATAATTTCATTCTAATTATTTATCACAAATAAATTTACATTGTAATACTGCCAATTTCGATCATATTCTTTTATTTGATTTTTTATTCTTTTCTTGTCTATCTTCCAGCCAATTATACCATAAGTTCCAGATCCCCTAATATTCTGACTCCTCTTTGTTTCTGAGTTCTATTGATAACCTGTCCATTTCTGCACATTCCAAGGTTTTCTTTACAATCATAAATTCGGGGGGGGGGAGGTATTTTCGCATTTCCAATTTTGAGCAAAGGCGAGCCTTGCTGCTGTTAATATATGAAGTATTATGTATAATATTTTTTTGCTCACTTTCTGTTTTAGGATTCCTAATAGAACTGGAAATTAAGTTTTAGCTGAAAATGGGTTTGCTTCTTCATTTTTCCAATGATCTAAGTGCTTAGTTTCACTTTTGGCCAATTTCAAGATGGAAACATGAAAGGGGCTCCACACTGTTGGTTGTCGTCTTCTTTTCCAGTGAATCTTTGGAAATCTCTTCTGTTTCCCTCATTGGCTCTTCTTCAGCTTCAAACAGATTGCTGAAAAAACTTGGCTCCTTTTCCAGAAACTCCGCGTTGGAGGAGCCAATGTCATTCCTGCTCTGCCCACTGCTTTGAGATTCTAGGGAAAAGGAACACCAAACAACTCTGAGAGGCGGCAAAAATTCCAGCGGCGAGTGTGTGTGTGTGTCTTTTTTTCTCTCTCTCCTGCAACAGACCAGAGACATCAAGGACATGCAACTAGTCAATAGATGCAAAAATGCAACTTTTTTTTTTTTTTTACTAGATGCAAAATGTTGCAAAGGGCCGCTTTGGCTGCAGCACCCTGTGGCACGTCAGCCGCTAATTCTTAGGTGGGAGAGATTGTTGAGCCACACGTCCTCCAGCTGGACTTGTCTCTCTCTTGTCAAGTCCAGCCCTTCAGCTCAAAAGCAGGTGGCCCAATGTCAGCCTGAAGGAAAGGCGCTGGAAAATACCCTTGCGAGACCTTGAGCAGGCTGCTTTGTGGCTCTGCAAACTCCCCCTGGATTGAATTCAGCCAGCCTTGCAGCAGACTATAGAAATCTGGTTTCTGCACGGAGCTGAATTCGTCTGCCAGAGAAGCAGATATGTAGCAAGCAAGACCAGCCCTCTGTCCTTGGCTTTTGCTTAAGGGGTTCCAGGGGATCTAGACAGACATGAACATTAGGCCAGTGGTGCAATTCAACCAGTGTAACAACCAGTTCAGTGGGCAAGCACGCAGTGCTTATAGAAAATAGCTTTTGCTGCAACCCCGGCGAGTAAAAACAGCTTCAAACAAAGGAAATATAAGACAGAATAGAGCAAGGGAAAGTGGACAGGGCCAAAAGACCTCCGGAACTACCGGTTTGTCCAAACTGGGCCATACCAACCAAATCCCACCCCTGCATTGGGCACTATCTAACAAAATGAAATTCAAGGGTGAAAAAAGCAAGGTTCTACATTTAGGCAAGAAAAACCAAATGTACAAGTAAAATATACATGGTACTTGGCTCAATAGTAGTAACTGTGAGAGGGATCTTGGAGTGGACAGTTGTTGAAATATAAGCCAGCTGTGTGCTGCAGCTGCTCAAAAAAGCCGACACAGTTCTAGGCTGCATCAACAGAGGGATAGAATCAAGATCCCATGAAGTGTTAATACCACTTTATAAGGCCTTGGTAAGGCCAGACTTGGAAAACTGCATTCAGTTGTGGTCGCCACAATGTAAAAGGTTGCTGGGACTGGGTATGTCTAGTCTGATGAAAAGAAGAACTAAGAGGTGACATGATAGCAGTGCTCCCATATCTCAGGTGTTGCCACAAAGAAGAGGGAGTCCAAAGCACCTGTGGGCAACACAATAAGCAATGGATGGAAACTCATCAAGGAGAGAAGCAAGCTGGAATTAAGGAGAAATTCCCTGACAGTGAGAACAATTAATCAGTGGAACAACTTGCCTCCAGAAGTTGTGAATGCTCCAACATTGGAAGTTTTTAAGAAGATATTAGATGAAGTGGTGTAGGGTTTCCTGCCTAAGCAGGGGGTTGGACTAGAAGACCTCCAAGGTCCCTTCCAACTCTGTTATTCATTCCCAAATTTGCAATAAGCCTTGGTGTCTTTAGCAGCCCAGAGAGATCCAAATAGAGTCAAATTCCCTTGAGCTAAACCCAGATTTTTATTATAATATGGACATAACTGTCTACTGTAGTTTCTTGGAAAGATTTCAGAAAGGGTGTGTATCTGCCTACTTCCTGGAACTTTCTCCAACACTGAGATCGCTTGTTTGTCTCCCATCCAAACACTAACAAGCACAGGTGGTGGTACTGGCTAGATTCAAGATCAGCCAAGGCTGTATGGGTGCTGCCACCTGCTGGAATGGCATGAAATGAAACGGTATGTGGTTATATCAGTCCATGCTTGCAGTCGTGAGAAAGCTCTTTTTAAAGGCCAAAAATGTATTTATTTCCCAGTTTATTGTTTCACTCCATTCCTAAGCATATGAGACTTGTAGCCCCCAGGTGTTCTTAGTGATATTTCCCATTAGTCTATTACCTGAGCCTTGCTCAGGAAGATTGGGTTTTGTAGTTGGACTCGATCTGAAGGGCCTTGACTTCGGTATCCCTCTGCTTCTCCAGTTCTGCTGCACCAAAGCTCCTGAGCAGCACCACGTTGCTTGTTCATACCTGTTGTGCCTTTCCAGAAGCTTTGATGTAGCCCAGTTAATCGACATCAAAGCCAAGGAAGCAATGGGGGAGGAAGGGAAACTGCCAGGCATGATTGGCAGTTGGTTCTTTTGAGCTGGGAGAAGTTGCCCATGGAAAAGTAGAGCATCGGTAATCCGTTTCTCTTGGGATTTGCCTTTGGCTGGCCATATCTTCTCCAGAGGTAAAAACTCCAGAGTGGAGAGCAATCATGATAGAGAAACCATGAAGGTGGGGAGAAGGAGGAGGAAGAGAAGAAGAAGAAGAAGAAGAAGAAGAAGAAGAAGAAGAAGAAGAAGAAGAAGAAGAAGAAGAAGAAGAAGAAGAAGAAGAAGAAGAAGAAGAAGAAGAAGAAGAAGAAGAAGAAGAAGACTTCTTGTTCTATTTATATAAGCTTTTGCTAAATCAAAAACATATCCAAAATTGACGCATAACAGTCAAAGGGGTTAGCTGCTGAAGAGGAGGAGGAGGAGGAGGAGGAGGAGGAGGAGGAGGAGGAGGAGGAGGAGGAGGGTGTGTGCCTGTCCATCTTCATGCTTCTGGTTGCACTGAATTATACGTTTGAGTTTTCAGAATTATAGTATGATTTAAGGAGACATGCACCCTATTATGGAAGTTGTGAAGAAATTCTTTGTAGATCTAATCTCTGTTAGGTAGATATTGACCAATGGGCTTCCTCAAGTCTCTTTCTCCTTCCTTCTTTTTTTTTTTTTTCAAGTTCTTCATGGAAAAAGTATCCAGATAGTTTTTTCTTTCCATTTTCATTCATTTTGATAGAAGCTATTTTTGAAATGCCATTCCAAGAAGAATGGAACTAGGAACATGTTTTTGCCAGATGAGGGAACGTCCTTGTACTAAACTAATGGCCAAGGGTAGATGGGTGGGGACCTTTCTTTCATTGTATAATTTTCCCCCTAGTAAGCTGCTTCTCCTGGCTTTTCCTGGTTCCATACAATTTCGATGGGTGGGATTTCCCCTGGGGAGGGTTTTTTTTAGACTGGGAAGTGTGGTTAGTCAAGGAGCCTGCAAAGGGAAGAAAAGAGGTGGAAGAGGAAGCAACCCAATAGAACTCCATCTACCACCAAAGACTGCTGAAGATCCCCATTGGAAGAAGCACCAAAAATATTAGAATAGAGTAGAATAACAGAGTTGGAAGGGACCTTGGAGGACTTCTAGTCCAACCCCTTGCTTACGCATGAAACCCTATATCATTTAAGACAAATGGTTATCCAACATCTTTTTAAAAACTTCCAGTGTTGGAGCATTCGCAACTTCTAGAGGCAAGTTGTTCCATTGATTAATTGTTCTCATTTTCAGGAAATTTCTCCTTAATTCTAGCTTAATTATCTCCATGATGAATTTCCACCCATTGCTCCTTGTCCTGCCTTCAGGTGCTTTGGAGAATAGCTTGACTCCCTGTTCTTTGTGGCAGCCCCTGAGATGCTGCTATCGTGTCTTCTTCTAGTCTTCTTTTCATTAAACTAGACATACGCAATTCCAGCAGCCGTTCTTCATATGTTTTAGCCTCCAGTCCCCAATCATCTTTATTGCTCTTCTCTGTATTCTTCCTAGAGTCTCAACATCTTTTTTACATCGTGGCGACCAAAACTGAATGCAGTATCCCAAGTGTAGCCTTACCAAGGCCTTGTAAAGTGGTATTAACACTTCACGTGGTCTTGATTCTATCCCTGTTTATGCAGCCTAGGACTGTGTTGGCTTTTTTGGCAGCTGCTGCACATGGCTGGCTCATATTTAAATTACTCTCAACCCCCCTGAGAATAAGACAGCAAACAGAAACTTTTTGCCTGAGACTGCAAGGCAGATTTTGCATGATATTTCTTCATTTTCTTTCAACTCTACTTGGTCTGAACAGCTCTTTAGAGGTGGGGGTCAGGAGTTTCCTTCGGCCAGGAGTAAGGAACTGTATATAAAAATTTAGATTGCCGTAAATAAATTAACTTGACTTGTCTGGGTCAACTAAAATGTTACAGAAGGATGATGGTGAGTGGAAATATTTTTAAGGAGCTGAGATGTGAAGTAAAATGTGGAACTGGTAAATTCCTTACTGAAATGTTGGTGATGATGACCAACATTATCATCATTGAAAGGAATTAATCTATGTCATCATTGAAAGGAATTAATCTATGAATAAAGAGCTACGGTAAAGGATTACTACTGTAGAAAAGATCCCACATCAAACAAGAAATTGCAACTGGAAGAAAATAGCAAGAGTCTATCAAGTTATGGGATGGAATAAAAGTTCCTTAAATGGATAATAAAGTTTAAAGTAACTTGGGGTCAAACCTATAAGAGAAAAATAGAAGTCGCCTTGTACCCAAAGTCACTTCTGCTAACCTTGAAAAGTGGAGTACAGACACAAAACACAATCTGGAAATTTGTATTTGGCACTACAAAAATTGTTATACCATCAGTAATTCCTGACCTTGAATTACTGCAGATCAAAAAAGGGAAAAATAACTTATTAGCATCTGACCACTATACATTTGTGTCCCATTATTTAGCGGCTTATTCAACAAATTCTGAACTGTTCCTTCGAGAGGAGGCTTCCTGTATGCAAATCCACCCTACATTTAGTAGCCCTTTGCAAGCCGTGATGCTAAAATGATATCACACAAAGCTTTTTGCAACCCAGAGCTTTTCCCAATAATTCTAACTCTGGTTGCATCATGATTACAGTACACAGGAGTGGAGGAAGAAGAAGAAAAATACAATCAAAGCAACATCTCCAGACATTAAGAACCGGGTGCTAAAGCTTGACTTTGAGTCTAGGCTACCAGAGATCAGAATTCCTACTAATGGGAAAACAGACCACTTAAAAACTCTGCAGGGTTTTTGCAAAGCAGAGGCTGAAAATCAGCAATGATTTCAATTAAATCAGTGCCAAGGCAGAGATCAATGAAGCCAATGAAGCAACTCACTTCATGAGATAGGATAGGACCAGAGCCAAAACATTTTATTTAATCAAGGAAACCAAACACCCGTGGCCTGTTTATATATTTAGACTACAAGCCTGAAAGGGACCTTGGAGGTCATCTAGCCCAACCCCTGCCGAAGGCAGGATTCCTTATACCATCCAAACAATGGTTGTCCAATCTTTTCTTGAATACCTTCAGTGATGGAGATAAGTTGTTCCACTAATTCATTGCTTTCCCTGTCAGGAAATTCCTCCTTCATTCTAGAATGGATCTCTCTCTGATAATATTTCACCCTTTACTTTTTGTCTTAGGTGCTTTGGAGATATACAAAACCTTTGCTGGGCCAATTCTCGAATACAGCTTGTCCGCCTGGAACCCGCACTGGATATCGGACATTAACACAATTGAGCAAGTTCAGAGGTATTTTTTCGAGAAAAGTTTTCCACTCCTCCACTCACAATAGAATTCTCTATGCCTCCAGGCTCGAAATTTTGGGGCCTGGACAATCTGGAACTGCGCCGCCTGCGGTCCAATCTAAGCATAGTTCACCAAATTGTCTGATACAACGTCTTACCTGTTAAGGACTTCTTCAGCTTCAACCACCAGATGGGCAAACAACTGATGCAAACTCAAAGTAAACAGCTCTAATCTGAATTGCAGAAAATACGACTTCGGCAACAGAGTGGTCAACAACTGGAATGCCCTACTGGACTCCACGGTTACAGCCACAACCCCTCACAGCTTCAAGCTCAAACTGTCTACCGTGGACCTCAGCCCATTCCTAAGAGGTCCTTAAAGGAGGTGTGTATAAGCACATCAGTGTGTCTACTGTCCCTGTCCTGCTGTCTCCATTTATCTGTTATTTACTTCCTTTGTTCTGCTTTATGTTCATACCTTTATTTGTTATCTTGTACATGTTTGCCAACAAATAAATAAATAGGTCAATTATTTCTCTTTGTGACAGTCCCTCAAGTAGAAAACTGCTATTGTATCTCCCCTAATCCTTCTCTTCATTAGACTAGACCAGGGGTTCCCAAACTTGGCAACTTTTAAGACTTGTGGACTTCAATTTCAGCTATGCTGGCTGGAGAATTCTAGGAGTTGAAATCCACAAGTCTTAAAAGTTGCCAAGACTAGATATTCCTAGTACACACAAATTCTATGTGTTTGTATACATTTTAATTATTATGATCTTGGTCATAAAAGTGACCTTATTAACCCTTATCCAAGCACATGAACACCTTATCTATAAATCAACATGTCTTGGGTGAAAGCGATTGTGGGTATCATAGCTCCCTCTGGTGCCAGGTGCCCTGCGGATTCTGGGAAAAAATATAATGACACATGAACAATTAGAGAGAGACAGAGAGACAGAGAGACAAAGACACACACACAGAGAGAGAGAGAGAGAAACAGACAGAGACAGAGAGAGAGAGAGAGAGAGAAACAGAGAGAGAGAGAGAGAGAAAGAGAGAGAGAGAGAGAGACAGAGACAGGGACAGGGACACAGAGAGACAAAGAGAGAGAGAGGGACAGAGAGAGAGAGACAGACAGACAGACAGAGAGACAGAGAGAGGGAGAGGGAGAGGGAGAGGGAGAGGGAGAGACACAGGGAGAGGGGGACAGGGAGAGAGAGAGACGGGGAAAGAGAGAGAGAGAGAGAAAGTGTAAGGGAAAGACCCTGAAATAACCTTCTTAAAGTTGTGGGCAGTTCTTATCTCAGGATAACAGGAAGGTCTGAGCAAGGAAACATATTTGGCAAGCATCCCTGCACAGCTTCTAGCTGCTGCGGGCAAAAACCACACCAAGCGAAGCTCTCTCTGGCCACAAATGTGTCGCTAACGGCAGGATGTGGTTGTTAGAAACTGCTCTGCGGCGTCCGTGCATTCCTGCACGTTAGCAAAGTCGTGACAGCTTCCCTCAAGGGGAGGGAGGGAAAGAGTGGGGGGGAAGGATAGAGTATCCCAGGCAGAACCTCTGAGTAAGGCTTGCCATGCCTGGAAGGGTGCGGGGGAAGTACACCAGCTGTCTGCCTGAGTGCCAGGGCCTTGGCACAGCCTGTGGAAAGGCGGGGGGGGGGAGGGGAGGAAGCAGCTGACTTTGCTGGATTTCAAGAGGGAGAGGTTGATGGCTCGGACCTGCAGGGCAAGATAGGTCGGTTCTCCTTTGATGAGCGTTTGGAGGCGCTTACATAATCAAGGCGGCATCTTGGCCCTGCCTCCCAACTTCCTTCTCAAAACTTGGAAGAAGGCCATGGAAAAGCCAGAAGAGACCAGGAGCAGAGCTGGTCCTTCTCTTCTCTCTCTCTCTCTCTCTCTGGCTGTTCTACAAGCAAATCCAGAGCTTGGAAGCAGTATGCCAAGCCCGGGAGCCAATAGGGAGCTGAGTGTGCTGTTCTCATGGTTACCACATCCCTGAAGGCACCCGAAGTGAGGCTGTTCCCAGAGGTGGGCTGCACACGTAACGATGCTTCCCTGACACAGGACTGTGGGTTGAGCAAGTGAAATGGTTGCTATCTTGGATTAGGGGGTTGCCTCGAAGATCCTCCAGTCTCACAAACTTGGGGTGGACTTGTTCCTCATCATTAATGACCCCATAATCCCTTGCAGGATGGAGTCTAGGCAACTGAATGGAGCTAGCAGAGTGTTTAATGGCCGGATGCCTTTCCTGTTGCCAATGCAGAGTTTTGTTCAGCAGATATATTCTCAGTGTGGCCAGAGAGAGAAATATCTGCCTCTACCTAGGATCAAACTCACAGCCTCCTGACTGTGAGGGAAGAGATCCATCTCTAGGCCATTGCACCACTCTGGTGGGCTTCTTCCTCATCTCCGCGCTGTCAGGACTCCAACAAATCCACCCCCATTCAAATCACAAGTCTCTAGCCACATCTCTCAGAGAAAATATAATTGTTTTATGAGAAGTGGCCATGTTGGCATTAGCTGGGTGCAGCCAACCCTAAAATACATCATTCATTTCCCCCTTGACTTCCCCCCACTCCTGGATGTATATTCTCCAATGGGACACATCCATAGCCAAGAGGCATCAATCCTGCTATCCAGTAATATTCTTGCGTGCTGACAATTTTGAGCTGCCAGGGTAATTATCTAGGCACATAAGGAGTGTACTGTTTTCCCCCACTCCCTTTTTCTGGAAGCTAAAAAGACCCAAGGAGTAGCTTTTTAGTTGACAGGCAGGCTGTTGCGTTAGATCCAAGCCTATAATGAGGGGTCCCTGATGCTCCCAGAGCTTGGGTGTTTTCTTGCAGGCATTTCATTCCCCAAACTAGGTAACATCATCGGTGCTAGCAGGAATGAAATTTCTGCAAGAAAACAACTAAGCTCAGGGGAAGCGCCAAGGACCCCACCATTCAGTTCTGAGCTACACATTGTTGTGGTTAGCCAGCAGCAGGTGCGGACGGCTGAGGAGAGCGAGGACTCGGATGAGGGGCCAAGACCATTAGGGAGTGGACTGCTGCCTTCAGAGATTGTGGGGGCTGGCAGCAGCAATGAGGAGGTTCCCGAAGAGCCTGTGCCAAGTGCTCATGCATGCAGGATTGATTGCAGGAAAGAGCAGCTGTAGCAGCACAGGATTAAGGCTGCAAGGTAATGGCCTCTCCTTCAAGAAGATAAAAGCCAGCTGTGAAGCAAACGTTCTTTGCAGGAAGCAAAGACATTTTGAAACTCCAACCTCGTGGACATTACAGTATCTTAAGTTGGTATTTGAAGACTCTTGTGTTGTGAAATATTTCTTATTTGTGATTCTTGGCAGCCTCGCACCGTTTTGGTGAGGCTTTGTGCTTATCAAAGTTAATTAGTTTGCAGCAGCCTTTTAACCAGGGATTCCTAAGAATCATTAAAGGGTTTCTGTTCCCTTTGGTTCGTGTTTGTTTTATTGGACAAGGGTCTAGGTCAGAACACAAATATTCTCCTCTACGAGTAGTCCTCGACTTACAACAGTTCATTTAGTGACCGTTCAAAGTTACAACGGCCCTGAAAAAAGCAACGCCCACAGAACTGGTTATTAAAAAATTTGAATCCCACCCCTGGCCTTTTCCCCATTTTTAAAGAATTTTTTCTTTTTAAATAGACCAAAAAGGGGCAGCATTTGGTGTAGTGAAGAATAATTGGTTCCCCTGTAATATTGTCACTTCCAATATTAAATGTTTCTTTTAGAAAATCTTATAACCACGTATAAAATTTGAAGAATAATCTTTGCTGACTCCAATTTAAAATCTTTGCCCTTTGAGAGGACTCTGCTCTTAATTTTCTTCCTGAAATTGCTGATATAGATATATATATATATATATTGAGAAAAAGAGATAAGAAGAGCAATCAACACACCCATAAAGCGTTATCCAACTATCATTCCCTGCAGCTTAAGCTGGTCATTGACATACAGCTCAGTCCTTGACTTATGACCACAATTGAGTCTAAAATTTCTCTGGCTAAACGAGACATTCATTAAAGTAAATTTTGCCCCAGTTAGTAACACGGTTCAGTTAGTAACATGGTTGTTAAGTAAAGCAGGCGTCCTCATTGACTTTGATGGTCAGAAGAAGGGGAGCAAAAGGATATCATATGACCTCATTATAAATGTGAGTCAGTTAAATTTTGATCATGTGACCATAGGGATGCTTCAAAGATCATAAGTGTGGAAAATGTTCCTGTCACTTTTTTTTAGTGCCATTGTAACTTTGAACGGTTGCTAAATGAATTTTTGTCAGTCAAGGATTTCCTGTACCAGCAAATTCACTCTGTCTTTATGGGTAAATAAAATTGATTGCCAGATGCTTCCTTTGAACCCAGCAGCTTTATTTTATTTTTTTCAGCAGCTCTTTTTCTTACATTTTTAAAAAAGTTCTTTTGATTTTTTTCTTTTCTTATGATTTTTGCACTGAAATATTGTGACTAAAAGGCTTCCGTGAGAAAGGCCATTTGTGCAGACTTGAAAATGGATTCAAAAGGAAAACTGGCTGCATTGTAAATAGAAAGAAACGGGCCACCCACTATCCTGCAAATATATATATATATATATATATTACGAAATTGAGGGAGTGTGGACCAGTGGTGGGATTCAAAAATTTGTACTAACTGGTTCTGTGGTTATGGCTCGATGGGTGTGGCGTGGCTTGGTGGGCGTGACAGGGGAGGATACTGCAAAATCCCCATTCCCTCCCCACCCCACTAACCTGCTTTCCAGCTCCATTCTCCTGTGCAGGGCAACCAAAGAAAACCCAGCCAATCAGCTGGGACTTGATGGGAGGCAGAGAATAGATGGGGTTGGCAGGGCCAGTCAGAGGTGGGATTTGCCGGTTCTCCAAACGACTCAAAATTTCTGCTACCGGTTCTCCAGAACTGGTCAGAACCTGCTGAACGGCCACGTCTGGTGTGGGCCATCGAGGTGGTGTTTATTCTTATTTATTCTTAGCAAACACATAGATGGATGTTCATCCAGGACAGTGGTGGTA
This sequence comes from Hydrophis major, assembly GCA_033807585.1. Lineage (NCBI taxonomy): Eukaryota > Metazoa > Chordata > Lepidosauria > Squamata > Elapidae > Hydrophis > Hydrophis major. Next base: position 12,429,983 of record CM066335.1, on the reverse strand, counting down.
TTCTACTGGTTCAGCCAAGCCAGTAGCGGTGATGAGCAGCTGAGACCATACCAGTTTTCTCCGATGTTCTGCTATTGGGCCCACCCGCCTGCCTGGCCTCCCATACTAACCTTTATGTCCTGCTTTTGAAGCGCAGATGCTGAAGCGACAGGGAGAGTGAAGGATTGCAGGAGATGAGTCAAAATGCCTCTGCGCCTGCGCAAAGTGCTTCGACCATGCCACGCTCACCAAACCGGTGATAGCAATTTTTGAAATGCACCACTAACCCAGGATTACTTCCAGTGGTGGGATGCAAACTTTTTTACTCCCGGTTCTGTGGGCGCACACATGCGGAGCATTCTAAAACAGGCAATTTTAAGCTTGAAAACTTACCTTACTGTCAGCGCTGGTGAGGAAAACAGCTGAGCTGTGTGAATCAGCTGAGGTAAAAAACAGGGAAATATAGGACAGGAAAGGGCCGTGCCAAGTGGGTGGGGCCAACTGCTCACTGGCGCTACCGGATCGCTAAAACCAGTGCAAATTGGCAGCATATCACCAATGATGATGGGCCCCATAACTGGCCCTTCAGGTCTTCCAACATTGCAACCAATCACCATGTAATCTTCGACTCACAAATCTGCATTTAAGGAACTGTTCAAAGTTATAACGGCACTGAAAAAAAGGGTGTCCATTTTTCCACACTTGCTTACAAGCATTCCCTTGGTCACGTGATTGAAATTCAGCCACTTGGCCGCTGACTTGTATTTATGACAGTTGCAGTGTAAAAACAAAATGGAAAAAAAGGGGAAATTTTCTGGTGGCTCTCTCCTCTTTTTCTCTTCGCTGCGCAGAATTTTTATGTGGAGTCCAAGGGCCTCTAATTTGTATAAATAAATACATTGTTTAATCTTGTTTCTTTTACATATGGTTTTCATTAACTTCCCTTTTTATCATACAGTGGGCGGTAAGCATGTCTTTCTATTTCTCCTAATCAGTAAAAGAATCATTTTCTTTGCATATTGGGAAAGGCTATTGAAGTGCGATTCTCCTAATGGAGGAAGGAGAGGGAAATATATGAAATAATAAAGAAAAGAAATTAGTACATGTGCTTAGACTTGCTGGGGACTGACAGGTAGCACATATACAGGTAATCCTTGACTTCCAACAGTTCATTTAGTGACCAATCCACCCATTTACATCACTGAAAAAGGCGACATGACCATTCTTCACTGTTATGACCATTGCAAGCTTCCCCATGGTCACATGATCAAAATTCAGGCAGTTGGAAACCGACTCATATTTATAATGGTTTTGCCATGTCCCAAGGTCAGGTTTTTGTGATGTTCTGGCCAGCAAAGTCAGATTCACTTAACAACTGTGACGATTCACTTAATGGCAGCAGCAGGAAAGATAGGAAAAATGGGGCGGCAAGACTCGCTTAAGAAGTGTTTCACTTAGCAACAGAAATGTTGGGCTCAGTTATGGCCCAAAATCAAGGACTAGCTGTAATCTACCATATTGGGATGTAGGATGCTTGGCTTCTCTGGAGAAGATCCCTACCTGGATCTTTTGTTCTGACCAAGGCTTCCTGAGACCATATTTAAAACACTTAGTCAAAATAAATCTTGCTTTATTTTAATGCTGAGAATTATGTTCATTCCAGCCAGTAATGAGTCCCAAACAGACCCTCGAGATAAGCACCCACCTTTCTCTCCTTTGAATTGCTGCCAAGAACTAGTGCCAAGCCAAACAAAGTACAAAGTCCACACAGAGCTTCAAGGTTTGATGTTGCTTCCTGCAAAGATTTCTCTACCTTTGCACTTCCTTTATACCTTAGGGGAGGGGCAATCACCTCCCAGTCTTACTCTCGAGTTACCCCTTTTGTCTTAGCAGCTCTTGCCTTCTAGCAGTTCTGCGCAAACACACACACACACACACTGGGAACAGGCTCCCCTTGTTCTTTGGCCTCGCTGCTGCCAGATTCTTGTGGCTCCAGAGTCAGCACCCCACTCCCAGATGGTCCTGGCCCCATCTCTGCATCGGATGCAGGACCCTCATCTGAGTCCACTCCAGACTCCCAGACTGGTCCCCGTTCTTCCCCACTGTCCGATTCCACTGCCTTCTGCACTGGCTGCCAGCAAACCACAACATTTTCTATGAAGAGATCCATGTGTCTCTCCCTGCATTATGTTCAGAAATTTGCTAAAATTCTGCCTTCACCTCTGAGATTTGGGTTAAGATGGCTGTCGAGCCCCCCGCAGAATTTATTTTTTATTCTCTGAGGTCTCTGTTTTCTTCCAACATTTATATGATCTGTGTTCTTAATCACTGCTACTTCTTTAAAGTTGCAAGCTGGCCCCAGTCTTTTACCCCCTCCCTGATTTTATTGTTTTAATTAAGTAAAACAAAAACAAACAAACAAACAAAGAAAGCAAAACAACACAAAGGGAAAGGAATACATTACTGTAAACAAAATACAACTAAGGCCAGAGCAAAGGTGGACGGAAAAATACGAGGACTATTAAAAACAAATTTAAAAGGAAAAACAGCCCTCCCCTCTCAAAAAAAAGCTGCCCAGAATTTTTATGCGGAATCCGAGGACCTCTAATTTGTATAATTAAATATATTGTTTAGTCTTGTTTCTTTTGCATGTGATTTTAATTAACTGCACTTTTTATCTTACAGCAGGCGGTAAGTCGGTCTTTCTATTTCTCCTAATAAGGTCAGTAAAAGAATCATTTGTTTTGCACATTGGGATGTGCTATTCTCTTAATGGGGAGGGGAGGAGGGAATATTGTAATAGCACTTACACTTATATACTGCTTTTATAGCCCTCTCTAAGGCTCATCATCAGAGGTGGCATTCAGCAGGTTCTGACCAGTTCTGGAGAACCAGTAGTGGAAATTTGGAATAGTTTGGAAAACCAGCCAATACCGTCTTTGACTGGAGATTTTATCCTACCCCTGCCATGCCTACCAAGCCACACCCATAGAACTGGTAGCACTGGGACTTCCAGTGGCATTTCCGTCGAAGATGGACCAGAGACCGCGATCGTGCGCGTATTTAATCTGTGCTTGCCCTGTTGGAGGTGTCCCTGAGGGACCGAAACCATCTGATCCACCTTGTAGGGGTGGAGGAGGAGGGGGAGACCACCATCTGGCCGCATCTCCCCTCCCTGGCTTGGTATATTACCCTAGAAGATGAAGCGGCAGTTTAATGGCTGCCCTGAAGACAGGAAGCTGCCGGGACCTAAGTTTGTGCTGGAGAATGGAAGTGGTGAGCAGCGTGTAATTGGATAAAAGACTGAATTTTTTTTTTTTGAAAATCCCCAAAAACAGAAAGAAAGAGTCCTCACCTGGAAGAATGGTAGTGGCAAACAGAGAATAAGAGGAAAATATAAGGTAAAGGAAAAACCGGAAATAATAGAATCATATGAAATCAGAGATTAAATTTGAACTAATATATAGAATTGGACATTAATTAGGCATTGTATAAAATGCTGGACTTATTTGGAATGGATAAAAGTTAACATTAATACTATAGGAAAAGAGAATTTTAAAAAAGTTTGAAAAGAAAGTGATAAAGAGCACCATCTAATGGTTAAAGATTTTCCTCTTTTATGTTTTTATGGAAAATTACTGGTCACAAAAATATTTGAAAGAGAGAAGAAATGGAATAAAAGATTATTAATACAACAAAAACCACTGATTTTTTTTTTTTTTTTTTAAAGGGGATTATCGTAAAATATAAAGGAATACAATATTTTGGGACTGCTGGAGGTTGACTGTGACAAGAAAATAAAAAAATGAGAAAGTGACTATAATAGAAAATTTTGATCTTTAATAAAGAAATGGAAGAAATAAGCAAAGAAGTTGGAGCTGCAAACTGTGAGAGGTATGTTAAAAGAAAGAATGAAATTGCTGGACACAATGATTAGTACAATAATGGCGTTGCAGCTTGCAGAAGAACAAAGAAAGCTCAGAGATGACGAGTCGGAGGAGGGAAACAACAGCCCAGATGAATACGGAGAACAAGGATTATTGCCAAAGGAATTAAAATAGAGTCATTGATAACGGAGAAAACAAATAAAAGAGATAAGACTCCCAAGATTAAGAAGAAGAAGAAATTATATAAGAAGAAACTCTAAAACAGAGAACTGGAAAGGGTGAGAGAAAACATGGCTGACAGGCAGAGGGGAATAAAAATAATACCAGAAGGAAAAAAGAAGAAAGACTAGGGAAACTTAAAAAAGGGAAAGTTGGCTAAAATTAAAAGAAATAATAAAGCCAAAAAATTTAGAGAAAAGGGTTAGGGATTCTATAAGGGGGATACCACATGGGAATGTATATTGATATTGAGCCTAAAACTTGCTGGGAAATATCTTAGGATTCTATAACTATAACTATATAACTATATAATATAACTGTAACTGTAACTGTAACTATATAACTATAACTAACTAACTAACTAACTAACTAACTATATATATATATATATATATATATATATATATATATACACACACACACATTATATATATACACATTATATATATATAATGTATATATATAATGTATATATAATATACATAATATATAATGTATATATATAATATGAATTATGCTGTTACAAACTCTTTTTTGGGAGGATTAAAAATGGGAATGGAAATGAATTAAAATATATAGATAAACTTTGGCAAAGTGGAAAGGAAGAAAAATATGATTAATGATTATAAGTAAAGTGAAGATAAAATGAGACATATTAAGAAGTTATTTTAGTGATTTACTGGGGGGATACTTTAAAATATGTACATTTTAAAATATACAGTTGATTATTTAATGGATATTAGAAGTGTACAATGAGAGTATTTTATTATGATTAAAGTAGGGGAATGGAAAATACCATGTGGATCCTAAATATATTGACTTTATTTTACTTTTACTCTTTTTAGATTTTTTATTATATATTGACTTTGAGAAAAGTAAGGATAATAATGATGTGTAATGTAAAATAAAATAGGTGGTAAGCTGAAAATGGAAATAATTAGAGGATAAAGAATTGAAAACCTATGTGTGGATGAAATGATATTGATATTGAATTAATGAATTGAAATGTGAAATGCAAATTTATTTAAAGATGAGTGAAATGGATAATGATATGAGATGATATTGTATAAGATTAATGGAAATGACTCCTTTTTTTAAAAAAAAAAAAAGAACCGGTAGCACTGAACACGTTATCTAGTTTGGTCATGAAATGTCTGCAAGAAAACATCCAGGCTCAGAGAGCACCAAGGAACCCCTCCTTTCAACCCTGAGCTACAAAAATTCTCCTTCACTTGAGAAAACGTTCTCTCCAGCATGGAAGAGCCCTCCAAAGCATTTATAAGTTCACAACTCCTTGAGAACTTTCACACAGATTTGCCAAACATGAATTGTAAGCTAATTTTGTGCACTGGCCTTTAACTTTTCCCATCATCTACAACTAGTTTTTCCTTTGAGCAGAACAGAGACCAAAGCTAGCAGCCTGACACATATCAGATGTTTCCTTTTTACTAACACAGTTTGTATCTTGATGCAATTCAATCATCTCTCTCTCTCTCTCTCTCTCTCTCTCTCTCTCTCACACACACACACACACACACACACACACACACACCTAAAAACACTGAATCCAGAGGTTGTGAAGTCACCATTGGGTTTCCTTATCTAATTGAACTATTATTTACATTTCAATGTTTTTTTTTAAAAAAAATCATCGATCATTTCCTTTATTTTTCGTGTTGTTGTTTTAACCCTTCCCTTTTTTTGGCCTGACTGTTTTTATGAGGCGTGCCATGTTGCTGACTGCCATAAACTTCCTTTTGATAACCTTCAGTTGCATCGGAGGTTCCCTTGTTTACGCTTTGTCCCGTTGGGCTTAGCACCTCCCAGTGAAAACTTTGAAGTTTTTCAACCCAATTCTTTTTTTTTTTTTAAGGGGGGATTCAATTCGAGCATATTACTCAAAGCAAGACCTCACTCCCGGGACTGTTGCCCAGCCTAAAACAAACACGGACTTCTTCCAACTTGCTTCTTGCTTCTTGTCATTGCATTTTCTACTCCAACGGCCACATTTAGAGACTGTTGAGGTTCCTCCACCCACTTCAGATTCCAAAGACAAGACTTATCTGGTATAAACACCCTGGGCCAAGGAAAAGCTGGATCATCTCTAAGTCCCTCCTAGGACCACCCAGAACTGATCTGCAATGTTCTGAATGATGCCTAGATCTTTGCTCTTTCCTTGCTGCACTTCATGGGTTTCCTACCCCAGATTGGCAGCTGGCTCGAACCCAGAGACAACTGAAGTGTAAACAACAGAACTGGCTTCTCCTGTTTTGTTTTGAAAAAGCAGCATAAAAATGTTCTGCATGGTACATTTGCATTCTTGTAAACACCACACCCTGATTGGCCAGGGTGCGCGGCAATCGGATTGGCCGAGCGAGCTGCACTGATTGGCCCGTTGCGAATCCCCTGCAATTGGTGGAAACCGATCACAGGAGATTCGAAGCGGTGTCATTGGCCGCGGCCAGTGCAGCCAACTCCATATAAGCCACCACCGATCCTTCAGGAACCGAGTCGATCTCGGGACTAATAAAGAGCTGAAAACTAGTCACGGGCTCCCAAGCCTTCTTCCGAGTGCTTATACAACACTGGCGATGAAGGTGGGATCGCGGAACTGATACCCACCGAGCACGTGGCACCGAGACGAACGGAACCAACAATATGGCCAGCATCGCGCCGCCCGCATCCTTTAACCAGGCTACTGAGGACTGGGAATCATACATTGATCGGTTCCTGATGTTCCTGGAGAGTAGCAACCTCAAGGACGCAAATGGGCAGAAAAAAGGGCCGTATTCCTGACGTACTGTGGGCCCACAGTGTTTAAGCTGGCAAAGGCCCTCGCGAAATCGGAAGATGTAAAGGCGATGGACTGGGCCGACCTCGAGCCTCTGTTGTGAAGCCACTATGCTCCCACCGTGCCCACCCTCATCAAACAGCACGACTTCTACCAACGTGACCAGAAAGAGGGTGAGAGCATCAGCAATTTCGTGACTGATCTGCGAAACCTGGGAGACATGTGCAGCTTCACGGACATGGACGAGGCATTACGAGATCGCGTCGTCCTCGGGCTCAGGGACCCTGTCCTACAAAGCCGGCTGTTGGCGAGAGGCGACATCTCCCTCACCGATGCCCTCACCGAAGTTACCACAGCCAAGGCAACCCAGAAGTCGGCGGCCCGAATGCGGAGACCAGATGCCGGGGACCAAACCACAACCTCCGAGACGACCACAGCAGCCAAGACACAGCCAGAAGCAAGCCGATGAGCAACCACCACCACCCACCATGGCGACCTCAACTCCCCCTCCGACACCATGGACGAGGAGGGGGACATCCACCAACTCCAGACAGAACGAGACCAGCGCGAGCGGCGGAGTTGTAAGTCGGGGCTGCAATGCACCGGGTGCGGGGGGTGATCATCCTCGATCAGAGTGCCGATTTTTCGACGCGATCTGCCGACAATGTGACAAGAGAGGCCACATCGCCCGAATCTGCTGACTCAAAAGAGCCTACAGTCCCCGACGACGAGACAGCAGCGGTCAGAGATGAGATGGCACCCCCCCCCCCGAACAAGGGACCGCCAGACCGAGAACCGTTGGAACTGGGACGGACGGGGCCAACGAAATGGCGAGAACCGACAAAGAGAGGTGACCCACCAGACGGTCATCATCGGCCATTCATCTAGCTGGGATGCCCGAAAGGTACACGTGGAAGGGGCTGATTAATTTCTATAATGTTTTCCTACCCCAAAAGGCGACCACGATGGAACCATTGCATAGGCTGTTGGACAAAACAGCCACCTGGACCTGGGGGGAGACGAGAGGAAGCCGCATTCAACCGAACCAAGGACCTGCTCACATCGGATGCCGTCCTCATCCAATACAACGAGACCCTCCTGCTAACAGTAACGTGCGATGCATCACCGTTCGGCACTGGGGCAATCCTCAGCCACACACTTCCGAATGGAAACGAAGCACCCATCGCCTTTTACTCAAGAACCCTATCAAAGCCAGAAAGAAACTAAAGCCAACTAGACAAGGAAGCCCTGGCTATCATCGCCACCGTAAAAAGTTTCCGCGAGTACCTCTACGGCAGGACATTCACCATCATCACCATCATCACCAACCACAAACTGCTGTTGGGCATCCTGGCGGGAAACAAAGCCACCCCGAACATTCTATCCCCGAGAATGACAAGGTGGTCTGAATTCCTCGCCACCTACAGTTACCGGCTGACCCAACGACCCGGTAAGACAATCGCACACGCAGACGCCTTGAGCCGCACCCCACTGCCCAACCTAGACACTGACCCGGCACCCACAGCATCCACCCTGAGCATAGAGACCTTACCCAACCTCCCCCTAACCGCGTCAGACATTGCCCACGAAACCAATAAAGACAAACGTCTGGCGCGGGTGTTACAATGGGTGGAGAAAGGGTAGCCGGAAAAAGATGATGATGAGACATTCAGGACGTTTTGGAACAGACAAACGGAACTTTTCACGCAAAAGGGTTGTATACTATGGGGGGACAGGGTTGTTATTCTGGAGAAATTACAAAAAAGGACTTGTTACATGAGGGGCACCCGGGCATTATTAGGTCAAAAACCCTGGCCAGAAGCTATGCCTGGTGTCCAGGGATGGACAAACAAATCAAAGCCTGGGTGGCAAGCTGCAGGCAATGCCAAGAATCCAGGCCAAGCCCACCCGCCGCCGCAATCCTGGAATGGGAAACCCCCCAGAGGACCAAAGTCCAGGATACACATAGATTTCGCCGGGCCCACAAAAGGACACACATTCCTCATAACGGTAGATGCTTACTCCAATTGGCTGGAGGTAAGCGACATGAGAACTATCACCACCGAGGCCATCATCAAAGAACTCAACAAGCTATTCTCAACCCATGGTCTCCCAAATGTAATTGTGTCAGATAATGGTCCACAGTTCACCGCACTGGAATTTGAAAAATTCCTAGCAGAACGAGGCATATGACACGCTCTGATGGCGAATGGTAGAGTGGAATGAATGGTCCAATTTACCAAAAAAACAATCCAGAAAATCAAAACCAGGGACATGCAAGAGAAAATAAATAAACTACTTTTTATCCAACACATAACACCAAACACAACAACCAACAAGAGCCCCGCAGAGCTACTAATGGGGAGGAAACTAAGATCCCCCTAGATAAGCTGCACCCCACATACAATCCCGAAAAACTGACTGACTCATCGAGCAGGCACCGAACGTTCGCACCAGGAGACGCAGTATACACGAAAAAACCTCAGAGGGGACCCCCTCTGGATACCGGCAATGATAACCCAGGTGACAGGTCCCCGCTCATACCAGCTACAAACAGTTGATGGACGAGCATGGAAACGACACGTTGATCAATTAAGATCGAGAGCAGCCACGGGAAACACAACTGACATGCAAGCAGACAGAGACATAACCCCAGAAAGGGAGAAAGACCACCCAAGCACCAACCAAGAGGGGAGGGAAATCCCTGGAAACCAACCCCAACAAGAAAGAAACCAAGAATACTCACCAACCGAAGCAGAAATAGACAACCAGCTTGAAGCCTCACTGGGAAGAAATAGCCAGGCCAGCTCAACCAACCCGGAAGAGGCAGGAGCGGCAAAGCCAGCAGCTCAACCAGCCCGGGTAGACTGGGAGGAAGCTACAACAAAAGGCCCGGCTCACCCTTCCAGGCGGTTCCATCAACGAGGCAGAGAGCAGCACAGAACCCGACCGAACTGTTCAAAGACCAGGCATCAACTAACCTGTGCAGGTCCAACAGGCAAGTGCGGAGTCCCACCTACTTACAGGACTACATCATGTAGGACCATACTAAGAGGGGAGGGGTGTTCTGTATGGTACATTTGCATTCTTGTAAACACTGCACCCTGATTGGCCAGGGCTCACGGCAATCGGATTGGCCGAGCGAGCCGCACTGATTGGCCTGCTGCAAATCCCCCGCAATTGGTGGAAACCGATCGCGGGAGATTCGAAGTGGTGTCATCGGCTGCGGCCAGCGTGGCCAAGTCCCTATAAGCCACCACCAATCCTTCAGGAACCAAGTCGATCTCGGAACTAATAAAGAGCTGAAAACTAGTCACGGACTCCTGAGCCTTCTTCCGAGCGCTTAAACAACAAAAAACACCAGTGTTCCAGGACTTCCAGTTTGCAAGCTTTCGGCGGCGGTAGGGATTTGCGACACTGCGCAATCCCTGCTGCATTCGCCGCCAAGGTTCCCCTGATCCGTTTGGATCTGGGGGATATAGCTGCCCTGTAGGGGCAGCTGAAGACAGGGGGGATCCGGAAAGGGGTTTGGGGGTGTCGCAGACCCCCTCCCCAGCCGGCTAAACCCCCTTTTCCTGAGGCGGAGAAACAGTGGCCAGCAATAGCCGCCATGAAGAAATCTGCAGCCGGATAAGCAGGCACAGGAGGGAGAAAGTCGGAAGAAAAGTGAAAGTTGTTTGTAACCAAGACAAGACAAGAGAAAGTGACCTGGAACCTTGAAGGCTGCTAAGTATACATCTTTTCTAGTGAGTGTTACAAGCTGCGAATAATTTAAAAGGGAAAGTTTTTTCTTTATTCCACTCTCCTTCCTAAAGTGGCAGCGGAGGGGAAAAAATTCTTTTGGCTGTGAATGGGAAGGGAGAGGGGGAAAAATTGGAGCAAAATTTGAAAATAAGGAGAAGATTGCCTAGAATTTTAAAGAGTTACTAAACATCAATAAAACTTCCAAAAAATATATCTGAAAGGGAACTTTGTGATCAAACTTTAACTCCAGAAAGAGAAAGTGAAGAAGAAGAAGGTATTTGAAAGAAACAGACTGTTTGGATTGTTTGGTGATTTTGGAACTTTTGAGAATTATTTCTGATTTAAAACATCTGGGTGGTTGTTTGGAAAAACTTTTTCTCTATGCAATGGCATCACTTGTGGATGGATTGAAACTTGTATATCAAAAATATGAAAAAGAAAAGCAAGAAGGGAAAGATGTTCTTGGCACTCTTTTTCAATTTTTAGAAATGGCGGTTTATACTTATGTGAAACAGAATGAACAACAGGATGATGGGGACAAAGAAGAAGCCATTTTTGATGAACAAATGACTTTGGTTGGAGAAAGGGAAAAGAAAGAGAAAAAGGAAAAGAGGACTCTAAGATCTGGGAAAACAACCCCAAAAAAAGAAGAATAAGGTGAAAAGGGGACATTATGTTAGGAAACAACAGAAAGGGGGAAAGCAGAATAAAAGGGAGATGGAGAGACAAGGGGTTAAAGAGGACAAAGAGAAGAAGAAGCAAGGGAGAAAGGAAAGGATGAGAAGCCCTCATAGCGGGGAGCAAGATGTTAAGAAGCAAGGGAAAATGGATAAATTTTATTGATAAAGGGATTCTGGAAAGGTACATAAGACTGCATTTTCATATTTGTATTTAGAAATAACCATAGAAAATTGGAAATAATATGTAATTTAAAATGTGATAAAATACTTAACATAAATTAGTGAATTTTTTGTTAAGAAAAAGGGAGTACTGTAATGAAATATGATTTAAGATTGTGATTGGGGGGGGGGTAATAATTTTTAGAAAGCATAAGTGTTCCCACAAAGGCATGATATTTAATTGAAATGGATAAAATGTTTAAGATATAAATGATCATTAATATTAATGATTAGATTATGGTATATTAGTGAAATTTTTTCTGAAATGAGAGATTTGAAGTAGAAGAAGGAGGAACATTGTAATGAAATAATGAGATATAATATGTGATGTGGGGGGGGGGGAATAATTATGGGAAATAGGGCTCCCATATAAGTATGTGATTTAATTGAAAAGTAATGTGTTAAACGTTCAAGATATAAATGAATATCAATACTAATAAATAGATTTGTATTATCTTTGATAATATAGTATAATTTTAGAATGTACCAGACAGAATCCCAATGTAAATTATGTGTTTTATATTAAGTATTATAAATATAGGGGGAAGAGATAAAGGCATCATACTCCAATTAGTGTACAGGAGAAGTTTTTCTTCTTTTTTAAAGAAGAAAAATAAATGGATGGCTGGAAATAGAACAGACAAAGAATAATAAATATTATGATTCAAATTTAGAGGAGATAAATAAAATAAAATTGAAAAAATTTAAAAGAGAGGAGAAATTATATAGAAAATTGAAAATGTTAATAAGATATGAAATGGTATATAAAAGGAATATGAAATTGAATTTGTGTCTGTACCAAGAGTTATAACCCGGGTCCTAAGCAACTTTCAGAAAAGAGATTTTTTATGCTTTTATGTTTTGTGTTTTTGTGTATTTATGTATTGTATGTCTTGAAGAATTAATAAAATTTGTTTTATTAAAAAAAAAAAAAAACACCGGTGTTCCAGAAAGAAAGAAAGAAAGAAAGAAAGAAAGAAAGAAAGAAAGAAAGAAAGAAAGAAGGAAGGAAGGAAGGAAGGAAGGAAGGAAGGAAGGAAGGAAGGAAGGAAGGAAGGAAAGAAAGAAAGAAAGAAAGAAAGAAAGGAAGGAAGGAAGGAAGGAAGGAAGGAAGGAAGGAAGGAAGGAAGGAAGGAAGGAAGAAAGAAAGAAAGAAAGAAAGAAAGAAAGAAAGAAAGAAAGAAAGAAAGAAAGAAAGAAAGAAAGAAAGAAAGAAAAGAAATTGCTTTCCAACACTGAAATTTGGACTTTGCATTTCTCTCTCTGTCACATGCTGCTATTTGCTTTATTGGAGAAAACATAAAAAGAATCTGATAATCTGGAAGGTTGTTTGGACTGTCCTGGACTGCACTTCCACCTTTGGAAGGTTGGACTCTCACCTGGCTGATGAATTAACCTGTCCCCGAGATTGTTCTCTTGGAGACATCACCAGCCTGAGGAAGGACATGGCCTCCATTTCTTACATCCTACGAGCCTGGATTTTGCTCTTCCTTCATGGTATGTATGGGGTTTGAGACCAGGACACTCTTTCCTGAAACTGAGAAACCAGGAGAAAGGATGTTTTACTTTGTGTTACTCTCCAGATTAGTTCTCGGGACTTCAATGGTATGGTGAGTACAGCAAAACTGAGAGGACTTCTCTGGGTTGATTTGACTCACCATGTAGCAACGAACAGCGACGTTTCTTTCCTGGGCATCAGCTGCACATAGCATGGGATGCTTTTTCGTTGCTTTTATTTCCTTTTCTTAGTTCTGCGGGACCTCCTGATCTAGGGACCGTGGGAAAAGTCTTGTTTAGATACACGCCAAAGCAAGGGTCTCCAACCTTGGCAACTTTAAGACTTGTGGACTTCAACTCCCAGGAAGTTGAAGTCCACAAGTCTTAAAGGTTGCTAAGGTTGGAGACCCCTGCTCCAAAGGACAAAGCAGAAAGGCATGGAAAAGTAGAATAATAACAAATTGGAAAGGACCCTGGAGATCATCTAGGCCAACCCCCTGCTTGAGCAGGAGAGTCTATTCCAAATATTAGCCTCTACCCAGGATCGAACTCACAGCCCCCTGATTGTGAGTCAAGAACTCCACCTTTAGTTCCTTTTTCTGTAATATTAATGTCATGTATTGAGTCCAATCACAGCCAGTCAGAACTCTCTGGCCCATGAGATTGTTGGGACTAATTGATCCTATTTTGAAGTGAGGGGATGCAAATTACCTCTTTTTTTAAGTTTTATTTCAGTTTTCCACATTTTAAAAACATCTTTTTTTAGCGAACAGAATGATTCCAGGTTTTCACATTTCCATACAAACATGACTTTGATTACATACTCATCTTTTACATTTAGTTTCATATTACTTTACATATTTTCTATTATTTTAGGGATGCAAATGATCTCTTGGTGATATTAAATCCACAGTCCAAACTAATTAGGGCTGGTGGGGATCCAACATTTGCTATTTTTTTGCATAAAGTTCTAGCCGGGGCCAGTCCCTATCATTAGGTGAGATCTAATGGCTAATTACAGTACTGATACAATACCGTATCAGCAAACTGCGGATTCTTTGATGCATTAATATGGTATTTGCCACGGCCAAGAAAGGAAACTGGAGAGAAACACTCATGAAATGTTTTGCCTTGACTGCTATAATAAGGTGACCAGCCTTGACTGCTGAATATCGAGCATGGAGCAGCACACCCATTCACAGTTTGTTTTGAAAACTTTTCTCATTTATTGTTATGCTAAAAAAATTTCCCATGTTAAGATGGGTTTGTCTCCAGATTGCAGTTGACCCAATATCTTGCTGAGGAGAAAGGATGTTCCAATGTTGTGGTCACCAGCAAGGTCAGATCAAAAGAGAGTGACATAGATTCGAACACACCAAAGTATTCAATGTGCAAAATGTACATTTAGTGTGACTTTTTTTTTTTTTTTTTTTACTCAATTGGATGTTTGTAGCCCTTTTCTTGCGGCAGTTCTTGCAGTCGGAGTCAAAGTTGGGTTCTGATCAGAACTCCAGTTTCTAAAAGGGCATCAGGAAAATTAGGATCCTATTAGATTTGGAGGTGAAAATATCAGCAGTAAGAATGACACCCAGGTCTTAAGTCCTTTCTACATTGCCAAGAGAAAGGACCTTGTTGTCATCATTTGTAGTGAGGGTTGAAAATTGTATTTTTTGCTGTCTTCATTGCTAACTCCTTTCTGAACCTATCTTGGGCTCAGCAATGAGTGGGGATGCCCTGGTTTCAGGTCTACAAGAAATAGTAAGCAAAATGCTGGCTGGGGAATTCTGGGAGTTGAAATCCGTATCTCTTATAAGATGCTGAGTTTTAAAAACCGTGCTAGAGTCAAGGGTGGGATTCAACCGGTTTGGACCAGTTCTATGCAACTGGTTGTTATGATTCTGTGCAGTTCAGAGAACCGGCAAATCATGCCCCTAGCTGAGCCTGCCTCTCCCTAACCAGTCAGTTCTTATCGCACATGCCTGACATCATGTCATGGCTGACATCGCTGACTGCATTCTCCCTGCTCAGTAACTCCTTAAAGTATTTCTTTTTTTTTTTTCTCCCTCCCGACGATCAGCTGTTCTGATGATCAGCTGTGCCAGGATCCCCTTCGCTGTCTTTCTGCTTCACCCGGAGGCTTCCCTGAGGCCCAGGAGGCCCAAAAAATGGGGTGGAAGGATGTTGCAAAAGAAGAACAAACCACAACCACCCAGTCACATGGCCAGGCCCACCTAGCCATGCCCAGAGAACCAGCTGTGAAAAAATTTGAATCCCACCCCTGGCTAGACGACAGTGTCTTCATGACAAAAATTTTCCCCTCCATTGACCAGAGGCTTTGAACGAGACTGGGTAGGTAGACTCAAGCACCCTACTGATTTCCCACAATGCCTTGATGATGCTTCATTCCAGGGCATCTAAATTAAAATGGTGCTAGATTCAGTCATCTCATCTTGAGGATGGACCTTCTCAAACTTCATTGATGACATTAAGGTGGCTCAGAACGTGAGTGTCTCTTATGGTTCCCAGCAAAACCTGAAAGTTGTGTCCTTACAGGTAAAAGTAAAGCTTCCCCTGGCACCTACATGCTAGTCGTTTCTGGCTCTAGGGGGCAGTGCTATCTCCATTACAAAGTCAAAGAGCAAAGCGCTGTCTGAAGACGTCTCCGTGGTCATGTGGCTGGCATGACAAACGCCCAAGGTGCACGGAATGCTTTTCCCTTCCCACCAAAGGTGGTCCCTATTTTTCTACTTGCATTTTTTACATGCTTTCGAACTGCTAGGTTGGCAGAAGCTGGGACAAGGAACGGGAGCTCATTCTGTCTTGCGGTGCTAGGGATTCGAACTGCCGACCTTTCTGATCTTGACAAGCTCAGCATCTTAGCCACTGAGCCACCACGTCCCCATTGTGTCCTTAAGAGGAGACAGTTTGCTGGAGGACACTTGCCTTTTCCAGGCCAGGAAGTGATTCCAGTCCTTTCATTTTACAGGGATGCAGGAGGAAGTGGACGTATGCTTTCCCCAGCCAATGTTTTGACAAAGGGGAAACAATGAAAAAGAGATAGTTGCAAATTACTTGGGTGGATGGCTGTTTGACTTCCCAGACCATTTAAAGAAGGTTTGCTTGAATGAGAGTTTTTTTTTTTTTTTCTTTTCACCTTAGGCTGCATCACAGGTTATCCTAAGCAAACACG
Organism: Hydrophis major; assembly: GCA_033807585.1. NCBI lineage: Eukaryota > Metazoa > Chordata > Lepidosauria > Squamata > Elapidae > Hydrophis > Hydrophis major. The sequence continues at coordinate 12,413,777 of CM066335.1, read as the reverse complement.
CTCCGTATCAGATGACACAAGAAACTGTATGATTAACCCACAGGTGAGTTCCTGAACTTTGCCCCAAATGCGTGTTCTTCTAATATGTTAGAACAGTTTCTCTCCACCACCACCCTCCCAAAAAATGTTCTTGTCAACTTCTGATGCCTGAGCAAAGCCCCCCCCCCCCCCGCCCCCACATCCTTCCTGGTCAGAAGAGCCCATCCAGTTCCACTGTTGCAACTCCTAAGTCCTTCAGGATCACGCCAATATGAAATTTGAGAGCCAAGTCCCCGTTTTCAGTCATGTCTCTCCGTTTTTTCCTCTTTTGCAGTTTGTGTCATAAAAAGTTGTACTGAACCAGTAAAAGAAAGTTTACACGCCTGTTTTCTGTAAATTACCCCAAGCCAGAAATGTCCACAGGCAGATGGACAGAAAAGTGGAGATGACAACCAAAACCATCCAACTGAAGCCCTGTGCTCATATTTTGTTTATGGATGCTTAGGAAGGAAGGAGGGGAGGGAGGGAGGAAGAAGGGAGGGAAGGGAGGGAGGAAAGGAGGGAGGGAAGGGAGGCAGGAGGGAAGGAGGAAGGAGGGAAGGAGGAAGGAGGGAAGGAGGAAGGAAGAAAGGAAGGAAGGAAAGAAGGAAGGAAGGAAGGAAGGAAGGAAAGAAGGAAGGAAGGAAGGAAGGAAAGAAGGAAGGAAAGAAGGAAGGATGGAAAGAAGGAAGGAAGGAAGGAAGGAAGGAAGGAAGGAAGGAAGGAAGGAAGGAGCCCTGCACTTTTGAAAAGGGTGGGGCTTTGATCACATGATTGGGTCCCCCATTTTCCTTTCTTTGACCCCACCCACCTGCCTAGTGGACACCCCGCCCCAACCTCTAATGAAAAAAAAAAAACCAGTAAAAATTATGATTATTCTGCTGAACTCCCTACTTCATTATCACATCCTGGGCTATATCATTCTGGAAATGGTGAATTCTTTTCACAAAAAGCCAGGTCACGTTTCTTCTCAACTCCTAGCTCAGCTGCTAAACTTGAGGGCTGCCCTATGTTTGTACTTATTTATTGATCGTCATTTGTAGACAGCCTGCCTATCCAATGGACTTGACAGGTCTTGACGTTCTTAAGCCAGGTTATTTTTTTTTCTGGCAACGAAACAGAACTTGATGGTTCATCCTTTTTCTAACTTCTCAATCTTACCCTGGGATTTTCTACAGATCTGTCACCCTCAAGCCCTAAATAACTCTGATCCAATTGAGCTTTTCAAAATCATCTGGGTGCTGGTTATATACACAGCGATAACTGTGCTGTGGTGGGATTCAAACTTTTTGACTAATGTTTATGTGGGTTTGGCTTGGTGGGAGTGGCTTGGTGGGTGTGGCTTAGAGGGCGTGGCTTGGTGGGTGTGGCTTGGAGGGTGTGGCAGGGGAAGGAGATGGCAAAATCCCCATTCCCTCCTCCACCCCACTAACCTGCTTTCCAGCTCCATTCTCCTGTGCAGGGCAACCAAAGAAGACCCAGCCAATCAGCTGGGACTCAATGGGAGGCAGAGAAGAGATGGGGCTGGAGCCAGTCAGAGGCGGTCTTTGCCGGTTCTCTGAACGACTCAAAATGTCCGCTACCAGTTCTCCAGAACTGGTCAGAACTGGTTGAACTCCACCTCTGGTACAGACGGTGACCTCTCTTATCCTTCTGTTTCTCTCTTCCCTCTCCTAACTCTCTGCTGCCATGTTTCACTCTGTTGTAAGTACTTGCCACCTACGGCGATTGTGACTAGCGAGCGGCTGAAGGCCCTGCGTGAGCACATGAGAACGCACAATCTGTCAGCCTATATTGTGCCTACCACTGATGCACACCTGGTAAGTCAAAGATGACAGGAACAGATCCACCGAGTCTCCAGGGATGGAGCAGTGAGGCAGTGAGGTGGAAATTCTAACCATGGTTGAATTTCCACCACCAGATGAACAATAGCACTAGCACTTAGATTTATATACCGCTTCACAGTACTTTACAGTCCCCTTTAAGTGGTTTACAGAGTCAGCCTATCGCCCCCAACAATCTGGGTCCTCATTCGACCAACCTTGGAAGGATGGAAGGCTGAGTCAACCTTGAGCCGGTCAGGATCAAACTGCTGGCAATGGGGAGAATTAGCCTGCAATGCTGCATTCTAACCACTAGGAAGGAAGAGAGGGAGGGAGGGAGGGAGGGAAGGAGGAGGGAGGGTGGGCAGTAGCTATACCACTTAGGCTTATATACCACTTCACAGTGCTTTAAGGCCCTCTCTAAGTGGTTTACAGAGTATTCCCCAAAAAATCTGGGTCCTCATTTGACCCACCTGGGAAGGCTGAGTCAACCTCGAGCCAGTCAAGATCAAACTGCTGGCAATGGGCAGAATTAGCCTGCAACCACTGGGAAGGAAGGGAGGGAGGGAGGGAAGAAGAAAGGAAGGAGGGAGAAAGGGAGGGGGGGAAGGAAGAAAAAAAGAAATCAGGAAGGCAGGAGGAAGGCAGGCAGGAGGGAGGGGGAGGGAAGGAAGGAAGGAAGGAAGGAAGGAAGGAAGGAAGGAAGGAAGGAAGGAAGGAAGGAAGGAAGGAAGGAAGGAAGGAAGGGCAATAACAATTAGACTTAGATGCTGCTTCATCATGCTTTCCAGCCCTCTCTAAGCAGTTTACAGAGTAAGCCTATTGCCCCCCAACAATCTGGGTCCTCATTTGACCCACCTCGAAAGGATGGAAAGCTGAGTCAGCAACTTGTAATACCAGGGTTCTCTTTCTGCAGCCTTCAGACATGATCTTCCTTAGAGAACCCAGCTTCTCACCATTCTCAAGTGGTAAATATGCAGGAAGAGTCGAGGAAGCCCTGACATAAGCTCAAATTTCAAACTCCTACCATAATTCAGTCCCACCTGTCTGGGGAGTCCATGTAAAATCTCAGTCTTAAGGGTCTATGACAATTCACTGCAGCTAACTCGTCACAGCCAACTCGCCATGGAACAACTTTTTATGGCCAATTCACTACAAGACAAAGAGTTACATGGATATCAAAGAAATGGTGGAATAGAATCATTAAAGAAAGATCTGGAGAAACTCTTAGTCATCCAGGTCATGGTTGTCCCAAAAGTGCTTCTTTTTTTTCAACTGGACTTTCTAGTTTTTCTTGGAAGACATTTTGCTTTTCATCCAAGAAGCTTCTTCAGCTTCTTTCATAAACTTCTTCTGCTCTCAGAGCTGAAGAAGCTTCTTGGATGAGAAGCGAAATGACTTCAAAGAAAAACCAGAAAGTCCAGTTGCCTCTTGAAAAAAAAAAAAAAAAAAAAAGCACTTTGGGGACACTAAAGAAAGGATGCAAAAGGAGGGATGAAATGAAATCTGAATAACAAAAATGAAAAAAAAAATTAATCTATTTTACATAAACTGAATTCATAAATTATCCTGTGCCGAATTGTCCTACAGCGAGTTGGCTGATGTGAGTTGTTCCTGAAGAGTTGACCATGGTGAGGTAGCCACAGTGAGTTGCTCATGGAAAGTTGGCCATGGAGAGTTGGCCATGATGAGGTGGTCACAGTGAATTGGCCATGGAGAGTTGGCCATGGTGAGGTAGCCACAATGAGTTGCTCATAGAAAGTTGGCCTTGGAGAGTGGGCTATGGTGAGGTAGCCACAGTGAGTTGTCTCTGAGAAGTTGTCCCACTCCAAGTCTTAGCTACAAAAGATTACTTAGGTGATCTACTAAACAAGTATCGAGTTTTCTGAAAAGCGAAGAGGCTAGATAGGCCTGGGATCCTGTTCACATGGGGCAGCCAGGAGCCGTCTCTTGTTTCTGAAAACCTTCCCATCTTCCAGAGTGAATACATCGCAGAACGGGACAAGCGACTCACTTGGATGTCGGGTTTTTCAGGATCATCTGGTGAGTCCTCTTCCAGATCTCCAGCAACCCTCAACCCCCTACATCTTAGTTGAACCTCAGGTCGTCAGGCATCAAATTAGCAGCTGTTCTAAATGCCCATCGGTGATCAAGTCCTTGACTTACAACGGTTCATGTAGAGACGGTTCGAAGTTGCCACGGCATTAAAAAATAAGTGACTTACAGCCATTTTTCACACGACCACTGCAGCATCCCCACGATCACGTGAATCAGAATTCAGGCACTTGGCAATTGACTCCTATTTATGATGGTCGCAACGTCCCAGGTTCGCATGATCATCTTTTGCGACTTTCTGATAAAGCCAAGACAATGGGGGAGCCAGATTCACTTAACAATGGGGTTACTAGCTTCACAACTGCAGTGATTCACTTAACCACTGTGGCAAGACAGATTGTAAAATGAAGCAAAATTCACTTAAGTTTCACTTAGAATCAAAATTTTGGGCTCAGTTGTGGTCGTAATTTGAGGACTACCTGTAGGAACTATGAACTAAGCAAAAAATAATAAAGTATAATCCATACATCCCACCCCAAACATCTTTCCCATTGTAACTTCCTTGAAAATAGTACAGTGGCACCCCAGGGCAAGGCTGAGTAAACTAGATCAGGTGTCATCAACCTTTTGGACCTCAGAGACCACCAAATTCATAATTTTAAATCCCGCCAACCAGAAACCCTGGGCAAATCCCCCAAAAAAAGTCTGCAGGAAAATTCCCCATCCCGTTTTCCTACCGATCGATCATTCTTTATTTGGGATCACAGGATACCGTCTCCAGCTCCGTTCTCAAGGGGAGAGAGAGAGAGAGAGGGAGAGGGAGAGGGAGAGAAAGGGAAGAGAGAGACTTTTGGCTTCATGCAAGGAAAGCAGCAGAAGCAGCAGAAGTCTTTCTTTCTCTTCCCCAAACTCCACCAGAAATGAGTCTTTGCAGCCTCTTGGAGCAGGAGGCTTTGCAGGGTCCCAAGGACTCATTTCTGGTGGAGTTTGGGGGAGAGAAAGACAGACTTTTGCTGCTTTCCTTGCATGCCGCCAAAAGCAGAAGAAGAAAGAAGCAGCCCGGTGGCCAGGCCAGGCGCGTGGGGTGATTGGGGCAAGTTCCCCCCCTCCACCCTTTCCCCCCTCCCCTCACTACCTTGTGGTGCTCGCAATGCAAGCGACACAAGCCTTGTGTTCCCACGGGCCATGTGGGCGGCGCAGCCTCGTGTTCCCTCGCAGTCTGGATTAACTGCTTTGGGGTGACATTTTTCTGCGGACCAGCAAAATTTTCTTGTGGACCACCAGTAGTCCCCAGCCCACTGGTTGGCAAAATATAGATCATATTTTTTGCTGTGTGGAATACACAAAAGCCACTGTGCTGGGCTTACAATCGCTCATCTCCAGTCCCAGGATAAATGCAACGTCAGATCACTCCACCCCGTGGGTGAATTATGACTATAGTTAAGAAAGAAAAAGGAGAAGAACAAATGTCTGTATGCAAAATAATAAAAATGAAAGGCCTTTTTTTTCTTACTGAATCTTGCCTCAGCAGAACTGCAGGGCTACGGCTTTATATAATGGCTTCAAGATGCTTAAATGTGTTAGATGCATTCCCATTTTGAGCGCTTTCTAAAAAACAAACAAAAAGAGAGATAAACTTCCCACGTGTAATTTCCCACATCTGTCACCCAATCGCTGAACCTAGAAATGTATGTAAACTAAAAATGTCTCCACAGCTTTTTCTAGTCATCTGACCTTAGCAGATTTCAGATTTAAAAAAACCTCACGCGTAGCATTAATTGGCAAAATATTTTCACCTTGCTTGGGAGATGGATTTCAGGGAGACTAATACTTACTCTCAGTTTAGATCTAAACCTCTTAATCAGTGGTGGAATTCAAAAAAAATTTACGACTGGTTCTGTGGGCATGGCTTGGTGGGCGTGGTTGGTGGGTGCACTAACCTGCTTTCCAGCTCCGTTCTCCTGTGCAGGGCAACCAAAGAAGACCCAGCCAATCACCTGGGACTCAATGGGAGGCAGAGAATAGATGGGGGCAGGGTCAGTCAGAGGTGGGATTTGCCGGTTCTCTGAACTACTCAAAATTTCCACTACCAGCCCAAAATTGGAAGAGCGATAAAATACCGATAGAGGAAAAAATAATTGAAAAGATATTTGAATGTGGAGAAATGAATAGATTGACACTAGAAATTAAAGAAAAATAAGAAACTGGATATTACAGGGTATGGAATATGTTTTATCAAGGGATAGAGAATAGAACAACCTAAAAAAGATTTGATGTATTTATAGAGCAATTGGAGAAATTTAAGCAAAGCTATAACCTGTAATATTATTATGTATATGGGAATATATATGGGAACATTGATGTACTGTTAGATTTGATAAGAAGAATATCATTTATAATGTTTAAATAATTGAAATACGTACCCAAGTCGACGCACGATTGAAATAGAATAATTGTTTTCTATGAAAACAATTAAAATGTTATTTTTAAAAAAATTCCGCTACCAGTTCTCCAGAACTGGTTCGAACCGGCTGAATATCATCTCTGATCTTAACTTATAATAAAGATTCACAGGCTATGAAGCTCATGCAGTGTGTCCCTTCATCACCAACCAGAAAATGACATCCTGGGAAAACAGCCGGGAAAACTAAACTTAAGAAGAAGTTGTTTTTCAAATAGATTTTGTCTTCTCAGCCCCTCTGATTTTTAGCATTTCATCCTTAGGGATTGGCGTGATCACCCTACAGAAAGCTGTTCTCTTCACGGACAGCCGGTACTGGATCCAGGCGGAGCGTCAGATGGACTGCAATTGGGAGCTGCAGAAATCAGGTATGTCCTTGTCTTAATTTTATCTAGAGCTCCACATTCTCTTTTCAGCTCCAGTGCTGCAAACTATCTCTTAGCCAGGTAAACAATGTCCTAAAGTAATTGCCCTCAACTGGGCAACTTTAAAATGAATTGAACAGAATAACAAAGTTGGAAGGGACCTTGGAGGTCTTCTAGTCCAACCCCATGCTTAGGCAGGAAACCCTAAACTACTTCAGACAAATGGTTATTCAACCTCTTCTTAAAAACTTCCACTGTTGGAGCATTCACAACTTCTGGGGGCCAGTTGTTCCACTGATTAATTGTTCTACCTGTCAGGAAATCTCTCTTTATTTCTAAGTTGCTTCTCTCCTTGATTAATTTCCGTCTTTTGCTTCTTGTCCTGCCCTCAGGTGCTTTGGAGAATAGCTTGACTCCCTCTTCTTTGGGGCAACCCCCTGAGATACTGGAACACTGCTATCATGTCACCCCTAGTCCTTCTTTTCATCAGACTAGACATACACAATTCCAGCAACCGTTCTTCATATGTTTTAGCCTCCAGTCCCCTAATCCTCTTTGTTGCTCTTCTTTGCACTCTTTCTGGAGTCTCAACATCTTTTTTACATCATGGTGACCAAAACTGGATGCAGTATTCCAGGTGTGGCATTATAAGGTATAGACTTCACCTCCCAGAATTCCCTAGCCAGCTAGAGAATTCTGGGAGTTGAAATCCACACATGTTAAAGATGACAATCCCACCATCCTAAAGCAATCTTCTCCAAACTTCCTTGCTCCAAATGTGTTGGGACCACAACTCTCAGAATCTCCCAGCCAGAAGAGCATGTGAACTGGGTACCATTTGAGTTGCTGAGCTAACATTGCTGGGGATAGGGCAAGAAAGAGAATCCCGAGGTGCTTTATTATAACCTAGGACTAGCTGGTTGGTTCCAATACAAAATGTGTCTCTGAAGGCATGAAGAACCAGGAACTACTGCAGAGGGTGCCAAACAACAATCCCCATGTCTTCTTACCATCCCTTTTTACTAGGGGATTCTGAGAGTTGTGATCGCAACTCATCTGGGAAAAGGTAGTTTGAAGAAGAAGGTGAGTTGCTTCGCAGTGGGTTGGTTACAGTGAGTTCCCTGAAGTGAATTGGCCACGGAGAGTTGGCCATGGTGAGGTGGCCACAGCGAGTTGGCTGTGGCAAGTTATCCCATTCCAATTTTCCAGTCCTTCCTGGAAGTCCTAGAAATCGATCCTGGGTCTTCTGCTTACGCAGAAAGTGCTCAACCACTGTTCCATGGTCCTTCCTACAATTGATTCACAGGCTTGCTCTTATGGCCCCTAAAAAGGCACTCAGCTCCTGCCATGTTGGTCCTGTTGTGGCCCGCCGGTGGCTGGCAGAGCTGGCAGCAGAGTTGGACAGCGAGGAGGTTGGGGAGGAACCTGGGCCAGTCCTAGAGGCTGAAGAAGACTTGTATGAGGGCTCTGTGTCAGAGGCAGAGATGGGGCCAGGACAGTCTGGCAGTTGTCAGTTGCCTTCGGATCAGACAGCAGTGAGGTGGGGGAGTAGCTGGAGCTGGTTCCCAGCTTGCGGATGCACAGAACTGCCAAAAGGAAAGAACAATTACAAACTCAGGGTCAAAGTGGGAGTAAGGCCACAGGTGAACAATGAATGGCCCCTCCCATAAGGATGAAAAGAGGAGCAATAGGGGAGAGGGCTTTTGCAGGAACCAATTCATTGTTCATTCGATCAATGTGAAGAACTGTCTGTGCATCCTAGAGACTCTGTGCTAAGCCCTTCCTTGTCAGCACTGCGTTTGGAAATATTTACCAGGCAACTTTCCAAGATAGATAAGGTTTGAGCTCCTAATTATACCCTTAAAAGAGTGCTAGGCCGTTGGCTGAATATAAATGCAAGAAATTCACATTTGTTTAATAAAAGTATTTGGTGGGGACCAAGAGTCTGCTTAGTGCTTTTTGGGGAAGCCTAGGATAGAACAGGTCCATGCTTGCAAAACCTAGTCCTGCTGCTAATTCAGAGAAAGAGGCATGGGTCCCTGATGTCTTCTCTTTTGCAGTGTGGGTCACCTCTATTGGACAATGGCTACTCAATGAAGTTCCTGCTGGGGAAGCTGTTGGATTGGACCCCTTCCTCTTTTCTGTCGGTATGGAGCATCTTTGGAGTTTCTCGGGCACATCAGGACAGGCTCAAGAATGAGGTGGTTGGTTCCACAAAGGAAGATGAGGCTACCTCACTGCCCTGCATTAGCACTGAAATGCTGAAATGCCAGCTGTTGTGATGTCCCCCATCTCCCATTACAGTCTCCTAGCTGACGACAGCCATTCTGCTGTGATGTTTCAAGATCTCTCCTTCCCATTGTCTTTCCCTAGACATTTGGGACAGCTATCACCAGATCCTGGAAGGTGCCAATAGGACCTTGAATATGCCTGAAGTGAACCTGGTGGACCTCGTGTGGGGCAGCGAGCGGCTTCCTCCACCTACCAACACAATCTATCGCCTTACAGATGACTTCATTGGTATGTTTGGGGTCCAAAGTGCCAAGTGGAGATTGGTAGGAAGGTTGGGCCACTTTGTCTGGGGACAAAGGATGTTTGTAGTTCAATATTTGTCTGGCATGAAGGATCCGGAACATTCATTAAGTTGTGGCACAGAAGATTTATTCAAGTCTATGCACAAGAGTTTGGTCAATTAAAATTCAGTAATAAATTGGCGGCAGATAAGGGTCAACAAAATTCAAAAGAAGTTGGAGTTGGAGTTGGACTTGGATCATTTATGGCAATGTAAGGAATCTAAGCTGATGGCATATTTCACTCCTCCAACACCAACACCAACACCACCCCAGCTCTGTCTGCTCTTCTGCAATATTTCTGGAAGGAACTCAGTTTGAGAAAAGTAGTCTAACGGCAATCCTCCTCCCCTTAAATTGGCTACCTAGCAGTTCTGCTGTTTAATAGAAGCAGCACTTCAGGCCACAAGACAAAGGTATTGTTTTTCTTGCTCTCTTGGGCCAGACCAGTTGCTCTTTTATTGTGAAGGCCAGGAGATTGGCATTTTCATCAGTCAGACCTCCCACTCCTATGACCTTTCCTTCCTTTAGGAAGTACCTGGCAAGAGAAGGTTGCCCACGCTCGGTCGCAGATGGAGCAACACAACAAGGAGCCCACAGCAATTTTGCTCTCTGGCCTTGAGGAGACGGCATGTAAGATGGTTAACATTTAACAGGCACCTTTTTATACCTTTCTCTCCTAGATCCCTCCTTCTCTCTCCCTCCCTCTCTCCTCCCTTTCCCTCTCATTCTATCTATCATCTATCTAGATATGTATCTGTCTATCTTAGATATCTATCTAGATATGTATCTGTCTATTTGTCTATCTAGATATGTATCTATCTAGACATGCATTTATCTATTTAGACATCTATCTGTCTGTCTATATCTATCATCTATAGATATGTATCTGTCTATCTAGATATGTATCTGTCTATCTATTTATCTATTTAGACATGTATCTATCTAGATATGTATGTATGCCTATCTAGACATGTATCTATCTAGATATGTATGTATGTCTATCTAGATATGCATCTATCTAGATATCTGTTGATCTGCATCTACCTATCTATCTATCATCTATCTAGATCATCTATCTCTATTTCTATCTCTATATCCATCAACTAGCTAGTTAGCTACTGTATCTCCAACCTTAATTTTATAAATATCTCAAGGCGTTGAACACATACCTAATACTCCTTCCTCCTCCTTTGTTCTTCCCAATAACAACCGAAGTTGGGCCCAAAGTCACAAGATACTTTCATCTCTAAGTTTGTACTAGAATTCATCGTGTCCTGGTTTCTAGCCTGTAAACACTAAGCAGTTTACAGAGTCAGCTTATTGCCCCCAACAATCTGAGCCCCTATTTGACCAACCTTGGAAAGACTGAAGGCTGAGTCAACCTAGTCAGTCAGAATCGAACTGCCAATCTGCAATACTGCGTTCCAACCACTGGGTGACCACGATTCTGCCCCGCATATGAAAGATTCGGTCATGTGTTTTGTTTCCTCATTACCCAAAAGCTCTAGTTATCTCTTCTTCCCATCTTTGTCTCAATTTTTTCTTCCTGGCTCCCTGCGGTGGCCTTGGCTGCTTCCCTGTCCCTCTTCTGCTCTCCTCTCTTCCTTTAATTGCTTAACGGCTGTCCTGGTTTAATGAGGGAGACATTGCAGACTGTCTTTTTGTTCTTCCCCTGTAGGGCTTTTCAATCTTCGAGGAGATGACATTCCTTACACCCCCGTCTTCTACGCTTACACTCTTCTCACCAAGACAGATATCAGGTACTTGATCTCCCTGCAACAATTCAGAGAACAATCTGGTTCCCATCATCAGTGGGAGCTTCCGCAAATTATGGTCAGAGTCCAACTGAGTGGTCAGCCATCCCCTTTTCATTTCTTTCCTTTCCCCTCCCGTTCTGTTTTTCTTTTGATTTTCCATCTCTACCCCCCACAGTTCAGCATGCTCAGACATCTTTGGGCTGTCTTTAGGAGAGAGAATTGCCTTCTTTATCTTCCCATTGTTTTGTAAAGACTTTTTTACTCCCATGGGTTCTCTTAAGCTTCCTGAGATCCCTTTTCTGTGCAGAGTCATTTGGGTGGCATACGCTGGAGTTGCTCAGGTCCTGGTAATCATCTCTGCAGTTCTTGAGGGAAATAGAGGAACTAAGGAAGCCCTTGGTACACATCTGAAATCCAGGAGATGCAGGAGAATCCAGCTTTAGGGCTTAGAACAGGGCTTAGAATCCAGTTTTAGGGCTTAGAGCAGGGATGTCCAACCTCATCATCTTCAAGACTTGTGGACCTCAACTCCCAGAATTGTCCATGCTGGATGGAGAATCCTGGGAGTTGAAGTCCACAGGTCTTTGTTGTGACCAAGGCTTCTGAGATCATAATTACGCACAAGCTTATTTTAAAAACAAGTCTTGTTTTATTGCAGTGCTGGGAATTATTTTTATTCCCAGCCAGAATTAATCTCAAACAGTCCCTCAAGATAAGCACCCACCTTGCTTTCCTGGGAAAAGCTGCCAATAGCAGAAGTGTCAAATAAACTAGAACAAAAACCAACCGAAGTACAAAGAGCTTCAAGAATGAGTCTGAACCGAATGGACGACTTTGCTTCCTGCAAAGATTTCATCATCTTTGCCTATCCTTTATCCCTTAGGGGAGGGCCAATCACCTCCAAGCCTTATTCCCGAGTCACCCCTTTTGTCTCAGCTGCTCTCACCTTCTAGCCATTCTGCGCACATGCACACTGGGAACAGGCTCCCCTGGTTCCTCTGCCTTGCTGCTGCCAGGTTCTGGAGGCTCCAGAATCAGCACCCCACTCCCAGATGGCCCTGGCCCCATCCCTGCATCAAACCCAGGACCCTCCTCCAAGTCCTCTCCAGATTCCCAGATTGGTCCCTGTACTTCCCCACTGTCCGATTCTGCTGCCAGCTACACCGGCTGCCAGTAAACCACAACAGGAAGGCCTTGGTACACATTTGAAAGCCTTGTAAGATCTAGGAGAACATCATGGGGCTGTCCAGTTTTAGGACTTAGAGCAGGGATGTCCAACCTTGTCAACTTTAAGATTTGTGGACCTCGAGACGAACAAAAAAACCCAATAAAATTTTTTTTAAAAAGACTTGTGGACCTTAACTCCCAGAATTGTCCATGCTGGCTGGAGAATCCTGGGAGTTGAAGTCCACAGGTCTTAAAGTTGACAAGGTTGGACACCTGCAGTTTGGACTCCCGAGTTAAATGTTGCATCCCTCTGTCAATACAATTCAGCTTTTTTGGCGGCTGCTGCACATGGCTGACTCCTATTTAGCTGGTTGTCCACTAAAACTCCAAGACAGTTACTGCTATCGAGCCTGGTTTCACCCAGTCTGTATGTGTCCTTTTGGTTTTTCTTGCCTAAATGTAGGACTTTACTTTTCTCTACATTGAATTTCATTTTGTTAGATAGGGCCCAGTGTTCTAGTCTGTCAAGATCCACCTGGATCTTGAGCCTATCTTCTTGGGTATTAGCTATTCCTGCCAGCTTAGTATCATCTGCAAATTTGGTAAGTTCCCCTTCTATTCCCTCATTGCAAACGGAATATAAGGACGTCAAGGCAAAGAGACTTTTGACCATGGCAGCAACGTGGCATGTCCACATTTAGAGACAAAAGGGTTGGTCTGTGTGCTTCCAAAGCCTCTTGGCTGGATTCCACAAAGGAATCCAAGTGCTAGTTGGATCTTTGAAACCAGCTGGTACTTTGAACCAGACTAGAACTCTGAACTGATGTGGCAAGATGAGGCTTATGTTCTCAAGGAGGAAATGGCTTACAGGGCTTGTAAAAAAAAAAAAAACATGGCGAGAATGGGGAAAGAGCTATGTTTATATGGAGCGAACTTTGTGTGGTTGAAAGCAAGCATACATCTTGCATTTGAATTCACAGGCACACAAAGGCAGAGGGAAGACTTCGGGTTGTGAAAAGCCTGCAGTGGGTCTGCCTCACAGCGCTCAAATAACTTCACTGTTTAGGATAGCGCAGATGGGGAGATTTTAAAATAAACGAATGGTTCCACCCTCATTCGTGTTATATTTGTATATATTTTCAGCAATCAGCAAAACAAATGTGAGGAAAGAGATGTCAGTCTGATGTCCTCCAGATGTCTTGCACTAAAGTTCCAAGAGCCTTTGAACATATGGGAATTGTAGTTCAGTGTATCTGGAACAGAGCGAGTTGAAGAAAGCTGACTTGCTTTTTTCTTCATTGCTTGGAGAATAGTTGTGGAAATGCCTTTGAACCCCAGGAGAAGCCCATTCTTAGTCATTGGTCAGTGGGTTGAAAGCTGCAAGAAGTGGGCTGAAATCTTGGCATGGCCAAAATTCAGTGGGTTGACGTTATGTCAGTCATCAGCTCTTAACCATGCCTAATCGGCAAAGGGGCTATGGGGCTAAAAGAAGGAAGCATGGCCAGGAAATGCTACTCTCCAACCCCATGGGACAATAGTGGGATGAACAGGAATACTTCTAGTGTGATTGGAGCTATCCTACGAATGCTGAACCACAACTCCCAGCAGCCTAGCCAGCATGGCCAATGGGAAGGATGCTGGGAGATGTAGCTGCCCAACATTTGGATAGAATAGAATAGAATAGAATAGAATAGAATAGAATAGAATAGAATAGAATAGAATAGAATAGTGGAATGAAGAATAGAATAGTGGAATGAAGAATAGAATAGAATAGAATAGAATAGAATAGAATAGAATAGAATAGAATAGAATAGAATAAGGAATGGAATAGAATAGAATAGAATAGAATAGAATAGAATAGAATAGAATAGAATAGAATAAGGAATAGAATAGAATAGGGAATAGAATAAGGAATAGAATAGGGAATAGAATAAGGAATAGAATAGAATAGAATAGAATAGAATAGAATAGAATAGAATAGAATAGAATAGAATAGAATAGAATAGAATAGAATAGAATTCTTTATTGGCCAAGTGTGATTGGACACACAAGGAATTTGTCTTGGTGCAAATGCTCTCAGTGTACATAAAGGAAAAGAGACATTCTTCAAGAGTCAAGAATCATAAGGTGCAACACTTAATAATAGTCATAGGGTTTAATAAACAATCAAATCATACTAGGAAACAGCAAATATAGGTCACATTTTCCCCATTAAACTCATTTCCAATGGGACCTCTCAAGTTTCCTTTGATTTGCCCCCAGTCTGTTTGTGAACCGCAGTCGGCTGAGCACCGAAGCCCTCCAGATGTTGACCGCAGGGTGTCCGGGATCTCTGTGTGTGAAGGTGGAAGACTACGGCCAGATAGGTGACAGCGTGAGAAAATATGCCCACCAAGATGGCGTGATGATCTGGATCGGAACAGAATACACAACTCTGGGGCTTTACAAGGAGATCCCTCAAGTAAGAGAGAAAAGATAAGGAAAGATAAGCTAATTCTTCTTCTTCCCCCAACCTATCCTAATCTCTTATTTCTCCCACTATTATAAGGAGAGTAGTATCTCCTAACCTCTCCCCACCTATGAGCTATCTCTTCTAACACCTGCAATTAAGGAGAACTTCCTAACATTCCACTCCACTCCATTCCATGCTGAATTCCCACTTTCCTTTTTCGCAGGAAAACATCTTAGAGGACGATTTCTCTCCTGTCATGCTCTCCAAGGCTGTCAAAAACTCCAAGGAGCAGAAGATGATGGAGGCCGCTCATGTATGTAATCCACAGCAGGGACACTCATCCCCTGTGATGCAATGACCTTGAGAGCCAAGCTCCAAAAGCACCTTCAGGAATCAACTCCCACAGCTGGAAAGATTTTGAGTGTTGCATAATTGTGAAGCAAACGGGCCTAAAAGCTGAAGGACAGAGAGGCAGAAGTTAGAAGAACGCAGTGTGAACTCATAAGTTCTCAGGGGATTTTCTGTTTTTTTAATTCCTTTTAAATGGGTGGCCTTAATTGCAGATATTTTGGATAGGTGTGTTGCCGATTCTTTTCTCTGCAAGCTGGTTTTTCACCACGTGCAAACAAATATACGCAGAGATCTCTTCTTCCCCGTTCTGCTTTTATAAATCTCACTGAGAAGGAGAGTCAAAATGTGTGAGAGGCTTTTTTTGGTTAATGTTCTAGTTTCCACCGAAGATAAAAATAGTCTTGGGAAGGCCGGGAGGCTGGAAATTGGTCCTGGAACCACACTTTAGTAGCTGTGTACACATGGGGTGTTTAACTTGGTTTTTAAATTAACCTATTTTGAAGAGGTGGGATTCTCCCAATGGACTGGATCGCACTAACCCCAAAAGCCAGGTTTGCACATCAGGATAAACCATAAAAAACCTGCAAACATTATTTCAAATTAACCCATGCAGACTGTTGTGTAAATATAGCTCCAAGGGTTTTACTAACCCAGGGAAAGTGCTGAGAGAGCAGAACTAAAAATTCCCTGTTTAAATCTTATTCTGATTCCAGCAAAAATAAAAATAAAAACAAGGCGTGGGTGTTTTCCTATCCAATCCTGATATTGCAACTTCTCCCCTCCTTGCTTGTTCTCCTGCTCTGGTGCAGGGTGAGTGACGTTGGCCCTTGTCTGGGTTTCTCTTTGCTTTGCGTTGGCTCAGATACGCGATGCTGTGGCACTGATCCAGTATTTGGTTTGGTTGGAAAAGAACGTGCCCAAGAACTCTGTGGATGAGGTGTCTGGAGCACATTACCTGGACACACTACGAAGGTCAGTTTGAATGGGGTGATTTTAGGTGCTGCTAATAAGCAGAGGGGAAATAGTACAACTAGAGGGTCAGGTAAAACATTAGCTGAATGAATGCACCCATTCCCCAAAATGAATGAATGAATGAATGAATGAATGAATCTATCTATCTATCTATCTATCTATCTATCTATCTATCTATCTATCTATCTATCCTACCATCCATCTATCTATCTATCTATCTATCTATCTATCTATCTATCTATCTATCTATCTATCTATCTATCTATCTATCCTACCATCTATCCATCCATCCATCCATCCATCTATCTATCCATCCTATCTATTTATCCTAACATATCTATCTATCTAACTATCTATCTATCATCTTATCTATCCAACCTACCATCTATCCATCTGTCCATTCATCCATCCATCTATCTATCCTATCATCTATCTATTCTACCATCCATCCATCCATCCATCTATTCTATCATATCTCTTTCTCCTCTCTCTCTCATCTATCTATCTATCTATCTATCTATCTATCTATCTATCTATCTATCTATCTATCTATCTATCTATCATCTATCTATTAGAGGCTGCTATGCAAAATTTTGTAGGTTTGTCCAAAAGTGATTCCACAAATCGGTTGGCACCTTGATGCTTTCACCTTGATGCTTTTCAACCAGAGATCTGATATCTCAAACGAGAGAACTCTCTTGAACTCATTGGATATTAAATTAATGATGCAAATCAGCTGGAATATATCACATAATCCTAGTAAGAAATTGAGCTCAATTGATTCCTTACCCTAAAGGATAACATGAATTATTCAAGTTTTAGCTTAGCGCACTATGCAAACCCAGCGATTGAGAGCTAATTCAAGAAACTCTGATTGTTTTATCACAAGGTGAGGATCCAGTCACAGGATACCAGATGTTCTTTCTTTTTCCACAGGGAAGAGCTCTATTGCCAGGGGCCGAGCTTTCAGACCATCTCAGCTAGTGGCTTGAATGCAGCCTTGGCTCATTACAGGTACTGGGAAGAAGTGGGGGGAAGTGGGAAGGTTTTAATGGAGGGTGTAGAACAGGCAAATGTTTTGTATAGAAGTTCTTCCTTATTGAGCAAATGGAGTTAAACATTGGAAGAGTTCAGATTCTCGGAGGCTACTCATCTTCATGGCTACTCATCTCAACTCTGGGAGGAAATGGAATCAGGTGGTTCTGGAACACCAGATCCCAGAAAGAAAATCCTTACCCTCCTATCCTGCTTGTATAGCCTTCTGAGCAGAACCTAGTAAGCTACTGGAGAAAACAGGATATTTCCTTGCATCCCTCCAGATGCTGTTGGAGAGCAATTCCCATCTTTTCAGAATTCCCCTGGTGGCTGGGACTGATGGGAGTTAGAGTTCAACAGTATTTGGGGGACTATAAATTGCCCATCCCTTCTGGATTCGAGGGATTTGTTTTGAACAGTTCAAGTCCTCTTAAGGAGCCATCAGGAAAACTATGTACTAGGATTAGTGACAATCTAGTCAGGTAGACATTCCACTCAACCAGTTTTAATAAGATGCGATGTCGATGTGTTGTAGATATTTTGAAATCCCTTTGATATGAATTCATATTAATATATTATAGCCAAGTTTATCATTGCTATCAGATGACATGCGTGAATCGGATGATCTTTGATCCTCTTTAGCCATGGGTCTCTTTGAAAGCAATGTAATGTTCCTTGTTTTTCTTTCAGCCCATCCAATTTTACCTCTCAAAAGCTGTCTCCCAATGAAATATACTTATTGGATTCTGGGGGCCAATATTTGTGAGTATGGCCATCAAGAGCCACCTTCTGGATCAGGGTCAGATGCCAACATTTGGTGAAAACATTTCAAAGGATCTTCCTGGCTAAGGGTTGGAATTGGGGTACACTCAAAGAACAGCTGTTTAATATAATTTATTATGCCTCATTGAATTGATGTTGAGTCTTGGCAACCAGATAGATAAGAGTCTTCTCCAGTAGGATCTTGTCTTTTAGGTCTTGCAACCATACACCCATATAATTGAATCCATTCACCTTGTGCTAGTTGGCATCTTCCCTTTCCTTCCTCAGATCTTTAATACAAAATTGATTTTGTTCGATCAACCACCCACTTCATCCTTGGATGAAATTTTGTGACTGAGGGGCAGCAGAGCGGATCTATCAGAAGAACATTGTCAAAAATAAATAGTGATATTTGATCTTAACAGAGAGGAGTAAAACATAAATACACACAAAAATCATTCCTTGGAGGAACAGCAGAATACAGTTGTTAAAAATGTGTTTCAAAGGGTTCTCTTTCAGGATAGAAACAGGGAGGTATTACAAATCTACCTTTGAAAAGAAACTAGAAGTCTTCTGTTGGAAGTTAAAACTCACCCCTCTCCTAGGAAAATGAAATATTTTAGGATATACTAAAAAGGCAGAATATTTCCCCTAAAAAGAATAGAAACTCAGAAGCAGAAATTCATCTCAGAAGCAGAAACTCAGCCCCCCCCCCCTTTGCTAATGGGCCATTACTCTGGCCTAGGCCGGTCTATTTTACATAACAAAGATCTACTCCAGGTAGAGCTATAATAGGAATTGCCCAAAGCCCTTTCATTACATCATTATCCAGCAAGGTTCAACCAAGCCTGGGACTCAGGGCAGCCTACAGAGTTGCCCCTGCATGGCCCCATGGGAGTCTGACAACCAATCAGAGTACAAGCTCAAATTCAAATCCCAACAGAAGGTATAAAACAATTGCACTCTCAGCATATCAGCCCTTCTTTCTTCACCCAAGGCATGTGATCCTGTCCACCATTAAACCATCTTTCCAAGCAGTCACCATGTTTCCAGTGTCTTTCTTCCCCTCTTGGAACTGAACCCAGAAGGATAGTTTTTCCAACACTTCCATTCATCAAAGAATTTGAGGCAAAAGTTATTCCTTCGGAATCAAAGGATTTAGTTTTGAATTGCAGTATTGAAAGGACCCTGGTTAGGTATGATTTACTGTGCAACATTGGGACAATTGGTGACCATTCTTAGAAAATAACCCAGCATCAAAAAAAAAAAAACTATTTCTGATCTGCTGTAAATAATCCAGGGACCAGATACCAGACCTGGCTTTACTCAGCTCCCATCCTTTAGAAGTGCTAAAACAAAGATTTTACTCTGGAAAGCAGTCACGGTGGCCACAGTCTCAGGATTCTCCTGGGGAAGCCTGAAGATCGGTGGCTTGCAAGCTCAGTGGAGGAAGTTCAGTCTTGAAGTACCTTCTTCCTTGTTTCTCATTTTGTAGTGATGGAACCACAGACATCACTCGGACCATCCACTGGGGGGAGCCCACAGCTTTTCAGAAGGTAAGGCTGATTCCCAAAGACACCTGAAAAGGTACGCCTACAGTGAGTATCCACTGCGGCTTTCCTCCCCCCAAAAAATCTCCAGAGATGCCTCACTTTTTACTTCCTCGCTGGAAGGATGTTGTTGGCTTGGAAGGTGATTTTTTTTTAAAACACACTGCTATGAGCTTACTCTGAGACTAAGCTTTCAGCTGGCTTTCTCCAGAAAATGCCCTACCCGACTCCGTGGTTACAGCCTCAACCCCTCTCAGCTTCGATCTCAAACTGTCTACCGTGGACCTCACCCCATTCCTAAGAGGTCCTTAAAGGGGGCATGCAAAAGCGTACCAGTGTGCCTACCGTCCCTGACTTACTGTCCCCATTTATCTGTATTTACTCCCTTTGTTTATGTTTATGTTCATAGTTATACTTGTTGTCTTGTACATGTTTGACAAACAAATTAAGAAAGAAAAGAAAAGAAAAGAAAAGAAAAGAAAGAAAGAAAGAAAGAAAGAAAGAAAGAAAGAAAGAAAGAAAGAAAGAAGAGAGAGAGGGGGGAGGGAGAGAAGGAGGGAAAGAATGAAAGAGGAAGGAAGGAAGCAGGGAAGGGAGAGAGAGAAAGGAAGGAAAGGAAGGAAAGGAAGGAAGAAATTCTAAAATTAAAAAAAAAATCTGAACTGTTATTATTTTGTTATTATTTGTTATTACACTAAAAGAGAGAGAGAGAAAGAAAGAAAGAAAGAAAGAAAGAAAGAAAGAAAGAAAGAAAGAAAGAAAGAAAGAAAGAAAGAAAGAAAGAAAGAGGAAGGGAGGAAGGAAGGAAGGAAGGAAGGAAGGAAAGGCAGGTAGGAAGGAAGGAAGAAAATAAAAGAGAAAGAAAGAAAGAAATAAAAGAGAAAGAAAGAAAGGAAAGAAAGAAAGAAAGAATCTAACCTTCCCAAGAGAAGCAGAAGGAGTGGGGTTCCTGCCAAAGCATCCAATTCAGGGTCCCTGGTGAAACTAAAGATGTCCCAGAAATCTATAATTGGCACCATGTGGGAAAAGGTACAAGCACCCCCCATAAAAACAATTACGTTTCTAGTATTTTGTCCAGCAAGGTATAGAGTAGAATATTCATGAACATGTAGTGTGGTGTTTTCCAACAGCTATAGGAGAAATGCTTTATAAAGAGAAGAAGAAAGGATATATTACTGATATTATCTTCAATAATGAATAATTAGAGAGATGGAGTATGGAGATCTTGTGTGAGAGAAGTGCTACTCCAGCACAGAGATATTTATTCTGTTTAAACATATTTTAATCTGTAGCAATTGGGCTATTGTTCTGTATGTCCTTCATACAAGCACTGCACACCAGAACAACTAGACACAAGGACAGTTTTTTCCTGAATGCCATCACTCTGCTAAACAAATAATTCCCTCAACACTGTCCAACTATTTACTAAGTGTGCTCTACTATTACTATTAATCTTCTCATCACTCCTTATCACCATCCCACTTGTGACTATATGACTGTAACTTTGTCGCTTGTATCCTTATGATTTTTTCTGACTGTTTCCTCGTATGATTTGATTGCTTATTGTACCCTATGACTATCATTAAAGGTTGTACCTTATGATTCTTGATGAATGTACCTTTTATGTACACTGAGAGCATTTGCACCAAGACAAATTCCTTGTGTGTCCAATCACACTTGGCCAATAAAGAATTCTATGCTATTCTATTCTGTTCTATTTGCTGGAAACTGTAGTTATGTATATTCTGGGTTCACACTTCATACTAAGCCAAATTCTAGGGTTACTATACATTCCACTCACTCTTTTCCTTCCAAATATGATTTCAGAACATCTTTTTTTCTGCTCTAGGACGCCTACACAAGAGTGCTGATGGGAAATATTGACTTGAGCAGGCTAGTCTTTCCACCCAGAACGTCAGGTGAGAATTTGGGAGAGAGAGGGAAAAGAAAGCAAGAAAAACTGACATCCTTACTGATGATTTCCCAGGTTTTCTTCTTTGATTGTGAAGAAATCCAATAACGCTCACATTTTGGGCATAAATATAATCCTGGATTTTCCTCAAGGGGACAGAATTTGAGAGGTAATATACAATCTACTCAAACTGATGCCAGCCTGATGGGATGCAGATGTATTCTTGAAATCCTTGGCCAGAAGGAACTGCAGTTATTTGAAGCATCTGGAAAACAGTATGTTGAAAGAAGCTAAGCTAGAATAATTATCGATGAATTTTCCCTTTTACCACACGTGTTTTGGACTTCTCTTCTCTGCCTCCTAAACACCATAGGCTTTAGAATACTTACATGTCTTTGTTTTACTGCAACAGTCTAGAACTGTGTCTCCTCCAAATTTCTACTTGTATCAGATTAGCTCATAAAGCAGACAGTTTGTTGTACAGAATGATACAGAAATATTTTATGTCAATGTTATCTGTGAAGCATGATCGTTATGGCCTACCTAAGACTCCATGCATGAAAGACTCTGTGATTTGGTATATTGTGAATTATCCAGCACCATGAACTTCAGAAAGGAATAGGCCAAGATGCACAGCTACTTGGAGAACACTTCCTTTCAGAGATTTTCTACGAATCATAAGTCATAGCATTGGAAGCAATCTTGGAAATCTTCTGGTCCAACTGCCTACTCAGGGAAAGAGTCCTCAAACCACCTCAGAGAAATCACGTTCCATTCTTGATTTGAATGGGTCCACAGGTTCTCCACAGCTCAGTAATCTCACAGTGAAGAATTTTCTCTGTGAAGCTTCTACCCTTGAGTTCTCGTCTTATCTTCAGGTATTATGGAAAATCAATCCATACATCTTCCCAGTGATATTCCCTTCAAGTCTTGGAAAGTGTTGAACAAATTCTGTAGAGAATCTCAGTCCTCCTGGTTGTGGATGTCCCAAAGATGTTTTTTTTTTTTTTTCAGAAGGCAACTGGACTTTCTTGGTTTTTTTCTTGTCTTTTGAAGACATTTCACTTCTCATCCAAGAAGCTTCTTCAGCTCTGATTGGATGGTTGGGAATGGAAAGATTTATAGTCCTTGTAGACAGCTGGTCATTTGCATCCTTTTAGAGGGTTGTTGAAGTACTTGGAGGTTTATCTGTGTCCTCAGGGTCAACTGAGTAGCACACCTGGTTCCTGTTGTCTGCAATTTTTCCCCCCTCTAGAAACCCATTCCTACTCCCACACCCTTCAAAGGGTTTCCATCCCAAATTGTATAGCTGAAAGTCTGTAGAGATTCTCAGTCATCCAGACCATGATTGTCCCAAAGATGCTTTTTTCAGGAGGCAACTGGACTTCCTTGTTTCTTGTTCGGATCCTGTCCGAAGAAGCTTCTTGGATGAGAAGCAAAACGTCCTCACAAGAAAAAGCAAGAAAGTCCAGTTGCCTCCTGAAAAAAAGCACTTTTGGGGTGTTGGAAAAACTGTTCTCATGTCTCCCCTTAGCCTTTTCTTTTTTAGGCTAAACATACCCATTTCTTTCAACGGCTCTTCTTATGATTTCTCCCCCAAGCTTATCATCCCCTTTGCAGATCTGCTCTGCATGTTTCCAGATTCTCAGCTTGTATTCTGGCCAGCAAAACTTGACACAGAATCCCAGTGCTACATCGAGTGGAACGGTCACTTCCTAGGATCTCAAAATGTTCTGCCTTTCAGAAAATAGCGCTGCCCTCATTGGAGAGTTTACTATGTGCATTTGCATTATCACAGTGTGGAGTAAATGCTTGATTAGATTGGCCTGTGGCTTGCTGGACTCTTTTTATATTTTTTTAGAGCAAAACTTCAACTTGCATGTATAGAGAAAAAGAAAAGAGAGAAACCTACACTTGAAATAATAGAAAATACTTGTAACTCGACTTTTAGATTTGGGCAGTGGTTTGCTCCCCAAGCTTGTTTCAGTTTAGTTTCTGCACATTTCGTAAACAGAGTAATTCACATCATCCGCAGGATTTTCTTGTCTTTGTCCTCTATAGCAGAATAGAGTAGAGTGGAGCAGAACGGAACAGAACAGAACAGAACAGAACAGAACAGAACAGAATAGAATAGAGGAATGGAGTGGAAGAGAAGAGACAGAACAGAACAAAGGAATGGAATAAGGACTAGAATAGAATAGAATAGAATAGAATAGAATAGAATAGAGTAGAGTAGAGTAGAGTAGAGTGCAGTATAGAATATAATAGAGAGTAGAATAGGATAGGATAGAACAAAATAGAATAGAGTGGAGAGTAGAATAGAAAAGAAAATAGAATAGAATAGAAAATAGAATAGAGTAGAGTAGAGAATAGAGAATAGAATAGAATAGAATAGAATAGAATAGAATAGAATAGAATAGAATAGAATAGAATTCTTTGTTGGTCAAGTGTGACTGGATACACAGGGAATTTGCCTTTGGTGCATAACCTCTCAGTATACATAAGAGATATAAGTGATAAATCATGATCATAGTCATCATAAATACATTCATCATGAATCATAAGAAACAACAATTGGTGATAGTCATAGGATAATAAATAAGCAACCGAATCATATTAGTCTGGTTTGGTTCTGCAACCCAACAGGACAGACACAGACTTCAGAGGATAATTAGGACTGCAGAAAAAACAATTAATACCAACCTGCCTTCAGTCGAGGACCTGTATACTGCATGAGTCAAAAAGAGGGCTGTGAACATATCTACAGACCCGTCACATCCCAGACACAAACTGTTTCAACTTCTGTCCCAAAACGACACTATAGGGCACTGCACACCAGAACAACTAGACACAAAGACAGTTTTTTCCCCAAAATACCATCACTTTACTAAACACATAATTCCCTCCACACTGTCCAACTATTTACAAAGTCTGCACTACTGTTTCTATTAATCTTCTCATCACTCCTTATCACCCATCCCCTCCCACTTGTGACCTTAGGACTGTAACTTTGTCACTTGTATCCTTACTTATTGACTGTTTCCTAGTATGATTTGATTGCTTATTGTACCCTTTGACGATCATTAAGTGTTGTACCTTATGATTCTTAACTCTTGACAAATGTGTCTTTTCTTTTATGTACACTGAGAGCATTTGCACCAAGACAAATTCCTTGTGTGTCCAATCACACTTGGCCAATAAAAGAATTCTAATTCTAATTTTAGGAAACTAAATAAAACAATATAAATTGTAAGGGTACTAGTCACAAAGTCATAGTCAAAAGTAGAAGGAGATAGGGACTAGGAAGTATGAAGAGAATAATAGTAATACAATCTTAGTAAATAGTTTGACTGTGTTGTGGGAATTAGTTCTTTAGCAGAGTGAGGGCATGGGGGGAAAACTAGTAACTAATTATTGTGGTGTGCAGTGCCCTATAAGGTTGTTTTGAGGATAGAAGTTGAAACAATTTATGTCCAGAATGTGAGGGGTCTGTAGATATTTTCACAGCCTTCTTTTTTATTTTATTTTTAAGTTATAAAGAGATAAACCTAAATAGTTTCCTTGCAGAGACTAAGGAGGCTTTTATTTTTGCATTGCAGGAAGAATGGTGGAAGCATTTGCCCGCCGGCCCTTATGGGAAGCTGGACTGAACTATGGCCATGGCACCGGTCATGGCATCGGCAACTTCTTGTCTGTTCATGAGTGTAAGTGGCATGAAGGCCAGGTCAGACCACATGTCTTTGGCTGTTTGGTGACAGCAGATCTGGTGGGAAAACCACCACTGGTCAGCGTCAGCCAGGAATGGAGAAGCTGTGGCTTTCCAGATGTTGCTACAACTGCTTTACAAGCTAGTGGGTCAGCTGAGAGTTGTAGTTCTGTGGCATCTGAAGGGCTTGTTTGGTCCTTTAATTATTCAATTCAATTCTAATTGGCTCCAGGGTTTCTCCAGTCCTAGAGCAGACAGTATGATTTCATGGAGAAAAGTTTGGGGTTTTTTTATACATATGTTTACTGATAAAAGAGAATATCTGTAGCTCAGGGGTTGAACTGTGTGGTCCTTTGTATACTCTTGAACTTCATTGTTTTCTTGCAGATGTTTCATTGCCTAACTAAGTAACCTCATCAGTGCGAGAAGGGAGAGTGGTTTGCTGTCTGTTAATATACAAGTGGTTTGCCCTGCCAATTAGCAACCCCATCTTCAGATAAAAGATAATCAGAGTTGGGACGGACCTTGTAGGTCATCTAGTCCAGGGGTCTCCAACCTTGGCTCCTGGAAGCCTGGCGGACTTCAACTCTCAGAGTTCCACAGCCAGCAAAGCTGGCTGTGGAATTCTGGGAGTTGAAGTCCGCCAGGCTTCCAGGGGCCAAGGTTGGAGACCCCTGATCTAGTCCAACGCCCTGCCCAAGCAGGAGACCCTGCACCATTTCTGACAAATGGCAATCCAATCTCTTCTTGAAAGTCTCAACAGATGAAGCTCCCACAATTTCTAAAGACTTCTGTTCCATGGGTTGATTGCTCTCACTGTCACAAAATGTCTCCTTATTTCCAGGTTGAATCTCTCCTTGGTTCAGTTTCCATCTATTCTTCCTTGTCTGGCCTTCAGGTGCCTTGGAACATAGCTTGACCCTCCCTCCTCTCTATGGCAGCCCTTTAAATATTGGAAGACTGCTCTCCTGTCTCCCCTGGTCCTTCTCTTCCCTAGACTAGCTATGCCCAGTTCCTGTAACCGTTCTTCATATGTTTTGGTCTCCAATCCCCTAATCATCTTGGTTGCTCTTCTCTGTACTTTTTCTAGAGTCTCAACATCTTTTTTATAGTGTGTTGACCAAAACTGGATGAAGTACTCTAGGTGTGGTCTTACTAAGGCTTTATAGAGTGGTATTAGTACCTCCCTTGATCTCGATTGTATCCCTCTGTTAATGCAGCTTAGGATCGCATTAGCTATTTTGGCTGCTGCTGCACACTGCTGGCTCCTATTTAGCTGGTTGTCCACTAAGACTCCAAGATCCCTCTCACAGCACTGATGCTGTTACCCAATTGGGTAATGAAACATCTGCAAGAAGATAACCAAGCTCAGAGAGCACCAAGGTTCCCATACTTGGGTTTTCCAGTTTCTCACTATTCATCTCTACATTTTGTTAAGCACATTCCCCAAATACTTTCCTGGATGAACCAATATTCTTGGGACAACTTTGGGCCATCTGTCCCTCAGGTTCTGAAGAGCCCTTCCTTTAGTAGGCTTTGCAAAGAGGGAATACATCCTTATGATTTGAGATGATGGACTCACCTTTGCAAAAGAGCCTCGTGTGATAAGAGTTCTCACCTCGTAACCAGAAAATTCCAGTTTAGGCGTCAACACCTTCAGATATACTTGGAAAGATTCATCTCTAAAACTCCAAAGAAGGGAGTGAAGACCATTCAAAACTAGGTCTAGGATTACCATTTATGGGCTGGAAAAAAAAATCCAACCAGTCATTAGAAATCAGTCAAGGTTTATTGCGTTGC
The DNA here is from genome assembly GCA_033807585.1 of Hydrophis major. Lineage (NCBI taxonomy): Eukaryota > Metazoa > Chordata > Lepidosauria > Squamata > Elapidae > Hydrophis > Hydrophis major. The sequence continues at coordinate 12,387,018 of CM066335.1, read as the reverse complement.
TGGCATCTAGTGGTAATTTGGATTTTTGTAGCTTATTGATCCTAATTTAAGGCAATTTCCTCATAAGCTGCGTGAATGAGGTCCAATCTCATTAACTGAAATGATTGGCTTGATTGAAAGATCCACATTAATTCACTTTGAATTGTCACTTTGATCATACTATCAGGATAATTTCATTTAAAAGACCGCCTCGATCTGGACGATTCTTCTGGGGTTGCAAAAAAACTTTGATCAATCGAACCAGCTTGCTTTATCCAAATTAGCAAATTGATTTGATTATCCAATTGTTGAAATAATTTGCAGAGCCACACTCCCTAATGTTTTGTGAATGTGCGTCAGGCATGGCTGTGAAACACACTGCACAATGCATGGTGAGATACCTTGTAATTGTCATGGAAAGCCACAAGGAAAAAAGCAGCACATCTTACTGTATAATTACTTGAGATTGCCAACTATTTTGATTTTCATAAATAACACCTTTCTTCCTCCATCAGGGCCTGTGGGGTTCCAGTCCAACAATGTTCCTTTGGACAAGGGGATGTTCACTTCCATAGGTAACGTCAACCTGGTTTTATTTATTTTATTCATTTATCAAATGTATTTGCCCCACATCTGTGGTTCAAGGTAACTCTGAGTGTGTCAAGGCCCCAACAATACGCACCCATTCAAAGCATAAGTCTTTAGCCGCATCTCTCAGAGTTTAAAAAAATGATTTATTAGGAGTTGACATGTCAGCATTTCCCGGTTGCAGCCAACTCTGACACATCATTCATTTCACCCTTGACCCCCACCCACCGGACGTATATTCTCCAATGGGACACATCCATAGCCAAGAGTCATCAATCATGCTCTCCAGTAATAATCTTGTGTACCAACAGCTTCGGCTGCTTAGCAAGTATCTGAAGCATTTAAGGAATGCCTTACTTTCCCCACTCCCTTTCTGCTGGCAACTAAAAAGACCAAAGAAGTATTTTTTTAGTTGACAGAGTGATTTACAAGATAACACCCACAAACATTTGACAATCATAAATACAACATCTGAAATATCCAGGGGTGGGATTCAAATTTTTTAACAACTGGTTCTGTAGGCATGGCTTAGTGGGTGGGCGTGGCTTGGTGGTCATGTGACTGGCTGGGTGTGGTCAGCTCAACATCACTCACATCGAGGCACGCATCTCCTTGCCTGGCCTCTCACGACTGTGGGGATGCTGCAACAGTCATAAGTGTGAAAAATGGTCATAAGTCACTTTTTTCAGTGCCATTGTAACTTTGAATGGTCCCTCCACACAAGCAAAGTACCAGCAAAGGAGGGGGGGAAAACTCCAGAGACGTTTCTGAGACAGGAAGTCTAGTCCTGCCAAGAATATAATAAGGCTTAACGGAGAGGCAGTTTCTGTAAGCAACACCAGAATGTTTCCTTCCTGCCTTCCTTACAGGATTAGGCCAGCAATTTCTTCTAACAACCGGTTCTCTGAACTGCTTAGAATGTTAAAACCGGTTCTAGAGAATAGGTGCAAACTGGTAGAATCCCACTCCTGGGCTTGACTTTACGCCCTTTTGTTGGCAGGGTGATGTCGCTGCTTTTTAGTAGGCGGTCTAGATTTGCCATAGCTTTCCTCCCCAGGAGCCAGCGTCTTTTAATTTCTTGGCTGCAGTCCCCTTCTGCAGTGATCTTGGAGCCCAGGAAGATAAAATCTGTCACTACTTTAACTTTACTGTCATACAAATCCAGGTTTGGAATACGGATGTGTATCCATCAGAAGTGGATTATGGATGAGCTAGTTATGGATGCCAGAAAAAGAACATTTCCTTCCTGCCTTCCTTACAGGATTAGGCCAGTAATTTCTTCTAACAATCGGTTCTCCGAACTGCTTAGAATGTTAATGTTCTTGTGAATAGGTACAAATTGGTAGAATCCCACCCCTGGAAATATCTCAGATTTTGTTCTCTGCTTCTTTCCTTCCTTTCTTTGTCTCCAGAGCCTGGTTATTATCATGATGGGGAATTTGGAATCCGTATCGAAGATGTTGCACTTGTGGTACAAGCTAAGACCAAGGTGAGGTCCTTTTCCTTGCCTTTGATCAGTCCACTCACAACACACCATCCATCAAAGGATCACCTCTGGGCAGGCAGTTGGTTATAGGAAAGGCAGTCCTAGCAGGTAGATATGTTGCAATGCAGAGAATAAGACTTGAAGGATTACCTGTAGATTCATCCATGGCATGCTGGAAGCCGCTGGGAAAAAGGAATCTGGGATAATCCCAACAATTATTATGTTGAAAGAAAGAGGGATTTTTATCAGCCTTCCTTGGCTTGCTGATTTCCAGATAATCTTTGATTGAGAAAGTATAGAATGGACAGGCAGAACCTGGGGGTGGAGTCAAGCAAGTAATCAGCCTAGAGTCATCGCATTCCCACAATCTAAGTTCAACCCTAATTGAATTCTACAGATTCTTATTTAGTGCCAACTTAATACTGGCTGTTCCTTGACAAGATTCTTGTGTCTAGGCATGAGCAATAAATCACCTTAACTGGAATTTAAGGTGTGGTTCCAATTCTTCGCAGCCAACAAAAACAGGCCATGAGAGCTGCAGCAGGTCAATCTACCTGGACCCCCTTACTTTTCTCCATATAGGTTTGACAATAATGGGGTTTGGGGGACTGACTCCCCAAGGGGAAAATAAAATGTGTCATGGCACGTAATAAAGATCTTTGGTTACTGAGCCAATTAGAAGTCATATAATACATACTTGTAATAATAGGTGTGTGCAGTGTCTAGAACTCTAGCTAGCAAACAAACAGGGGATAACTCATCCCCATGCACAGAATTTAAATGGAAAAACCTTTTTTACTATTTCTTGAAGAAGCAACACATACATTCTAATGATATGCACAGTCTCCTGCATTGGCTGTTGTGGCAGCTGGTGGCTAGCGGAACTGGCAGAGTCAGAGTTTGGGGAAGAACCTGGGCCATTCCTGGAGGCTGAGGAAGGCTCAGACGAGGGCTCTGCATCAGAGGCAGAGGTGGGGCCAGGGCAGGTTGGCAGTCATCAGCTGCCTTCGGACTCAGACAGCAGTGAGGCGCGGGAGTAGCAGGAGCCGGTTCCCAGCCTGTGCATGCACAGAGCTGCCAGAAGGAAAGAACAATTACGAACTAAGGGTCAACGTGGGAGTAAGGCCACAGGTGAATGGTGAATGGCCTCTCCCATAGGGATTCAAAGAGGAGCAAAAGGGGACAGGGCTTTTGCAGGACAATAATTGGTTCATTCCATCATTGTGAAGATCTTCCTGTGCATCTCAGAGACTCTGTGCTGTGTCCTTCCTTGTCAGCACTGCGTTTGAAAACATTTACTTGGCAGCTCTCCAAGCTAGATAAGGTCTGTGCTCCTAATTACACCCTTGAAAGACTGTTTGCCATGCCTTAGGCTGAAGGTGAATGCAAGAAATTCACCTTCGTTTAATAAAAAGGGTTTTGCTGGGACAAAAAGTCTGCTTAGTGCTTTTTGGGGATGCCTGGGTAGGCACACTCATTCCGAAATGCCAGTTGCCACCTGAAGGGGAAACCTGGGCTCTTGCATGTCCTACAAGAACTGAGCCTCCCTTCTTTTTATCAATTGCAGTATCCAGTGCACGAAGAGCCCTACCTGACGTTCAAGGTGGTGTCCCTGGTGCCCTATGCGCGGAACCTCATTGACCAGAGTCTTCTCTCCCAGGATCAGGTAAAGGAGACCTGGGAGGGGTAATGTTGTGGTCTGCCAACAGCCAGCAGAGCTGGCAGCAACTTCGGACAGTGAGGGAGTTGGGGAGGAACATGAGCCAATCCTGGAGTCTGGGGAAGGTTCTGACGAGGGCTCTGCATCGGAGGCAGAGATGGGGCCAGGGCTGTCCGACAGTTATCAGCTGCATTCAGAGTTGGAGTTCAGTGGGGCAGAAGAATAGCTGGAGCCTGTTCCCAGTGTGCGCATGCACAGAGCTGCCAGAAGAAGGAAACAGCTAAGGAACAAGGGTCGACTTGGGAGTAAAGCCACAGGTGGATGGTGAATGGCCCCTCCCATAGGAAATAAAAGAGGAGCAGAAGAGGTGTGGGGTTTTGCAGGAGACAATTAGTTCATTTGGGTGAAGATCTGTTCCTGCATTCTTGCCAAGTATTGTCTGCTACAGTGTGGCGTCTGAAAAATATCAGCCTGGCAACTCTCCAAGCCTGATAAAGGTCTGTAATTGGGAAATATCTTGAAAGACTGTTTGGCCGGGACTTTGCTGGAGAGGAATTCACTATAAACTATATAAAAGGGGGTTTATCGGGACTAGGAGTCAGCTTCGTGCTGTTGGGGAAGCCTAATTTAGAACAGGTAAGAGGACCAAGCCAAGGAACACCCTCTTGAAATTCAGTCCTGTCTGTCTGTAGATCCAGTACATCAACAAGTACTACGAGACCATCCGCCAGGTCATTGGGCCTGAGCTGCAGAGACGCCGGCTGGAAGAGGAATACCGATGGCTGGAGAAGAACACAGAGCCTTTCTCTCACGCCTCCTTGCTGGCAGCTTCTCTGGGCACCTTGGCAGTGACCACACTAGCTTCTACTCTTCTTCCGGAAGTCTAACACTGATCCAGGAGCACCCCATAACATCCTTGCTCCCCTTCACCCAGTCATCCTGCTCTCACTGCATGGTCCACCTCAACCCGTATCTCACAGATCTCCATTTTAGGCCTAAGCATCCTTCTTCCCATCTCCATTAGCAGCACCAGATTCCATCCAGGAACTGTATACATCCATTCTCTGTTTCTCTCCTGGACCGACCAACTCTTGGGACCCAAAGCGGAGCAGACGCTGAAAGAAAGAAGGGGAGATTATAATTTTAAGCTTCACGCTATAATATAGGTAGCTCTCGACTTACAACCATTCATTTAGTGACCGTTCAAATTACAATGGCACAGGAAAAAAAGTGACAACTGTTTTTCACACTTACGACCTTTGCAACATCCCCAGGATCAGACGTTTTGCAACGGGTTCATATTTATGACCGTTGTGGTGTCCTGGGGTCAGGCGGCCCTCTTTTGTGACCTTCTGTACAGCAACGTCCATGGGGAAGCCGGATTCATTTAACAACTGAGTTACTAACTTATCAACTGCAGTGATTCACTTCACCAAGGCGGCAAGTAAAATGAGGCAAAGCTCGCATAACAAATGTCTCAATGAACAACAGAAATGCTGGGCTCAGTGGTGGTTGTAAGTCGAGGGTTACCTGTGCATCTGGAGGGCTTTAAGGTTGGAGGAGGCTGACTCAGGCGACTAATCATGATTCAGTATGCATGGCTAAGATGATATGAAGAGATCATGGCACATCTGTGCCATTTCCCTCATAATATGGGCTTCCTACATTCACAAGCATCAGCATCAGCACTGGTTCATCTAAATCCAGAGGTGGGCTTCAAAAATTTTAGCAAAGGGTTCTTTGCCCGGTTGTTGGGTGGGCGTGGCCTAGCCGACCTACTGCACCACAGCCAGGGGGAACGTTTTTGCCCTCCCGGGACTCCGGAGGCTTTCCTTGAGCTTCCAGGAGGGTAAAAATTGTCTTCCCGGACTCCTGAGGCTCTCTGGAAGTCGGAAACAGGCCCATTTCTGGCCTTCTCGAACTTCTGGGAGGCCCATTTTTCACCACCCCCCAAGCTTCCACGAGCACCATATACTTACCTGCATCCAAAATGGGGCTGTATATAGACTCCTGGGAGGGGAGGGAGGGGCGGGGCCAGCCAGGTGTAGGATTTGGGAGTTCTCCAAACTGCACAGAATCTTAGATAGGGGCTCTCCCGAAGCCCTGCAAATCCCCAGCCACTGTCTCAGTCCTATTGACAGGAGGCCAGCTGTCATTCAGGAGGTTAGTCCTTCCCACTGATCGACCGTCCTTTCATGCAACACTTGCAACACCAGCCAGATCAGGTGCTGCTAATAAAAGGACATCTAAAGAATTTCATCGCGTGTTATCGTTTTTACGACTTGAAGATTGAAATGGAGACCAAAAAAAGGGGGAGGGGGGCCCTGCTGCATTCTGTGCACCATCTGTGCTCGGGTTCCTCCTCATCCCTTCATAAAAACGTTGTATAACAAAATTAGACTTGGGGAGGGAGGTAAGCCCAGAGGGGCTACTGTTGACGAGAAGAGCGGCTCACTGGTGGCTGAATGGTTGATTCCATCTGCAGGCTGAAGATGAAGAAAAGTAGGAGCCCGAGATAGAAACCAATGGTCAATGAACAATTATTTTAAGAGACGGACTACAATGAATGTCCTACCTTCATGACTCTTGGAGTGATGTCCAGTAGAAAGAAGGGTCCAACCATTTGGAAATCTAAAATTTGCCACCCGCTGAGTTTGCAGTTCAAAGGAAAGCCCGTGGCATATACCAGCTCCAAAGAGGACCTGCTCCCAATTTGTGGCTTAGTGGTGGGTAGCTTGGAGCTTAGCATGCAGAAAGTCTGCAGTTCTTCTACCTTTGCCACATGCATGGAGGTCTTCCAGAGAGGAAGAGAAGAGAAGTTGTCCTCTGCCCAGAGAGATGAGAGAACAGGAGTGGGGGGGAGAGAAGAGGAGGGGAAGAGGAAGGGGAGGAGGAGAGGAGGAAAGAAGAGGAGGGAGAAGGGGAAGAGGAGAGGGAAGAAGAAGGGGCAGAGGAGGAGGAGAGAGGAGGAGGAAGAGGGGGAAGAGGAAGGGAGAGGAGGAGGAAGAGGGGAGGAGGAGAGGAGGAAAGTGTTATGGATTAAACATCACAGTGATACAACCGAAGCAGCTTTGCCTTTAAACAGGCTTGTAATCCTGCAAATCTCATTGGCCTGTAAATAACGAGTCGTGATTGGTCAGGTTTGGCCAGTCTGGTTGGCTGTTAACGGAAACACCTGATTGGATGCTTGTGGAAGCGATAGACTCAGTTCATTGGTTGTTTAACGGCAGCAAGCTCTATAAAAGAGCCACTGCTGCCCAGGTTTTCAGCTCCGTTCTTGTTAAATAAAGAGTTGAAGTCACAGACCGATGTCTCGTCTCCATTCTTACGCCCATGCCCAGGACTTAACACTGGTGACGAGGGTGGGATGCGGAGACTGAATAGTTCTGGGATTAAATGCACCACACGTGCAGAGTAAGCTGATGGCAAAAGGCAACATCAGCCTTACAGAAGTCATTGCCAATGCTACTGCGGCAGAAGCAACCAGGAAGTCAGCCGCTCGAATGCACCGAGCAAACGCACCGCTTTGCCAACTTGCCAACGAAGTCCCACTCGCCACTGAGAAGCACGCTACCACTACCCACCACGAAGACCTCGAGTTATCCTCAGATAGTGAGGAAGAGGAAGTCAACTGGCTCCGCTCTGAACGAGAGCAAAGGAACCAGCGATGTCCGTGCCAATATGCGGGTTGCGGGGCAAACCACCCATGATCGGACTGCAAATTCCTCGATGCGCTGTGCCGTAACTGCAGAAAAAAGGCCATATCGCTAAGGTCTGCAGAAGCAGACGAAAATCCAGTCCCAGCTGAAAGGAGAACAACCTCTGTTGGGAGATAGGCAAACCGCCTGAGAACTGGGACCATCTGAACCACCAATGGAACAACCACTACTACTACAGAAACCAAGCATAGGCCTCTTCAACAAGACGAGAAGAGGCCCACCAAACCATTATCATTGGCCATGCTTCATCGCTCAATGCAAGGAAGATACGCGTGAAGGTTATTATTGAGAATCAACCATGTGTGATGGAAATCGATTCGGGATCGTCCCTGTCGATGGTATCCTGGAAAACCCTCAAACAACTGATCCCTGCCATTTCCCGCCAGGACCTCAGCACGCAGCAAATCATCCTGAAAGACTATCAGGGAAACAGAATTCCAGTTGTCGGTTCCAGCAACGTCCAAGTATCATTCAAGGACCGCACAGCAATGCTTCCCCTAACTGTCATCGATCGTGACCAACCCAGCTTGTTAGGGCTACAGTGGCTCGCCCCACTCGGAATTGAACTAGCTGGCATACACCATACCAAAAATGACGACTGGGAAGAGACTCTCATCCAGGAATTCCAGGAAGTGTTCACAGGAACATTAGGCAAGTACAAGGGGACCCCTATATTGTTTAATCTCAGCCCCGATGTAGCTCCCATTCAGCTTAAACCCCGTCGAGTACCTTTTGCCTTAAAACCTAAAATCGACGAGCAGCTAGATAAACTGATAGCCGAGGGCATATTGGAACCGATTGACCACGCCCGTTGGGAAACCCTGATAGTGACGCCCATGAAGCCAGATGGTTTGTTAAGAATTTGCGGGGACTATCGGGCCACCCTAAATCATGCTCTTCAACAGAGCGCTTATCCAGTAACGGTGGTTCAACACCTTCTTCATTCCCTGAGTGGCGGAAAAATATTTGCGAAATTGGACTTAGCTCAGGCGTACCAGCAACTCCCTGTGGACTCAGCAATTGCAGAAGCCCAGACAATAGTTACACAGAGGCGCTTTTAAGTGCAATAGACTCCAATTCAGAGTAAGCGTGGCGCCGTGCATTTTCCAAAGTTTAATGGAGACTATTACAAGGCATAAAAGGTGTCATGCCTTATTTTGACGATGTCCTAATGGCTGCCCCCACTCAAGAGGTATTAGTACAACAGCTCAGAAAAGTTCTTTAGAAATTCAAAGACGCGGGTCTTAAGGTAAAACGAGACAAGTGCCAACTTTGTACGGAGAGAGTGGAGTTCCTGGGATACCTCCTCGACAGACAGGGAATCCACGCCACCGAAAAAAAACTAACTGCAATCAAAAAAGCCCCAAGAGCTAAGAATAAGACAGACCTTCAAGCCTTCCTGGGACTCATTAACTTTTATAACATTTTCTTGCCCCAGAAGGCAACCGTAGCCGAACCCCTACATAGACTCCTTGATAAAAAGGCTCCTTGGGTTTGGGGATGGCGTGAAGAGATAGCGTTCAGAGAGATAAAAGATCTTTTAACATCTGATGCCATATTAATGCAGTACAACGAAACTCTCCCTTTGACGGTTACCTGTGATGCCTCACCATTTGGAGTAGGAGCCATCTTAAGCCACGTCCTACCAAATGGAAATGAGGCACCCATTGCGTTCTTTTTGAGAACTTTGTCTAAAACCGAAAGGAACTATAGTCAACTTGATAAAGAGGCCCTCGCTATCGTATCCGCAATTAAACATTTCCATGAATATGTATATCGGAGACCCTTTATCATAATTACAGACCACAAGCCGCTACTTGGGATTTTGGCGGGAAATAAACAAACTCCCCATATATTATCACCAATAATGACACGTTGGTCAGAATTTTTAGCTACTTACGATTACCGATTGCAACACCGCCCGGGGAAAACCATTCCCCACGCTGACGCTTTGAGCCACTTGCCACTACCAGACATTATAGAGGACCCTGCTCCAACTGTAACCATACTATAAATAGAAACCCTCAAATCGCCACCATTAACCGCTCGAGACATAGCTTTAGAGACAAAAAATGGCTCTGTTTTGGCACGAGTCCTCAGCTGGGTAGAACGCGGTTGACCCATCAGTGAAACTGATGACACGTTCAAGCCATTTAAAAATCATCAAACGGAACTGTTCTCCCAGAAGGGTTGCATAGTTTGGGGAGACAGAGTCATAGTCCCGGAGAAGCTACAATATAGGGTATTGAAAATGCTGCACGATGGACATCCAGGCATCATGCGGATGAAGGCATTGGCCAGGAGTTACGCATGGTGGCCTGGTTTAGATAGACAAATAGAAACGTGGGTAGCAAAATGCAGTAAATGCCAGGAGACTCGCCCCGCTCCTCCAAAGACTCCCCCAACTCAGTGGGAAACACCTCGAGGTCCGTGGTCCCGTATCCACATCGATTTTGCGGGACCCACAAGAGGACACACTTTCCTCTTAATGGTGGATGCCTATTCAAACTGGCTTGAAGTCCAAAAAATGGAAAGCACCACCACAGACGCAGTCACTAAAAAACTGAATAAACTATTCGCTACCCACGGACTTCCTGATGTCCTCGTCTCGGATAATGGCCCCCAATTCACTGCTCTGCCATTCGAACAATACCTGGCAGATCGGGGCATCCGCCATGCTTTAACATCACCAGCTCACCCTGCAGCCAATGATAGGGCTGAGCGAATGGTTCAATTTGTAAAACAGACCCTGCATAAAATGGACCACGGCGACATTGACGACAAAATAAACCGCATGCTTCTTCTCCAGCACATAACCCCAAACAGCACCACGAACAAAATCCCAGCAGAACTCCTGATGGGCCGGAAACTTTGCTCGCATCTTGATCGCCTCCACCCAAACTATACGCCAGAACAACCCCCGGGATCCAGCAGTAAGTGTCGGGCATTCCAGGAAGGTGACCTCGTGTTTGCGAAAAACTTTTCGGGTGACCCATTGTGGGTCCCCGCTACTATAACGCAACTTACAGGACCCCGATCCTATCGTCTACAAACGGCAGACGGTAAGTTGTGGAAATGCCACATAGACCAACTCCGTTCCCGATTAGTGCCGGAACTTCCAGCTGGTGGGGGAACTAACATGGAGGAGGACGAAGAAGAAATCGAAACCCAACAGCCCAGGAGATACTCACCATCCGTGGCAGAACCAGACCAAGGAGCAGCCTCGCCACGTGACAACACCGTGACAGAGGCGGATCCAGGAAACCCGGAAGACAGCGCCGACGAGGGCAACCCGGAACTACAGCCTTCGCTATCCAGCCCAGCGGATAGCCCACCGGAGCCAGAGCCAGAACCAGAACGGAACCCGGTGGAACAGTGCAGGTTGAGCAGACAGGTGAAGCGGCCTGCCTATCTGCGAGAATACGTCACCCCACCCCTCAGACGGAACCAAGGGGGGAGGGGTGTTATGGATTAAACCATTGCAGCGATACAACCGAAACAGCTTCGCCTTTAAACAGGCTTGTAATCCTGGAAATCTCATTGGCCTGTAAATAGCGAGTCGTGATTGGTTAGGTTTGGCCAGTCTGATTGGCTGTTAATGGAAACACCTGATTGGACGCTTGTGGAAGCAATAGACTAAGTTCATTGGTTGTTTAACAGCAGCAAGCTCTATAAAAGAGCCACTGCTGCCCAGATTTTCAGCTCCGTTCTTTCTTGTTAAATAAAGAGTTGAAGTCACAGACCGATGTCTCGTCTCCGTTCTTACGCCCATGCCCAGGACTTAACAGAAAGAAGAGGAGGGGAAGAGAAAGGGGAGGAGAAGGGGCGGAGGAGGAGGAGAGAGGAAAGGAGGAGGAGGAGAGGGGGAAGAGGAAGGGAGAGGAGGAGGAACGGGAGGAAAGAGGAGAAAGGGGGGAGGAAAGGGAGGAGGAAGAGAGGGAGAAGAGGAGAAGGGGGAGAAGGAGAATTGTAAGGGGGGAAATGCCCCCCTTAGAGCAGAAATCTGTAAAATTCAGGAAGGTTCCACGGGTTGTCACCCAGATGCTGGTGAATCACCTCTAGTCACTGCCCTCTCGTTTGCCTTCAGACCCCAATTTGTCAAAACGTTCTCCGAGGCAGGAAGATCCACAGATGGCCTGAAGCTCTTTCCCCTCAGAGCCCGAGTCTCCCTGTGTTTTATTCCTACCCAGACTTTTCCTCTGCTGTGCTTCCCACTCAGCAGTTTTTCCACCTGCTCTGACCCAGGTTTCATTTTGATTCTTTCTCACTCGGGTGCTTCCGATCTCAAATATCATAGGAGCGACAGAAAGAAGACATCTTCAAAATAGCTGAGACAAGGCAGAGCCTCTCCTGCCACCCCACCCAACCTAAATAATTGGTCCAAAAACTTGCTGCACGAAACCAAGGTGGTGCAAATTGGTTACCCACCAAAGTCAGGGGACACAAACGCACACAGATTTCATCAGAGCAACCAGCCTCACACGTGGAGAATCGCTCACAAACTTACTGAAATCAGCTTCTACCTTCCACCAGGAAACAACATGGTTTGTGACCTTTCTGTCCAAATTATTATTCTGCATAAAGAAAAGAAAAGGAAGAACCTCATTAGAACTTCATTAATTATGGATGTTATTCCACTTTGATATTTAGGGTGGAAGGGATGGCCACAAACTGGGAATGTAATCCTGTCCTCATTATCTGGATCGAAAAGATTAAAGATGGTTTCCAATCAAGCTTGGCTCCTGGTGATTTTGGGGTTATCTCTGTGTAGCTGTCTGAGCAGTAAGGAAGTTCTATGATGTTTGGGTTTTTTTAGACAGTTTGGGGTATGAAAAGATTAAAATCTGCGAAACTTTAGGCTATAAACAACAATAACACAATAAAATTCATTCTCCCTCTCCCTCTCTATCTCTATCTCTATCTTTCTCCCCTCTTCCCCCTTTATCCCTTTCACCCTCTATGTGTGTGTGTGTGTGTGTCTATCTATACACAGCGTGTATGGGGAAGGGGGGAATCTGACATATAACATACTGTAACTTCCTTGCATTCAAGTGGAACAAAACCTGATTTGTAACTTTTAAAATACTAGCAGGAAAATCTTAGTTCTTACCATTTTTAATTCAAACTCAATATTTTGCTAGAGGTTATGACTGAAATAAATTCAGTCGACCCTTGGCTGATCCTTCTCTCCCCTGCCCCTGCCCCTCCACTCAGAATAAAATAAAATAGATGCACTGCCTGGTCTCATTTGCCAAAAAAAAAATGTTGAAGAATCTTCAAAGCAACAAGCCCGTAGTTCTGTTGAGAGGTGGGCTGGGCTGGAGCATCTAGGGAGTATGTAGTATAAACATAAAGGTAAAAAGTTAAGAGCAGAAGGGATCACTTCTCTGCACAGAACATGATAAGATGATTAAAAATTAAGGAAATGTGACAGAGAGGCATTTTGAGATGCCCCAATTTTCTGCTCTGACTAGTCTATCCATCACCATAAATCCCTGTCCTATTGTTTCTTTTTATTTTTCTTGTATGTATCCATTTCATGGATTCATAGCTATGTTTATACTTATACCTGTTATCTTATAATCGTTTGACTAAATAAACAAACAAACAAACAAATAAAATCAGATCTGAGCTGCAAAGATCCAGATGCCCACAAGAGGGGGTGCAAAGGTTACGTGTTTCTGTCTCTCTGCTGCCCTCTGTTGGAAGTCCATGCATTCTGATGGTTCTGCCAATCTCAGTCAAAGCAAAGTGCTCAGCCTTGTCCTACATCAGAGATGTCCAAACTTGATAGCTTTAAAGCCAGCGGTATGTAGAGATTCTCAGCCATTCAGGTCATGGATGTCCCAAAGGTGTTTTTTCAGGAGGCAATTGGACATTTTTTTCTTTTCTTTTGAAGAAGTTTCGGTTCTCATCCAAGAAGCTTCTTCAGCACTGACAGAACGGTGGGGAATGGAAGGATTGATATTCCTTGCAGACGGCGGGTCATTTGCATCCTTTTTAGAGGGTGGTTGAGGCCACTTGGAGGTTTATCTGTGTCCTCAGGATCACCTGAGTTAGCACTCCTGGTTCCTGTAATCTGCCATTTTTTCCTCTGGAAATCCATTTCTACTCCCACACCATTCCAAGGATCTTCATCCCAAATTGTATAGCTAAAAGCCTTTTTATTTTCTTTTGAAGATGTTTTGCCTTTCATCCAAGAAACTTCTTCAGCTCTGACAGGATGGTGGGGAATGGGAGGGTGTATATTCCTTGTAGACACCAGACTTTTAGCTATACAATTTGGGATGAACACCCTTTGAATGGTGTGAGAGTAGGAATGGATTTCAAGAGGGGGAAAAATGCAGACTACAGGAACCATTTGCACCACTCAGATCACCCTGAGGACGCAGATAAACCTCCAAGTGGCCTCAATTGCCCTCTAAAAAGGATGCAAATGTCCAGCTGTCTGCAAGGAGTATAAATCCTTCCATTCCCCACTAAACTGTCAGAGCTGAAGAAGCTTCTTGGATTGAAAGCCTGTGGGTTTTGATTCCCAGAATTCCCCAGCCAGTCAGTGCTGGCTGGGGCATTCTGGGAGTTGAGATCCACATGTCTTGAAAAGAAAAAGGTGTCCCAAAACACTTTTCCTTCCCTTCCTCCCTCCCAAAGTCATCTATCTTTATTTTTTATTTTTTGGGTAGCTTCAGGCGAGGCCGGTCCTCATGAACGTCAGGTTGCCACTTCCTTCCTGTTTCAAGTGTGCAAGCAAAGAGCTGGGTGTCGCTTTGGTCTCTTGCAGAGGCCCAGCTGCTGGGAAAAGAGGCACATGTGATGCACTGATTTCCTGCCCGTTTCCTGGCCTCTGGGCTCCTCGCCTTCCTCTGCTGTCTCTCGCTCTCTCCGGCGGTCCTCCTTTGTCGCCCATCCATGCATTAAAGCCCTTTTGGAGGTGCCATCATGCTGCGTCGGAAGCCATCCAACGCCAGCGAGAAGGACCAGGTCCAAAAGAGGAAGGTGAGTGGGGGAAGGTGATCTACTTGAAGCCTTTTCAAAGGCAACTGACTGGCGGATGCATGGAAGGGGGACTGCAAAGCAATGAAGAAGCCCAGAAGGTTGCATGGATATCCTACCTTGGGTTGTGTGTAGACCCTCCAAACGTAGAGTTCGTAGGACTCTGGAAAGGAATGCTTTGTGTCAAGCTAGGAGATATGAAGGGATCAAGGAGCCCTGACCCCTTAGATAAGACATCCACACCAGATCCCACCTCTGTGTTTTGAATGCTGTCATCAACCCCTTGTGTCTCTTCTTGATCTACCCATGTGGAGCCGAGAGATCCACTCCATTGGGGACACCATCACAACCACTCAAAGCTCTTGCAGCAGGAGCAGTAAAGATTGTGGGTCACACTAAAGAAGAGGAGCATTGCAAGGAAGGTAGATGCCTTCTGGAGAGGGAGAGGGAGGGAGTATTGTAACTGCCCGAAGATGTGGACCATTTTTGAACAAGAGTCTTTGGATGTGTTTTGGATGTGTTGCTTTCTGCTGCAGAACAAGTTTTGTGATAGCAGTGGTACTTATATAAGTCCCTGGGTAGTAAGGTTGGGTTTAACATCAGAACTGTTCCGATAATCCATCAGAATCTACTGCTAAAACACACAATGATCTGCCTCCACTCATAAGGATTCCTTGCCTGTGCTGTACTTTTCACAAGTTCTTTTTCTTTTCTTTTCTTTCTTTCATTCTTTTCTTTCTTTTTCTTTCTATCTTCCTTCTTTCTTTCCTTCTTTCTTTCCTTCTTTCCACCTTGCCTTGCCTGTCCTTTCTTCTTCTTCTTCTTCTTTCCTTCCTTCCTTCCTCCCTTTCTTTTTCTATTTTTCTAGCTTATTCTTGGGGATTCAGATTCCCCCCCCCCAGATTTCTCTGGGTCATATTTTGTCACTGATTTTATCAGTTGTGTTGTTTCTGTAACACAATATTCCATCTCTCTATAATCTCCCTGGCTGCCCTCATTTCCCAGCTGGAAACTAGCTCAGATAAGAAACCAAAACCCTGAGTACTATCACCATTCTACCTTTATTGAAAGGTTAGATTTATGGGCCAGTGATGTACAGTAATACTTCGGTACTCATCCTTAATTGGTTCCGAGAAGTCAGATGAGTACCAAAAATGATGAGCACCAAACAGGTTATTCCTATAAGGAGTAATGCCATGAGTCACAAGGCAGCCAGTGTTGATATGGTCTTGCTTGTGCATTGAGTACCAAACACCCTAATGAGTACCAAGGAAAAATTTTCATGTCAAAATGCACTGAGTACCAAAATTTGATGAGTTCCAAAGCAGTTGAGTACCAAGGTACCACTGTATTTTCAGAAAACCTTTTGTTGCTGCTGCTGTTTTAAGATGATGCACAAATATACTCCCTTGGAAGCAGCTTCCCACCGGAATGTGGGAAGTGTAGTTTATCTTTAAGAAGAGATTGGGCAACCATTTCTCTGAAATGGTATAGGGTTTCCTGCTTGACCAGGGGGTTGGACTAAAAGACCTCCAAGGTCCAACTCTGTTATTCTGTTGTACCAAGCCATGCAATGCCACCTCTTCGCTCATGGCTTAGCTGACTCTGTAAAGTCAGCTATTGTTTGTAAACCCTGGTTTGGGTAGACCAGGGGTCTTCAAACTTGACAGCTTTAAGACTTGTGGACTTCAACTCCCAGAATTCCTCCTCCAGTCATATTAGCTCAGGAATTCTGAGAGTTGAAGTCCACAAGTCTTAAACTTGCCAAGTTTGAAGATCCTTGAGGTAGATGGTTGTATGGACCCAGCCAGTTTTGCTTTAAGTAAGGTAAGCTTAAGAAAACAATGGCTTAGCATCTGTGAAGAGGGGTGGGGGAGACAAAAGTAACAAAGTCACAAAAACAGGTGAAGTCCCTTTAATTCCTTCAACTTGGCTTCAAAGCTCCAATTATCATTGAGTGGAGAAAAAAACTCCCCCACAAACAGTTGTGAAAAGGAAGAAATGCCGTTCCAACTGAAAATACATTTAAATTATAAATAGAAAAAAAACAACACAAACCACACTGAAGCAATGAAAGATAAGGGTTTGAAGACATCCACTGATATCGAGATACACACACTGGGAAGGATGCCAAAACTCAGATAAGAACCGTAAGACTAAGAATTATTTTATGCCTTGCTTCCAGCACTGGGCCATGTGCAGTTTGTCCTTTTAAACAGTCCTTACAGCTTCAGCCCATGAAGGGAATCAGGCCCCCTTCCTCCCCTGTAGATCATGCCATTCACGTTTCTCCCTTATCTGCTCCTCCCTGTGTGCCCTAGGATGGACAAGGGATCGGCCTGGGTCTTCCTCTGACTGCCCAGCCAGCGTGTGCCCTTCCCCAGTTTCCTCCACAACCTCCAAAGCCACACTTCCACTCCCTGTCAGCTGTTCCTCCTCTCCCTTGAAGTCAGACTCCAACAGGGGCATGACAGCATCATGCACATGAGTTTAGCAAGCAACTATTAACCTTTATTTTAAAAAACAAGGATGAAGGACTGAAAGAAACCAGTTTCTCTGCTTATTGGGTCTTCCTTAATATCTCCCCTTTGTTTTAAATATCTCCCTTTTATCATCTCCCTTCATTTCCTCCCCTTCTTTCTAGGACCCCAATTCTACAATTTGAAGAGATGAATGTCAACACAAAATCAGCTTGGCAACAGGTTAATTTCATGGGAAGGTGTCCATCTCAATCTACTTCATGCATATCGAACAACAACTTGCAGTCAGGGAGTCTTGGAGTAATTCCTGGGTTTTTCAGAAAATAGCAGCTGCACACTTTGGGGGACAAAGTTTTGCAAACACCACAGGTTTGCCAAGTACAGGGTCCTTTCCTTGCAATGTAAGGAGCCTCCAGAACTGTGGTTGGGGCTGCCACAAAGGGTTAGTGTTTATTTGGATCAACGGTTTGTGGCTTCTGCTCTTCCAAAGAAGAAGACTGATTTCTCATTTAGTTCTTGCTAACCAATATTTGCATGCACGTATCTGAATGTGGAACTAAGGTTGCAGCCCAGCATCCTGTAGTTGCCTCTCTCACCTCAGCATCCTGGACTCACCCTTATGCGCCGAGGCACATATTCGGGTTTCTGGGCTTTGACTACATGTGTTTTCAGGAATACCCCAAAGTGGGCATGCGCCAGTTGACATGTGCATGAGTTGTTTCTTCTTCTTCTTCTTCTTCTTCTTCTTCTTCTTCTTCTTCTTCTTCTTCTTCTTCTTCTTCTTCTTCTTCTCCTCCTCCTCCTCCTCCTCCTCCTCCTCCTCCTCCTCCTCCTCCTCCTCCTCCTCCTCCTCCTCCTCCTTCTTCTTCTATTTTGGATAAGTTTTTGATTTAGCAAAAGCTTCTAAAAACAGAACAAGTATTTCTCCTCCTCCTCTCTCTCCTCCTCTTCCTCCTCCCTGCCTGGATTAGTCCTCAGGTTTCTTGGCAGAAGTGGTTTGCCCTGGCTTTCTTCCTAAGGTTGAGGGAGAGGGACTGGCCTCAGGTCACTCCTCTTTGACTGGCTTCATGTCACTCCTCTTTGGCTTTGAACCCAAAGCAGGACTAGAACTCACCGTCTCCCAGTTGCTATCCTGGTGCCTGAACCACTACACCAAATTGGCTCTTGACACAAACTGGGTTTCTGCAGACCCTTGTTTATAAAAATAAAATAAAAATATATATAAAAAAAACACCCAGAAATCAACCCACCATCACCCCGTTGCTGCTTTGCTACTTTCCCAGATGTTTTGATTCTGGAAACTGCAGTTGCCGGTCACCTGATGCTAACCCACTTCCTTTGCCTGGTATTGATCTATGTGTTGATTCTGAGCAACTCTGCAAAAAAAAAGAGGCAAAAAAAGAGCTTCGGAAGAAGGGGGGAGGGGCAGTCAGTCAGAACATAGCTAGATCAGCTTAGAAAAAGCATCCAGACAACCCAGTATTCCAACGTGAGCAATGCTGACAAGGCTGAAAATTGGTCCATCCTATACAGGTGTGTCGAGGTACCCCAAGAAAATTCTGCTCTTGGGGTGTCATTTGTTGAGGGAGATAGAAATACACAAGCATTTAAAAAAAAAAAAAAAAACCAACCTTGTAATGAGATTGCAAAAAAATATATATATATATAGAAATGGCTGGGCAGAGGCAAGATGCTATTTGAAACAGCATCAAAAGCTTTAACCTTCATGCATGTATGAGATTGGCTGCCTACCAGTTTTGGTCATCGCAGCATAAAAGATGTTGAGACTCTAGAAAGAGTGAAGAGATGAGCAACAATGATGATTAGAGGACTGGAGGCTAAAACGTACCAAGAAAGGTTGATGAATTGGGTATGTCTGGTTTAATGAAAAGAAGGACTAGGGGTGACATGATAGAAGAGGGAATCAAGCTATTCTCCAAAGCAACCTGAAGGCAGGACAAGAAGCAATGGATGGAAACAAATTAAAGAGAGAACCAACCGAGAAATAAGGAGCAATTTTCTGACAGTTAGAACAATTAACCAGTGGAATGGCTTGCCACCAGAAGTTGCAAATGCTCCAACAATGGAGGTTTTTAAGAAAACATTGGACAACCACTTGTCTGAAGTGGTGTAGGGTTTTCTGCCTAAGCAGGGGGTTGGACTAGAAGACCTCCGGGGTCCTTTCCAACTCTGTTGTTCAGCCTTTCATTCAGGAGCAAGGAATCCGCGTAGTAATCCCTCTTCCATGTTTTCTCCTTGGTCCCTTGCAAGAGTTTGAGCTGAAAAGGAACAAATGGTCCAGGGTCACCCATGAGTTTCTGTGGATAAGAATGGGCTTGACTCCTATCCCAGCACTTTAATCACCACACCACATTGGCTTTTTAATTAACTATCTTCCAGAGTTCATCCTTCCTAAGAAGTCTTCCTTCCTTGTCTGATTTGTTGTTGTTAGTTGCGAAGTCGTATCTGACCCATCGCAACCCCATGGACAATGTCCCTCTAAGCCTTCCTGTCCTCTACCATCTTCTGAAGTCCATTTAAGCTCACACCAACTGCTTCAGTGACTCCATCCAGCCACCTCCTTCTCTGCCGTCCCCTTCTTCTTCTCTTGCCCTCCATCTTTCCCAGCATTAAGCTCTTCTCCAGGGGGTCCTTCCTTCTCATGAGGTGGCCAAAGTATTTGAGTTTCATCTTCAGGATCTGGCCTTCTAAGGAGCAGTCAAGGTGGATCTCCTCTGGGACTGACTGGTTGGATGGCCTTGCAGTCCGAGGGACTCACAGGATCTTCTCCAGCACCAGAATTCAAAGGCCTTCTCTGATACTGAGTCATAATTCCACCATGCCATCTTTGTCAAAATCCTCGTTCCAGGTTGGGTTTTAACCTGTTCTTCCTTAAAACATAACCCTCATTATTATCACCATCCCTCCATCGGCAGATAGGCAGGTACACCTTAGAACAGGACCTGGTCCCAAGGACTTTCTAATCTGAAAAGTGATAGGTTCCAAAAACTTTCACCTTAGACTGTCTACTATTGACCTCACCCCTTTCCAAAGAGGTCTGAAGGGGGGCGTGCATAAGCGCACCAACGTGCCTACCGTCCCTGTCCTATTGTTCCTTTTATTTTTTTAATTTTTCTTATATGTATCCGTGAATTCATAACTATGTTTTTACTTATACCTATTATCTTGTAAGCAATTGACAAAAATAAATAAAATAAAATAAAAATAGACAAATAAATAAACCATGGGGTGGGGAAGGCAGCAAAATGTGTGTATTTTCAGCTACAGGAACCGCTTTGGAGGAAACGGAGGTGGCGAAGTAGGACTTCATATTTTTTAACATAACCTTCATCATCATCCAGCTCATTGATTGACTGCCTCTTCTTCTGGGGAAAGGGGACACATCTTTGCACACATGTGTGCCTTCCCGTGTAAGAGGCAGCGAGGGATGGAGGAGGCGAAAGAACAATGGTCTCCTGGCAACTTCAGCCACTTCTAGCCGCAGCTCCATCTGCTAATCCCTCTAATTGAGAGGACCATGAGTTGCCCAGAGCCACAGACCTGAGCTGGGCAGCTCCATAAATGAAATGAAATAAATAATGATGGAGAGAGCTCCAAGATTCCCGTTGGCTTTCTCTGCTCTGCCATCCATTCTATTCCTGACCATCTCTGCCTTCTGCCCCACAGCTGTCGCTACAGCGGTCCAGCAGTTTCAAGGATTTTGCCAAATCCAAACCCAGTTCCCCGCTGGCGATCAACAAGGCCTTCAGCCTCGAAGAGGAAGAGGTAACAAGCCTGGGAGGGTGGGGCTGCTGAGGTTTTTCAGGGGTTTGAGAGATCATCTAGCTAAGATTCTGTGCGGTTCAGAGAATCCCCAAATCCAAGTCCTGGCTGGCCCCGCCCACCCCAACCCCTCCTTCCCAGGAGCCCCCACGCAGCCCATTTTGGACGCAGGTAAGTGCAGGACGGACATGGAGGGTTGGGGAGGGCAAAAAAACAGGCCTCCCGGAAGTTTGGGAAGGCCGGAAACAGGCCCATTTCCAGTTTCCAGAGCCTCTGGAGCCCAAGGAGGCTGTTTTCACCCTCCTGGAGGCTCAAGGAAAGCCTCCAGAACCCCGGGAGGGCAAACACACACACACAGAGCCGTAGTGCAGGAGGCTGACTAGGCCACGCCCACCCAGCAACCAGGCAGAAAACCTGTTGCTAAATTTTTTTTTTGAAGCCCACCGCTGGTAACACCCCATCCATCCCCCAAACCTTGGGCTCCTCTCCGCTGCCCTTTCAAGTGACGGCTTTGTGGGCTTCTCATCGTCCCCTTCGTTACCAGTCCTGGCCCATGTCCCTCTATGATCAGTAGTCAGTCCCTCCCAACCGTATCTTTACCTTCTCCATTGCTCTAACCTGACAGGTAGTTCTCCACTTTTACGACCAAGACTGGGAACTTCCATCCGTTGCTAAGCAATAACTGTGGCCAATTTGATGACCTTTTTGGGGGGGGGCACCCCTCATTAATCAAATCACACCATTAATTATTAAATAAATCTGGTTTCCCCCGTTGACTTTGCTTGTTGGAAGTCAACTGGGAAGATCACCAAGGACGATCCCGTGACTCCAGGATGCTTCCATCATGGTAAACACACGTTGTCAAGCATCCGATTTTTTTAATCTGCACTATGATGGCACTGAGAAGGGCAAGACTGGTCATAAGTCACTTTTTTCAACCTCATCTTAACTTCAAACGATCATTACACGAGTGGTAAATTCAGGACTACTTTATAGTTGTAGTCCCCCGGTTGGCCAAACTCTTTGCTTTCCGAAAGGCAGACTCAATCTGATATGGAGTCCAACATCAGTGTCCCAAGATAGGAAGGTCCATTCCTGAACTCAATTCATCCAATCCCAAAACCAATAAAGCAGTCATCGTCTCCCTTCCTGGAAATCCAAGGCCCTTGGTTCTTTCTGCAGGTTCTTAAAGACAACCAGTCCAACTCACCACCGAGCCCAGATGATGTGGGACGCTCAAAGCTGGGCAAGAAATGGAGATCCGTCATTACCCGCACCATGAACCGGAAGACGGGCAAGGCAGTGGCTAAAGCATTGGTAGATCAGGTGAGAGGCAAGACGGTGTCCCAGTGGTGGGATTTATTTTTTTTTTTACTACTGGTTCTATGGGTGTGGCTTGGTGGGTGTGGCTTGGGGACGTGGCAGGGGAAGGATACTGCAAAATCCCATTCCCTCCCCACCCCACTAACCTGCTTTCCAGCTCTGTTCTCCTGTGCAGGGCAACAAAAAAAGACCCATCCAATCAGCTGGGACTCAGGAGGCAGAGAATAGATGGGGTTGGCGGAGCCAGTCAGAGGTGGTATTTGCTGGTTCTCTGAACTACACAAAATGTCCACTACCGGTTCTCCAGAAGTGGTCAGAACCGGCTGAATATACCCCCTCTGCCATGTCCACTCCATGCTGTGTCTTCATGTGTTTGAGCAAGAGAATTGTACAAGATGCCTCCTTCCAAAACGTCTCACTAACGTCTCACTCACCATTGCCTAGCATTTAACTTCTTCCTCTGAGCCTATTTGCATGCTCTCTCTCTCTCTCTCTCTCTCACACACACACACACACACACACACACTTCCTTTTCTGTGTGGTTTTGTGAAAGCAGAAAAAAAAGAGCATGCAACAGTGAAGTCGTGCAGGTTTGGCTTGTGAGCTCTTCAGCAGGTGACCAAACCCAGGACACGGGCTTCTATTACCACCTGATACTGAAGCCATTTGCACCCAACCGCAGTGCGAAGGTGCCTCTTTTCTTTAATAGTCTAAAATAGATTGAAGGGTGTTTACATGAAATGAAATTGCTTTCTACCCCATGAGACAGTTCCTTTTGTTTTGTGTCATGGTTCTGTCTCATATCCCCAAATCTCACTGTTCCCCTCCCATGCCAAGCACAGCTGGGCAATAATTTGGCCAGTCCGTAGAAGAGAGGGTGAGACTCAAGTATCATGCTGCAAATGATTTACGAAGAGCTCCCAGGAAGGTACCTACAACAGTCACTCATGTCCAGGGGTGGGATTCTACCAGTTCGCACCTATTCACGAGAACCAGTTGTTAACATTCTAAGCAGTTCGGAGAATCAGTTGTTGGAAGAAATTACTGGCCTAATCCTGTAAGGAAGGCAGGAAGGAAACATTCTGGTGTTGCTTACAGAAACTGCCTCTCCGTTAAGCCTTATTACATTCTTGGCAGGACTAGACTTCCTGTTTCAGGAACATCTCTGGAGTTTTTCCCCCTCCTTTGATGGTACTTTGCTTGTGTGGAGTAACCATTCAAAGTTACAATGGCACTGAAAAAAGTGACTTATGACCGTTTTTCACATTACGACTGTTGCAGCATCCCCACAGTCATGAGAAGCCAGGCGAGGAGATGCGTGCCTCGATGTGAGTGATATTGAGTTAGCCACACCCAGCCAATAACATGACCACCAAGCCATGCCCATCAACTAAGCCAAGCCCCACAGAACCGGTTGTTAAAAATTTGAATCCCACCCTTGCTCATGCCCTAGTCCAGTGATGGAGAACCTTTTCAGCACCAAGTATGAAATGTGTAGTTCCTTCTTTTTAAACACTGTTGTGTGTGCAACCTGTTCTTCCTCTTCCCCCCCAAACATGCCTGGAGGTCATGGAGGGTAGGCCTTCAAAGGAAGCAAGGGTCAAACATAGCAACCATGCAGTAGTGGGATTTAAAAATGTTTACTACCGGTTCTGTAGGCGTGGCTTGGTGGGCATGGTGTGACTTGGTGGACGTGGCTGGGGAAGGATACTGCAAAATCCCCACTCCCTCCCCACTCCACTAACCTGCTTTCCAGATCCCTTCTCCTGTGCAGGGCAACCAAAGAAGACCCAGCCGATCAGCTGAGACTCGGGGGGCAGAGAATAGGGCCAGTCAGAGGTGGGATTGGCCGGTTCTCCGAACTACTCAAAATTTCTGCTACCGGTTCTCCAGAACTGGTCAGAACCTGCTGAATGCCACCTCTGCAACCATGGCCAACTGGGTTTCTATCTTGGGAAGAAAGAGTTCACCATGGCTTCATGTTCACCTTGCAGGGACACGATGAACCGGACTCTCCTACGTCTCCAGCTCACAGCCTTGTTGAAGAAGACCTTCCTACCTTTCCGGTTACAAACCAGGAGACTAACAGCCCCAGTGCCTCCAATGGTAAAACGGCTCACTCACCTTCAGTGTAACCTTGATTTAAGGCCTACTGTGCGTGGAAGTGGTAAAGCTTGGGATAGACCAGTGATGGCTAACCTTTTCAGCTTGGTGTGTCGAAAATCGGGAAAAAGTGTAGCCTTCCTCGGGTCGTGTATCACTTCAAGAAATATCAATAATTTGGTTTATGACGGACTGGGCTGGGGTGATCCCACAGGGTTGTGAAACTTGTCTCCCTGGTCTCAGGGCTGCAGGTGCAGGATGTGGGGATTGGAAGGCCACCTTACAGGGCTGTGAACCTCATGGATCTCCTTTCCTTCTGTAGCGTTCCTGAGGTAATGAAACTGACAAACCTCAGTTTATGGCGGTTAAGACTGGTTCTCTGCTGCAAAGAACTCGCGGCAGCAGTGACACCACACCTCCACGCCACAAGCAGGGATCAGGGATTGGAGCAGAGCACAGGCAGCCTCTAAATGTGCAGGTTTTCCCCACACCAACAGGCATGTCAGTCAAAGTGCCTCGGCGTGTCACTAGTGACACGCGTGTCATAGGTTAGCCATCACTGGGATAGACTATACCGGTGCAAATTGGGGTCTATTCTGAACAAGGCCTCATTCCCATTTTTACGTAAAGCAACTGAACATCACAGAGGAAGTCCTGTGCTTCTCTGGCACCTAAGCATCTTTACTTAGCAGAAGCAAATATCCCTTGAGTAAGAAGGGCAAGTAAGAGATTCCTAGGAGTTGACTTCAGCTCTGAAGGCTCCTCAGCCTGGCTGGTGAGGTTCTTCTTGACCACAAAAGGGAAGTGACTTCTGCCTCTGGCTTCTTTGGGGATGTTTTGCCATTCCTGAGTCTCTGCTGTAACTCAGGGAGTTTCTGGTGGTCTCCTGTCCAGTTCCTTAATTTGATCTGGCCTTTTTTTTTTTTTGAAATGGCCAGCGAATGCATTCCCAACCAGGCAGACTCTCACCCAGGAGGTGATATGGAGCAGTTGCAACTGAATCCAATCAGCTGCCGTGTGCAGGAATCCAGATACAGATAATCAGAGTTGGAAGGGACCTTGTAGGTCATCTAGTCCAACCCCCCCCCCCCCGCCCAAGCGGGAGACCCTACACCATTTCTGACAGATGGCAATCCAGTCTCTTCTTGAATCCAATTCAAAGCAGAAGATTGTCTGGTCTGTACGGTGAATATATTCCACAAAAAGGGGGCCCATCTGTGGTCTTGGGTAGTCCGCTACATGCTCACACAGGTGCTCTTGTTCAGAAGGGATCTGCCTTCCTGTAACATCATCCATTATTCTATATCCCACAGTTGGGGACCATAAGAGAAATCTAGACAGTCTTCAAATATCTGAAAAGATCTGTCTGCTCCTTCCTTCCTTCTCAAAACTAAGCCATCCCTGTTCTTTCCTTGTCTTCAGGAGGTTCAGCTTTTGGCCTCTAATAGTTCTTTCCTAAACCCGTTCTGGTTTACCGTGTCCAGAACCAGATATAATATCCCAGAGATTGGGTCCATCTAATATAGAATCATCTTCTTCTTTTAATGATCCCATAATCCCATGCGGGCAACTGAATGGAGCTGGAGTGTTTCCTGGCCGGATGCCCTTCCTGTCACTAATAAGGAATTTTGTTCAGCAGATACATTCTCAATAGAGAATGAAGAGCAAATGTGACTTAACCAAACCTAGAACTACATGTGCAGAGAAATGATTCTGGTGGCTCGTAGGAGGGAGAAACTCGCCCTAAGCCAAACTCAGTACAGATAGTCCTCCACTTATGACCACAATGGAGCCCAAAATTTATGTTGCTAAGCGAGACGCGTGTTAAGGGAGTTTTGCTCCATTTTATGACCTTTCTCGCCACAATTGTTAAGCGAATCACTGCTGTTGTTCAGTTAGTAACACAGCTCCTAAGTGAATTTGGTTTCCCCATTGACTTTGCTCATCTGACGGTCACAAAAAGGGATCACAGGAGCCTGGCACCTTGCAACCGTCATTAATACGAGCCAGTTGCCAACTCTCTGAATTTTGATCGGGTCGCCGTGGAGATTTCTGCAATGACATGCGTAAAAGGGTGATAAAGTCACTTTTTTTTTTCACTGATGCTGTTATCTTTGAACAGGACACTAAATGAACTGTTGTAAGTCCAGGACTAGCTGTATTAAACTGTTTCCATGCTTCTATTGAGTCAGCTAACATTTTTTTCCTCCCGGTTCTTGTTCCCCCTCTAGAAAAGGAATTGTTCAGTCCCATGTCATGCAGCCTCGGCAGCAAGGAAGAAGCCATCTCGACCCCATACAATGGGCCCTTCTGTGGAAAAGCCAAGGTTCACACGGATTTTATTCCCAGCCCCTATGATAAGGACTCTCTGAAACTTCAGGTAGGTGCTTTGCATTTATCTAGGCAGCTTTCCAAAAGTGTTCCTAATGCCACAAGTGGAAAACAAAAAACAAAAAAACAGGGCAGGTACTCCTTCTTCCCAAATTTCTGGCCTCTGATAGTTCTTTCCTAAACCCGTTCTGGTTTACCATGTCTCGAACCAGATATAATATTCCAGAGATAGGATCCATCTAATATAGAATCATTTTCTTCTTTTAATAACCCCATAACCCCGTGCGGGGTGGAGTCTGGGAAACTGAGTGGAGTTGAGTGTTTACTGGCTGGGTGCCCTTCCTGTCACCAATGAGGAGTTTTGTTCAGCAGCTCCCTAAGTCAGAAGCAAGAAAAAGAAGAAAAGCAGGAGGAGAAAATCACGGGAAGATTATACACAGGAAAGGAAGAGAGTCTTCCAGCCAAGAAGCAATGCTAGGCCACTTAGAATATTGGGCTTAATAAGAACTTTGTGGTGGTCATTGTTTGGGAGATTTAATTTCACTTCCTGGCTGGCTGGGGAATTCTGAGCATTGAAGTCCACAGGTCTTAAAATTGCCAAGGTTGGACCCCCACGCTGTAAAATATTGCTCTAATTTCATGAAGAAAATCTGTGCAGGATCTATTACTCCAATGCATTGTAGAGAAATAGCTATTGGAAGAGTAGTTTAGTTCTCTTGAATGTTCACTGCTCTTCTCCAGCAGTCAACGTTGCAACACAACATGCTTTTGGAAATGTGTGGCTTTTCTCCCCCACTTCTTATTAGGAATAAGCGTCATATGAACCCGCAGCATGTTTTGATTTGAGTTTCCTGCGCTGCATGAATCAAGCTTGTAAACCACAGCTTAGGGCATAACACATTGTGCAAAGTAGCCCATTGTGACATGCAGAATGAACCATGATTGTGCTGAATTGTACAACCAGCTAGGATCTGGTTGAAAGAAGTTTTTTTTTTAAACGATGTGGCATTTTTGGCACAGAAAGGGGACATCATCCACATCATTTCAAAACCTCCCGTCGGCACCTGGACCGGCCTTCTGAATGAGAAAGTGGGCTCCTTCAAATTTATCTACGTCAGCATCATCCCTGAAGAGACCGTCTCGGTTGCAAAGACTTATTCGCGGCACAGGAGCAAGAGGCCAAAGCCCAAAAGCTTGCAAGAGCTACTGCAACGGATGAACCTTGAGGTGGGAACAGGAGTGGAGCTGCTGGGGGTTTGCAGGGATTCAGGGGGGCTCCTAGCTAAGATTCTAGGCAGTTTGGAGAACCCCCAAATCCCACGCCTGGCTGGCCCCTCCCCTCCCAGGAGTCTCCATACGGGCCATTTTGGATGCAGGTAAGTGCAGGATGAATGCGGAGGCTCAGGAAGGGCGAAAAACAGGCTTCCCGGAAGTTCAAGAAGGCCGGAAATGGGCCCATTTCCAGCTTCCAGAGAGCCTCCGGAGCCTGGGGAGGCCATGTTTGCCCTCCCAGAGGCCCAAGGAAAGCCTCCGGAGTTCGGGGAGGGCAACCCCCCCCCTTCCCGTCATGGTGCAGGAGGCTTAGGCCACACCCACCCAGCAGAGAACCCATTGCTTCAAATTTTTGAAGCCTACCCCTGGGTGGAAACGTTGCCCTAGGGGGGAAAGGTCTCGGTAGGACATCTAGCTCCACCCCCCCACCCCTTAGAAAGGAAAGCCAGGTGGTTGACTTGGGGCAAGTCTGTTTCTCAGCCCCAACCTACTTCACAGGGTGGTTGTGGTGGGGACAATGGAAGGTTGGAAGCATCAAAAGAAGAATTATACTTGGGAGGGAGGTCTTGGAGGTCTTCTAGTCCAACCTCCTGCTCAAGCAGGAAACCCTATACCTTTTCAGACAAATAGTTGTCCAACCTCTTCTTGAAAACCTCCAGTGTTGGAGCATTCACAACTCCTGGAGGCAGGTTGTTCCACTGGTTAATTGTTCTCACTGTCAGGAAATTTCTCCTTAGTTCTAAGTTGCTTCTCTCCTTGATCAGTTTCCACCCATGGCTTCTTGTCCTGCCTTCTCAGGTGCTTTGGAGAAGAACTTGACTGCCTCTTCTTTGGGGCAGCCCCTGAGATTTTGGAACACTGCTATCATGTCACCTCTAGTCCTCCTTTTCATTAAACTAGACATACCCATAGAAGATAATCGTTCTAATTAGGTAGTAGTATATTACATGGTGGGACACAGTGGCTCAGATGCTAAGCTTGTCAATCAGAAAGGTCGGCAGTTTGGTGGTTCGAATCCCTAGTGCCATGTAAGGGCGTGAGCTCCTGTTACTTGTCCCAGCTTTTGCTTAACCTAGCAGTTTGAAGGCACGTTAAAAATGCAAGTAGAAAAATAGGGACCCCTTTGGTGGGAAGGTAACAGCATTCCGTGCACCTTCGGCATTTAAGTCATGCCGGCCACAGGATCACGGAGACGTCTTCGGACAGCGCTGGCTCTTCTTTGGCTTTGTAATGGAGATGAGCACCGCCCCCTAGAACCGGAAACGGCTAGCACATAGGTGCGAGGGGAACCTTTACCTTTAGCTCATACTACATGGATGCAGAGGTGGTTCTAATTCCTGACATCTCTCGGTGAAGCTATGGAAGATCTGGTTGAAAAGGCATGGTGGGTAGTCACTCTTGATTAGCAAGGAGAGGTTGATGAGGCCATGGTCTTGGCCATTGCTGAAGACTAAGGTAACCAAGGCCAATACATGCATTCAGCAGAACTAAATGGGTTTGACCTGGGTGAGGAAGTTTCCAGCATTCTTCTGCCTCATATGCATCAGAGGCGTGTTACACATCGCCTTCAACACCATGATAGCGTGCCTGGCCAGGACAATTCTTTATAAACAGGAAATGGCATTGGTTCATTTGCTGAACATCTCTTGTAATATTAAAAGGGAACTAAAGGAATGGCTTGTGTGGGGCCATGAGGTTTGGACCTCATCCATGTTTCAAGCTCTTCAAAGAGGAGGAGAATGGATGCCTACCTAAGTTTCATTTAGAAACATGGCAAAAAAAAATAAAAAAATCAG
Organism: Hydrophis major; assembly: GCA_033807585.1. Lineage (NCBI taxonomy): Eukaryota > Metazoa > Chordata > Lepidosauria > Squamata > Elapidae > Hydrophis > Hydrophis major. Next base: position 12,357,505 of record CM066335.1, on the reverse strand, counting down.
GAGAACAATATATTGATACCCATTTCTAGGTACTGCAATTAGCAGCAGGGTAAATTTTTCATAAAAGAGAAAAACTATTTCTTTAGATATATCTACTCGCTAAATACAGGTACTTGCCTTGTCTGTTTCTTTTTTTTCAAACCCTCTGCCTGAAAATATTAGGCTTGGTATCTTCAAAGATAAAGAAGGCCTAATCTGTTATTTGAGGTTGATTAAACTACAACTATTTTTCTAAAAAAAACAGTCTTGGATCGTTAAAATCTATTTCTAATGGGGTAGCATTTAGCATTCAATTATACTTATTGTCTTGCTGCAGCCTCTCTGGATTTTTTTTTTAAGTATTTAAGAAGCAATTTTCTCCCACACCTTTTGTTTGATACAGAACTAGAAATGTAAAGTTCTAAATGCAACCTGAAAAACAGCCAATTCAAACATTTGGAAAACAGTTACCGGAATCCTTATACCCCCTGGTTCTCTACAGGGTTGGCTAGCAAACAATCTACATAATCACATTAAATGTGATTTCTTCTCCCAAAAGCATGAAAACAACTCCATCATGGCTGCGATGGAGACTGCTAATTCTCGTATTCGGCACAAAAATAAAGCGATGCAGAGCAAATGGCTCCTCTGCGCTCATTTCACGAGACCACGCCTGGGCAGGCACCTCTTTTCCAAAAATTTGCTCAGGTCTCATCTATAGTGGAGGATGCACAGTTCACCTTATTGGGCTGATAGTTTGAGCTGTTGAATGCCTTCCTCAATCAAAATTGAATCTGATTTGCTCTTCTCTTCCCTGCATACATCATTCCAATATAGGACTTAATCCTTCAGCATAGTCTTTCTCCTTGAGATGCTGGACAAAGGACCCAGGATCTTGGTAGACTAACTTTCCTTCCCCCCTCCCCCCCCCGCACTGTGGTTGCAAATATTACATGGTGGCCAAATTCAGTCCCCTCCCCTCCCGATATGCCATTCCTCACAGCAGGATCCTATGTTTCATTGTATGAAACGAAAGCAGAGAACTCAGGCTTTTCTTGATGGTGTGAATTGGGATTGGAAACAAAACTCCCAAGTAATGAGTATTACATTTTGCAATCTCTGGAGGACCACACCCAGTTGTAAATCCTCTGCGTAGGACTTAAGTCACTCCTACGTTCTCCAAGAGCCCTGGTGGCATCGTGGTTAGAATGCAGCCTTGCAGGCTAACTTGGCTCACATTGCCAGGAATGTGAGTCCTCCAATTCTGACTGGTTCAAGGTTGACTCAGCCTTCCGTTCTTCAGAGGTCGGTCAAATGGGGACCCCAGATTGTTGGGGAACAATATGCCGATTCTGTAAACTGCTTAGTGAATGCTGCAAAGCACTGTGAAGCAGCATGTAAGCCTGAGTGCTATTGCTTTTCCTTCCTCCCTCCCTGGCTCTTATTTCCTTCCTCATCCTCCTTCCTGGTGGTGCAGTGGTTAGATTGCAGTATTGCAGGATAATTCTGCCCACTGCCAGCAGTTCAATTCTGACCAGTTCAAGGTTGACTCAGGCTCCCATCCTTCCCAAGGTCAGTCAAATGAAGACCCAGATTGTTGGGGACAATAGGATGACTCTGTAAACTGTTTAGAGAGGGTTGTAAAGCACTGTGAAGTGGTATATAAATCTAAGTGCTATTGCTATTGACTTTCCTTTCCTTCCTTCCTTCCTTCCTTCCTTCCTTCCTTCCTTCCTTCCTTCCTCCCTCCCTTCTCTTCCTGTGGTTAGAATGCAGTATTGCAGGATAATTCTGCCCACTGCCAGCAGTTCAATTCTGACCAGTTCAAGGTTGACTCAGCCTCCCATCCTTCCTGAGGTCGGTAAAATGAGGACTCAAGATTGTTGGGTCCAAGATGCTGACTTTGTAAACTGCTTAGAGAGGTCTGCAAAGCACAGTGAAGTGATACATAAGTCTAAGTGTTATTGCTATTACAGGGACAACAATAACAGCAAATCCTTCCTACCCAGGTAATCTATCCCAAGTATTACAATGGGACTGTCTCTCTTCTCCCTCAGGAGCACACCTCTACACTGTTACTAAATGGTTACCAGACCGTGGAGGACTTCAAGGAGCTGCAAGAGAACCACCTGAATGAATTGAACATCACTGACCCACAGCATCGCACTAAGCTGCTTACAGCAGCCGATCTACTGCTGGATTATGACAGTAAGTGTCCTTCGCCCTCCAACAGGGTTTTCTTCCTTCATCACACTGGGTATTAAGAACCAACTGTGACGTGAAACCAAATTGATAAATCAGACTAGACAATGATGGGGTGGACCATGGATCCTGTTGTAGTTTGCCGGCAGCAGGTGTGGACGGCTGAGGTCTCGGAGAGCGAGGGATCAGATGAGGGGCCTATGTGTGATGCAGGGATGGGGCCAGGACCATCAGGGAGTAGAATGCTGCCTTCAGAGATTGGGGAGGCTGGCAGCGGTGATGAAGAGGTTCCCGAGGAGCCTGTACCCAGTGCGCACACGCGTAGAACTGCTCAAAGGAAAGAGCAGCTGCAGCAACACGGGCAACTCAAGAGTAAGGCCCTCCCTGAGAAGCCAGCTGAGAAACTGCAGTTCTTTGCAGAAGACAAAGAAATTTGATACTTGAGCCTGGTGGATATTAGGAATATCTGAGCTGGTGTTATTGTTTAGTAACTTTATCTGGTGTTCTTGGCAGCCTTGCCAAAACTTGGCAAGGCTCTTTCTTATCAGAGCTAATTAGTTGGAAGCTGCCTTTTATCTGTGAAGAAACGGAATTCGTAAATGAAACATGAAAAGGTTGTGCTATTACCTTTGTCTCGTGTTTGCTCTCTTGGAACCAGGTTTGGGGTCAGAACAGGTCCCTAAACTTGGCAACTTTAAGACTTGTGGGCTACAACTCCCAGAATTCCTCAGCCAGCATAGCTTTGAGGTCGACAAGTCTTAAAAGTTGCCAAGTTTGGGGACCTCGGGGGTGAACCATTACAAATCTTGAAATAGTAGCTTCCTATGGCACGTGAACATGGCTCCATAGGGAGGCCCCACAGTGGAATTGTTTGGTGGTCCCAATGTTGACCAGGAGCTCCTGCTCGTCCCAAGCCTGGTTACATAAACTTCTGTTCCTCACCCAGTGGATCAGAACTGAGCTGGAAGGGACCTTTTGGAGGACTTCTAGTCCAAAGGGTAGGACAAGTAGCAATGGGTAGAAACTCATCAAGGAGAGAAGTAACTTAGAATGAAGGAGAAATGTCCTGACAGTCAGAACTATTCATCAGTGGAACAACTTGCCTCCAGAAGTTGCGAATGCTCCAACACTGGAAGTTTTTAAAAAGAGATTGAACAACCATTTGTCTGAAGTGGGGTAGGGTGTCCTGCCTGAGCAGAGGGTTGGACTAGAAGACCTCCAAGGTCCCTTCCAACTCTGTTATTCTATTCTAATCCTCTGCTCAGGCAGGAGATCCTGTACTACATTTCAGACAAGCAGCAGTCCGGTCTCTTCTTAAAAGCCTCCAGTGACGAAGCACCCGGGGGACAATTGAGGCCAGAGCATCCTTCTTCCCTCTCCACCCAGGGACACCATTGGCCTCCTCCAACTCTTCCTTTTTTTAAAACAGCTGGCTTCTCTCTTCTCACAGCAAGCAGCGAGGCCGAAGAGGAAGGAGGCACCTCAGAGGGTCAGTTATTTCCTGGAGAGCTCAAAGAAGACATTCCCCGCGATTCCGGCTGTTTTGAAGGGGCGGAGACCTCGGACAGCGGGAGGGAAGAAGACGGAAAGCTTGAGGAAGGGCTGCCATGCCCTTCTCTGGCCACTTTGGGCTGAGGGGAAGGCTCCTCCTCCTCCTCCTCCTCCTCCTCTCTCTCTCTGCATCAGGAGGCCCGGTTGGTTGGCAAGTACAAGCTGTTGTTCCAGGAACACGCCTCGGTTCTCCTTACCCCGAAAGACAACGGCTTCAGGTCGAAGTGCTTCACAGCTGGGAAGTGCTGGCTGGTAAATGAAAGAGAAGGTTCGGATCCAGAATCCTCCCTGATCACTGAACCAAAGACTCCGCTGCCACACTCTTGCATGCCAGGGGCTCCTCTTCCAGAGTTCTGCCTGCGGTCAGCAGGTGCTACCTTGAGGCTTCTTAAGAAGCCATTGGACTCGCCTCTGCCTCCAGGAGCCCCGGGCTTTTCCTGCAAAGGGTGCCTGCTTGCCCCCGCACCAGCTCTGCACGGTATCTCAACACTGGCACAAAGATGGAACCATGAACTTCTGAATGCAACCTCTGGAGCTTCTGGCTTCTTCCATCCTCCCATCACAGAGGGTCCCAAGTCTGTGGTTGAGAAAGGCGGGGGGGGGGGAGATGAGGACTCCGCTCTATTTCTTTTCCAGCAGATCTGTTTTCTTGTAAATGGCTAGGTTTCTTGCAGCTGAAGAACAGTCAGGTGCAATTTCTAAACTGGCTTACTCTGAGAAATGGCAAGCACTCATTCCTGGTGCCAATCTTTCCAATAAAACACGTTTATCTTCAGCGTATAGAGCCGACCCTGCATGTCTGTATTGTTTGTTTGTTTTTTAAGAAAAACTAAAAGGTAAAATATTCCTCTGCTGCCAGAGGAAGGAAGGAATGAATGAACGAAGGAAGGAAGGAAAGAAAAAAGGGAGGGAAGGAAGGAAAGGAGGGAGAAAAGGAAAGAAAAAAGAGGAAAGGAAGGAAAGAAAGAGGAAGGAGGGAGAAAAGGAAAGAAAAAATAAAAGAAAAAAGGGAAGGGATGAAGAAAGGGAGAGAGAAAGAGAGAAAGAGAGAGAGAGAAAGGAAGAAAGAAAGAAAAAGAAAGAAAGAAAGAAAGAAAGAAAGAAAGAAAGAAAGAAAGAAAGAAAGAAAGAAAGGAGAAAAATAGGCCCAGGTCTCTATTATGAAGTACAACTAGGTAGCGAATATCCCCTTAAGGCTTCATCCCAAAAAAGGGTCGAAGATTTCAAAAGACAGGTTTTGGAGAACAGTGAAGCACACCTAATCTTGAAAACTAGCAGCAAAAGAGAGGAGAAATGCATTGCCTGCTTTTCTGCTCTGCACCCAGGGCTGGTCTGCTTAAGCACAATTTTGTTGGTTATATCAAAAATGGCGCAAGGTACAAAAAGGAGAAATTACGGGGAATTCTGAATCTTGCACAGAAACAGGAGTGCCCAGGCCTAGCTGCAGAATGAAGGTGAACAGCAGGGGCCACCTGAGGCCAGGTCACACGAACAAAACTTAGGACACCATTTTCAAAATGTTCATGGAAACCAGAGGTGGACATAATAGAGTTAGCATTAGCCCATTTATGGAATAACCTGCCACGGAACATGAAAAATAGTATCTTAAACAGAACAGGGAAAAGCACCAGCAGCGTTTTCTGCTCTTGACACAAGGATGGACAGACACACTGGAAAAAGAGTTGTGTTGTCTTTTCACAATGGGGCGTAGAGAAAGGAGGAAGCCCAGTGGTGGGATTCAAAAAAATTTACTACTGGTTCTGTGGGTGCGGCAGGGTAAGGTTACTGCAAAATCCCCGTTCCCTCCCCATCCCACTAACCTGCTTTCCAGCTCCATTCTCCTGTGCAGGGCAACCAAAGAAGACCCAGCCGAATCAGCTGGGAGGGGGGAGAATAGATGGGGTTGGTGGTGTCAGCCAGAGGTGGGAATTGCTGGTTCTCCGAACGACTCAAACTTTCCACGACCGCTTCGCTAGAACTGGCCAGAACCTGCTACATACCACCTCTAAGGAAGCCACGCAGGCTACCATGCCACCTGGATGCCCCGGTCAATCATAGCAGCCATTAGGAAGGAAACTGCGCTTATGACTGTGATGCATTGAACCAGGTGGGGAGGGCAGGTGGCATTATTCTAAAATATGGCAGGAGAGTTATTGATCGGCAATCTCAACAACTCTGTGCCCAAGGCCAGCAGGAACGCGAGAGGTTTAATCGCTGCCATTCTCTTCCCAAGCATTGTTCGAGATGTGGATTTTTCCTGGGATTCTCTACGGATCTGAAGCAGGGATATTTCCCTGGGAAGTATCCCGAAGGTGCTTTTTCAAAAGGCACCTGGATTTCCTTTGTTTTTCCTTAAAGACGTTTCGCTTCTCATCCGAGAGGAAGAACCGAAGAAGCTTCTTGGACGAGAAACGAAATACCTTCAAAAGCAAAAAAACAAAGAAAGTCCAGTTGCCTTTTGAAAAAGCCCCTTTGGGACAACCGTGACCCGGATGACGGAGAATCTCCACAAAAGTTCCTGGGAAGAAGGTTCAGGCATTCTCTGTTTCCCACTCTAGAGAGAAGGTTAACTACAGGTAGTCCTTGACTTACAACAGGTCACTTAGTGACCGTTCAAAGTTGCAAGGTGAAAACCACGGGAACATTCAGAGTCGGTTTAATGTCAGGGTTCCAAGTCACACACTCTCCCCTCACAAACTGAACTCCGAGGCAGGACGATTCCTCAAAGAAGAGTTTTATTTGGCATGTCCTATTGGCACAAGCTGGGGAAAATCAACTCTGAATGTTCCCCCAGTTTTCACCTAATTAGCAGTTTCCCCCCCCCTTCCCCAGTCAGTCAGTCACATGGTCCAATCAAGGAACCATTCAGTTGCCTGGTAACTTCACTCCTCCTCTCTCTGACCACCTGTGGGAATGTCCTTGGTTCCTAGGAGAAAGTATTTTGTTTTGGCTACTAAACCCCAGGTCTCTCTATCTCTCCTCCCCCCACCCCCCAGCTTTCCTCAGCTCCAGAGTGACAATGCTGAAGCCAGCTTCAGGGTTGACCACGGCACGGAAAAAAGGGACTTTGTGACCATTTTCCACACTTACGACTTTGGCAGCATCCCCATGGCCACGTGATCCAAATTCAGGTGCTTGGTTCCTACTGATGACAGTGGCAGTGTCCCGGGTGTCATGTGATCAGCTTTTGCAAACCTCTGGCCAGAAAAGTCATTGGGGGAAGCCAGATTCGCTTAACAACCATATTATTATCTTAACAAATGCAGTGATTCACTTAACAGCTATGGGAAAGGACAGTCGTAAAATGGGGCAAACTCAATGTTTCACTTAGCAACATAAATTTTGGGCTCAATTGTGGTTTTAATTCGGGGGCTACCTGTAAAGGGTACTCGGAGAACAGGCATTCCTTTTTAAATTCACTCCCCCAAATGTCCTTTTGCGGGAAGAAAATAAAACCCAAGGGAAATGATTCTTAGCCAGCTTCCTCTCTCCACCAAACATTATTTTTCCATCGCCAAGGAGATAAACATCCTTCAAAACATATTTATCTCCCTTTTCCCCTCCGACTGGCACAATCACAGAAGCGTATAGGATAGTGTAGCTTTGTAATATGGTTATGCACAGAGACGGATGCGTCGGGATTCCCCGGAATTCTAACCCGGGGTCTCCAAACTTGGAAACTTTAAAACTTGTGGACTTCAATTCCCAGAATTCTCCAGCCAGCATAGTTTAAAGCAAAGCTGGCTGAGGAATTCTGGGAGTTGAAGTCCACAAGTCTTAAAGTTGCCAAGGTTGGATACTCCTGCTTTAAAGTCTTAAAGTTGCCCAAGTCTGTAGACTCACTGCCCACCCCATCCAAATTCAGAGCACACAGGGCTTCCCTGACATATGAGTTCTTCAATGCACATTCCGAGGGAGAGGACTGAATAACACACAACGGTCTGGACTCAGTCATAATTTAGTCAGGTATTTCCTGAAGCAGCTTCCAGCACTGGATCAAAAGAGCTTAGAGCACAGACACATTATGGGCTGTAACAGAAGTCACAGACTGAGAGCCCAACTCGTCTTCTCTGTACAGCGATCAAACTTTCTACCCATACAACACTGGCTCTTCTGCTTCCAGAGCATTTACGCTGCCTTTGGGACCCATTTTCCCAGCAGCCCCTTGGGCTCACTGCTCGTGAGAAGGAAGGTTCTACCCTTTCCAAGACACGGAAGTCGAGCAGAACCACTTCTAATCGAAAAGGGAGGCGGGAAAAGGGAGGGAGGAAAGGAAAGGTTGATACTGCACCACAGATTCCAATACCTGAACAGACGTTGGGGGTGGGACGTGAGGAGCGGGAGACAAAAGGACCTCGGGGGTCCCCTGGCAGGGTGTAATTTAAGGACTATTTGGGGGCTTCGAGCTGCCAATTGGCACTGTTTTGTCAGGAACATGGAAGGAAGGCTACAATTTCTGAACTTGGCAGGCGTGCTACCTTCCATGGATCCAGCCCGACTCCATTGGCAAATGAGACCAGTCAAAACACACAATACTGCAGTCACAAGGAGAAAGATGGCACAGATCACCATCGGCCAGTTCCGTTCTTCTTCCCAGCAAATTCCACAGGTTCCAGGGCTGGGGGCCAGAGAGGCATGCGCCCTTCATTGGGGCTAGAGACGGCCGACAGGTGAAGGGGGTCTGTCAAGCAGCAGCAGCAGCAAACGAGTGCTCGGCCTCTGTGACAAAAAAGGGAGTGTTGGCAACTGTCAGTTTGTAGATACTGTTCACAACCTCTGGCGAACAAACCGCCTGAGGAACAACATGCCATGTAACCAGCTGTTTCCCCCCCTTGCTCGTGCTGCAGCTTCACAAGAGGCAGCCAAGTAAAAGCTCTCTCGGGTCCATCTCAGAGGCTAAGGTGTCATCTGCGCAGGATCGAGTATCTGAGCAGAGGATTCTTCGTCTTCTTCTTCTGCAGCCTTGGTGACAGGTGGTTTCGTGGCTTCCAGGGGCACCTGGTCTGTTGGCCCAGGGAGCTGGGGAGGAAGAAAAGAAGGGAAGAGAACAATTTTAGATATATAGATATACACTTCCAAGCTGTTGGAAGTGTAAAAAGGAAAAAGGTACATATGTGGTGGACCTGCCCAGAGGTCAAGAAATATTGGAATATAATTAGATTGTGGATAGAAGAAATAACAAAACAGAAAACTGAACCCAAACCAGAACTATTTCTATTAGCCATAATAACAGAAAAATATAATAAAAAAGATAAATAGATTGTGCTACAAAGCTTAACAGCTGCTAGGATTTCCTATGCACAATTTTGGAAGCAGGAAAATGTACCATCAGAAGATGTTGTTATAAAAAAAAATTAGATTGTGCAGAGATAGACAGACTAACAATGGAATTAAGAGACAAAGAAGAGTCGATATATTGGTCTGGGATGCCTGGTATGAATGGTTTAAGAAAAAGAAATCAAAATGGCAATTAGGTAAAGAATAAGAAACTATGTAAACACTTATATCTATATTCGTATCTATCTATATTTATTTATATATTAAGCTGAAATTGTATAATGAAAGAAATGCGTATATAGAAAGATGATAAGGAAATGTAAAAGTTGTCTTTATATATATTAAAAAAAATCTAATTTATTTTAGTAGGTGCACTTCACTGGAAAAAAAAAGAATTCTTTATTGGCCAAGTGTGATTGGACACACAAGGAATTCGTTTTGGTATAAATACTCTCAGTATACATAAAACAAAAGATACATTAGTTAAGAATCAAGAATCGTAACGTACAACACTTAATGATAGTCATAGGGTACAATCAGCAATCAAATCATACCAGGAAACAGTCAATATAAATCGTAAGGATACAAGCGACAAAGTTACAGTCCTCCAATCACAAGTGGGAGGGGATGGGTGATAAGGAGTGATGAGAAGATTATTTCGCAGAGATTCACAGCAGAGTCTCAACTGCTCCTTGAAAGCAAACCTGTCAATCTTATGGACATTTGGACGCCTGTTATAGAAATCCTTCCTGGAAATCCATCCCCCCAGCAACTTCCCTCTGGACTGCTAAGAAAACAGGGTTGGTGCCAAGCCTGGGAAGAGGCCATTTTCATCCTAAGTGCATCTGTGCTTTCCACACTTACCAGGCTTTGCTCTGGGAAGGCACTGCCACCCTCAGGGGCACCACCGGCTTCCTGGGCACTGCATTCTGCTGTGCTTCTCGCTCCTGGCGCTCTGGGCTCAGGCCCAGCTCCGCTCCCTGAGATAGCACTCTCTTGAACCAAGATACCCCGTCTATCCAGCACGCTAGAAAGGAGAAGCGGGAAATCAAGGAAAATACACTTTTGACAGAGAGGAGAACAGCTGAATTACCCATAAAGGAGAATATTTGTAGCTCAGGGGTTGAAATGAAGGGTCCTTGGCGCTCTCCAAGCTTGGTGGTTTTCTTGCAGATGTTTCATTACCCAACTAGGTAACATCATCAGTGTTAGTAAGGAGAGGACTAGGAGGAGGAGGAGGAGGAGGAGGAGGAGGAGGAGGAGGAAGAGGAGGAGGAGGAGAAACTGTGGGGTTCTTGGTGCTCTCCAAGCTTGGTGGTTTTCTTGCAGACGTTTCACGATCCAAACTAGATAACATCATTGGTGTGAATCCACTGATTACTAAGATTGATGAATGCTACCTAGCTTGGGTAATGAAACATCATGACTCAGAGAGTACCAAGGACCCCTCAGCAGCTGAATTCCATCTCAGATGTGCAGGAAAGGGCCCTTCCATCAAACCCCTCTCCACCACGAAGGCTGCACCGTTTCATACACAGGGAACAACACCAAGATACAGACCGAAAACTCACCTGGGAGGCAAAGGACCACACAGAACTTCGCAGCAATTCTTCACAATGTTACCATGGCTGTAGGGGTTCTGCACACGGTTCTTCCCTGTCCAGGATCCTTTAATCTGAAAGAGCAAGCAGCCTCCAAAAATGCGGAACCAATGATAGCATTGATCTACCTGACGATGTATATCCAGACCCCGAATGAAAAGCATCTTTCAAAGTTGCTTTGGCTCCTTCCAACAGATCTCTCCTGGAACGCTTGGCACCTGCTGTTTTGTCTAATTACTTTGTCCCAACGAGATGCCTTCCTCATCCACGGAAGAGCTTTGCTCCCCCAGAGCCTGATACATCAGTCAAAAGCTTGCAAGTGAAAAGAAACCACTGCCCAGTTGAAGAGGCGGGCTTTTGTCTGCCTAAGGGTTCGAGAAGGCTACCCCCTGAAGCCTGGCTGGAATGAACTCTGGGAAGGGAAGAAACACTGCAAATTGTACTAAAGGGACAGAAGATGGAAACGCATTTAGTCTTCACTCCAATAAATGAAGATTACCTTTTTTTTTTTTTTTTTTAAATCGACATGTTTGGAAGAAAACTTATTGTGTTCTTTGGAAGGAAATCCAGGGGCTCCACAATCCATTCAAGGGAGAATGGATATTCTTTCAAAAAACTTAGTCACGCCTGTCTAGAGCAAGGCCAGACTTCTATGAAAACAGCTCTAACAAATGTTTCCAAAGAAAGAACATTATCACAGAGATTACCAGTGTGTGTGTGTGTGAGAGAGAGAGAGAAAGAGGCAGGCAGGCAGGCAGGCAGGGAGAGAATGAGAGAATTTAGAGGAATACATGTGCCTTTGGAAGTACTTACATCTTCATTTGTGGTCTGGTTCAAGGCTACCAGGAATGTGTGGAATCCAGTTAGGCCCACCACAGACCAAAGAGTGAAAAAGCAGATCAAAACCTCCAGAACCGTGGAAAGGTCCATTAAAGAACACAAACTCTTTATAGAATCATTAACTTCTATCCTACCCCATTCCCCCCCCCCCCCCACACCCACATTCACTGAAGAACAGGGTAGCATGATTTCTTTCCGGCCAAGTTAAAAAACGGCTACCGACCAGCAGAAAAGATATGTCCCTGGAGTTTCTTTCAGCGTACTCAAAAAACTGATCTTCAGGGATTCTACAAGGAAGGAAAACACGAAGTATTTAATCCGCAATGATTAACCACACCAAGAGGGGAGGCTCTTTTCCTCCCAGCCCCCTCCCCACCCTTTCTCCCTTCCTTCCTTCCAAAGCTTTTGGCCCAATTCCCTCCCCCGACTACAAGCCCTACTCACTCAGGGCGACGTAGACAATGTTGAAGGAGAAGATGTAGATGGTGAGGAGAGACAAGGAGAGGATGAAGAGATAGAAATAGCGGTAGTTCCTCTTTCCCACACAGTTTCCTACCCAGGGACAATGATGATCAAAACGCTCTGTTAAAAAACAAAAACAAAAAAAACACACACACACATACACACACAGAAAAACTTGCTGCTTTTCTCTTCACTGCCGTCACAGAAACTTCGGCCAGCATGGGTAAAAGTTTCACTCTCCTACCAAACCCACGCTGCAGTCCTTCTGGCTAACTATGGAACTGATTCAGGCCCTCGTTTTTGAGGTGGGAGGACTGTCAAGCGGGGCAACTTTTGTCTTCAAAACTCACTTTGTTTTAAGAAGTGCACCTCCGTGATAGTGGGAAACACACAACAACCTACAAAGAGCTTTACACATTTTTATGTGTATGCTGTGTTTTCCCGAAAATAAGACCCTGTCTTATTTTTTTTTTTTGCCACCCAAAAAGGCACCAGGTCTTATTTTCGGGGGACGTCGTCCACTGACTGACCTCACTTCTGCACTTCACGCCCAGCCTCCTTTTTCACTGTCAGAGACCTTCAGGAATGTCTTCTTTTGCGGCCAGCAAGACTTTCCTGAAGGTCTCTGTAGCCAATAAAAGAGCTCCGGATCGACCCAGAGCTTTGTTCTCAGCTACAGAGGCCTTCAGGAAAGCCTTGCCAGCTGCAGAAGAAATGGGCCAGCAAGGCAGGTTTGAGGGTATGCGAGGACTGGCTACAACTGCCCAAAGTAAGTAGTAGGGCAGCTCCACCTCCCACCCCCGATTTTTACCCGTCCACTCTGGAGTGAGCAGGATCTTAATTAAGGCTTATTTTGAGGGAAGGGCTTATATTGGGTGCACATGTAAAAATCAAGCCAGGACTAACTTTCAGGGTAGGTTGTATTTTCAGGGAAACAGGGTAGTAAAGTAAACATGGACTCTTTGGAGAATGCAGAGGGATCCGGAAACAATGTGGGACAAGGTCTACTTTATCTGAACCTGAAAACAGTAGAACACAAGCTCTGATGCTCTTGATTTCAGGTATTCTCATCCTCTTATTATAGGGAAATTCCAAATTGCTGCAGATGTAGACTCTGTGGTGGCTGACGTGGCATCGAAATTGCTAACCCCAAACGAAACCCCTGCTTTCGTTTTACTGAAAGACTAGAATTTACTCTTAGAGAGGTTTGAAGACTGACAACCATCCATCCTGCATCCAGTAGGTGGAGTTGCCAGGTTTTCAATCTTCTTTTCCCTTCAATCAGCAGCAAAAGGGCATGCTTACTGCTTTAGAATGTCTTAAATTCTGTAGAGCAGCTCATGGGCCTTCGGAAGAAGGTACTTAGGTGCATTTTCTCAGCCTCAAAGAGAGCCCTGAAGGGATTGGAGCCCAGCTCTGTCACTCACCCACACAGTTGTCGCAAATACTGCAATGTGAGGCCCGGGGTGGGCGGAAGATCTTGCAGGTATAACAATACTTCAGCTTCACAATCTGGTTATTGATCTGGAAGTTCTTAATGCGTGGAGGTGGCCGCTGGCCGGGCGGCACCATTCCATTGGTTGCCTCTGAAATGAAAGCAGATTGTTCACTGCCTAACCTTTGCCCATCTTGCAGAAGGGGGAGGAAATGGGGGTGTGGGGGGAAGTAGTCTACATCCTCTGGCTGGCTGGTTTCGCCAATCGCCACCCCACGTACCTATTTCCATTTCAATGAAAGCTGCCTCATCAGGTAGGGCCCGTGGAATGACCCCTGGGTCACTGAAGCTTGTCCTCAACAGGGTTGCCATTACAAACAAAAAGAGAATTACTGCAAAGACGGGGATAGCTGGGGAGAGGTGGATAGCAAGGTACCGGCACCTGGAATAGGAAAGAATTCCGGTCACTGACATCACACGCAAAGAAGGTCGGTTCCTCTGAAGACTTACAAAGATTCTAAAAAGGGCAAGAATCGAAGCACCGTGGATTTCCACCCTTTCGCTAGAGGCCATATAGAAGGGAGTTGCTGGAGCAGTTTGTATTTCAAGAATGCGTTTTCTAAAAACAATACTTGTCCACCCCACAGTCTGTAGAGATTCTCAGTCATCCAGGTCATGGTTGTCCCAAAGGTGCTTTTCCAGGAGGTAACTGGACTTTTGAAGACATTTCACTTCTCATCTAAGAGGATGCAGATGAGCAGCTGCCTGCAAGGAAGATAAATCCTTCCATTCCTCACTATCCTATCAGAGCTGAAGAAGCTTCTTGGACGATAAGCGAAATGTCTTCACAAGAAAAAACAAAGTCCAGTTGCCTCTTGAAAAAACACCTTTGGGACAACCATGACATGGATGACTGAGAATCTCTACAGACTTTTAGTGATACAATTTGGGATGGAAACCCTTTGAAAGGTATGGGAGTAGGAATGGATTTCCAGAGGAAAAAATTGCACACTACAGGAACCAGGAACACTACTCAGCTGATCCCGAGGACAAAGATAAACCTCCAATTTCGTCAAGGTCCCTCTAAAAGGATGCAAATGTCAGCTGTCTGCAAGGAATATCAATCCTTCCATTCTCCACCATCCAGTCAGAGCTGAAGAAGCTTCTTGGATGAGAAGCGAAACATCTTCAAAAGAAAAAACAAGAAAGTCCAGCTACCTCCTGAAAAAGCACCTCTGGGACATCAATCCCACCTTTGCTGAAAGCTCTTGGAAATATCTCAGCAGCTTCCAGTGCAAGCTTAGAACCAAATCACATTTGTATAATGACCTATTCTGATTTATCCTGTGGCATTTATTGACACTCTAGGTTGGCTCTTGTTTTTAGGGAGTTGGTTTTGAACAATCATGTGCCTGTTTTGCAAATGACTTTAAAAAAAAAAAAAAGAATGATTGAGGAAAAGCCCACACAGAAATTATGCTTGTCTAGGCAGTTGATCTCATATTTCAACCAAAACAATCAGACATATTTAGTGAGTTAAAATATCTGGCACTTTAAATATTGAGAGCAGAGAATAAGAGGAATAATGAGAGCAAGAACTTCTGGCTCAAGGAGTATCTATGTACTACTGAAACTTTCATGTTTATAACCTTTAACTGAGTGAAACGATGAACGTCAGGGAGTGGGGGGGAGGACATTTTCAACCATTTGTATCTCAAATGGATATTCACTGAAACAATGGCAATGAGCAACAGGCTGTCTAGTTTTACATATTTTAACTGCACAGTAGCTGTTCAGAGGGATTCCAAATGGAACATTCCCAGCACCACCACCATATCTATCTCTCCTATTTGGGATATTACATCATAAACACATACATGACACAATAAAAATGCCTGCACCACAAGGAACACATATATTTTTATATCAAATTGGCAGCCCTGCCCCTTGGGGAAAAGGCACATTGCCAAGAAGAGTGTTCCATGCCAACATTTTTAATCTGGTTGATCTAAAAGTGCAGGCAGGAAGTATACTGAAACGTAAACAACCTTTAAGCATTCATGGAAATCAGTTCACCTGATTTAGATAAACTTATTCACAACACAATCATTTTGATAACACCTGCTTGAAACTGAACTAACTCCGAAAGTCAAAAATATTGCTAATTTAAAAGACCCCATTGCTTAAATAGCCTAAATGAATCATCGTGATTTCTTTTAAAAAAAAATCCTCCTATAGCTTTCAACACTTCTGGAAACAAGGTTCAAGTGTGGAACATTCTTCTGGTTCTTTCTTTCAAAGTTCCATGTGAACCAGAAGCAAACTGAGTGTTTTGTTTGGAAGTGACACAATCAGCCAATTAACCTTGTCTCACAGGCTAAACATGCACAACAAAATCAACATTAAGTTGCTATGTACTTTTGCTCTTGTATAAGAGTCCTCAATGATATCCTTCAACATGTCCTTTCTCACCCTCTTCTCATTACTGCTTCAAGAGGAGAAGGCCGGGATCTTATCGAAATGTTAACAAATACAAGCAAAATTATTTTTAAAAATTCAAAGTTCTCTTTATTTAGGAACATTTCCCCAGCATCACAGGTGGTTAGAACATCATGGTCTTTACCTGTCTAATTTCTTCTTGCAAACGTGGAGAACAGATTGAAGATTCACATTGAACCAATAACATGAAGTTTTCCAACTTTCACTTTCATATAAATTGAATAAATTGATATGAATTAACCTTTCTAAAAGTCCACATATAGCAATCTGCTCTATTGTCTTTTAATACTTAAGCTAAGTCTTCCCAGTTTTCAAACATAACCTTTCACATATTGTGCATAGCTATTTATTTCAAATATTCTGTATCATCAATCAGGCAACTACATATCAAGTGCTTGAGAAGATCTGTGGTTACTGTACTTCCCACTTCGTGTTAGTGCTGATTCATGCCAAAGTGCAGACTGGGGTAATATTTCTCCTAGATTTCTCAGTGAACGATATCAAATATTGATATTCCATAAATATAATTTATGGAACAGTTCTACACATTCACTGTTTTGCCACATTCTTTAACCTGGGAACAGCTTACTATACAATGACAGTTCTGATATTTGCCATTCTTTACTCAAGGTGGGAGAACAGTATATTACTCTAGGAAAATACCAATAGGGTTCAGGGACTAATATCAGAAAAGTGGTACAGAGACTCAGGTTCGGTTTCCATGCATATATGCCAGACACTTCTCAAATCTGGGCATCTGAAGGTTGCTCAGGTATGAACAGCTCTTTTTATCTAACCCCTCCTTCTATGATTATGCAAGAATAAAAGGAATGAGAAGAACCACGTATCATCCTGAGCCCCTTGGAGGAAAAATCAGCATAGTTTATTCAGAAGTGAAGAAGTGTTTCTGAAATTTTCTCCAAGGCAGGATTCTCTCTGCTTTCCAATTAGCATTGTTTAATTAATACAACAGTATTTGTTTTATTAAGAAACATCCATTCTCCTCCTAGGACTCTTGACAACTCACAAGAGAAAAACATATAAACTATCATAAAAGATAATAGTAAAATCAATAAATTGCAACTCATCACATAGCACTCAAGCTACAGAGTACTTCTTCCATAAATTGAGTGTTTCCTCCCACCCCAAAAGGCCCATGGAAAAAGCAATTTTGGCCGCTTTCCAAAATAAAAACAGGAAAAAAGAAACATCCTCCATCCTTCAGTATGGAGACTATTTCAAAGTAAAGGAGCTATGATGAGAAGGGCTGGTTCCCTACTTTAAATAACATTAATTTGCCCCCATGACCCTCCCTCACCCATAACATCTTCCTATCTTGGGAACTGGGTGGGCAAATTGTCCTTTGGATCAGATGCTACCCAAAATAGCGGCAACCCGAGCCATATGGAGCTTTTGTAAGTGATCAGCAAGCACCTTAAGTTGCACCCAAGAAGTTTCTGATAACGATATACCTCCTACAGAATTGTTGACAGCAGGCATACAATTAAGAGTTTCCAAACTGCCTCCAAGGACAGTTCCATGTACAGTAAATTGCAATAATCCAAATGCAACATGACAAGGCCAAGAGTTACTAATCTCTTGATCAAAAGGAGGCCCACCTCATGCATCATCGGTTCCTGAATATGACCTTCCTGGCTGCAATTCCCAGCTTTGATCCAAGCAGGAGTCTCCAAAAGGACACACACATATATCCCAATCTTTCTGGACACAGTCATCCCATTGCAGGGCTAAACAAGGAAGAACTCTGAGCAGATTCTAAGTTAACAAGAGGAAATAAAGTTAAGGGGCCAAATGCCATTTAATTTTCAAGGATGAGGATGAGAAGCAGATTCAGACCTGACTGTCCCTCTCTCGCCAGCAAATGCTTGAATACTCATCAAAGGGAGTTGAAAGACACGAGTGCCAACATACAATCATTTCTGTAACAAGGCTGATCCATCACTCTATTATCTTCATGAATGCAACAGTGATAAAACCCTAAGGAACCCATTACAGATCGAGGAAGCCAAGATTGGTAAGAGTGATGCACTGTCACTACAGGAGATGGAGGTAGACAATGGTAGAATCAAGATATATAAGATTGGCCTTGGATATACCACAAAGCACCCAGAGGACCATAAAGGATGCTAAGCTTCCATAAATCCTCTTCATGTTCAACAAGCTATCTTATTACAGAATACCAGGAGATCTAGCAGCAAATTCTGTATCTATATAAATGTTGAAAATGAACAAATCCAAAATGATTAGTCCAAAGCAACAGGTGAAAAATAGGCATGTCAAGAATAAATACAAGAAGTATATCTTCTTTAAAAAGCATGTAGACTTTTTTTTAACAAATTCTTTTGGTAGAACTCTAAACAACTGTTCCAAAAGAGGCTGTGGGAGAAGATACTACTAAAAAGACCTGTTTCTACTAACCACAACTGCAGCTGTGGATTTCAGATATGCTCAAACAGAAAATATGAGAAAAGGTACTCATTAGACACTGTAGCTCCAAAGGGTGAAGAAATGGGGGATGGTGCCATACATGCCAGTTTCCTCTGGGGTCCACATTCCTTCCTAACAGATTTAGTTCCAAAAAAATAATCAAGAGCCAGTGAAGACAGCAGTCTACCAGCGTAACAGAACTAGAATTCCCCTTCATCTGCAAAAACTGAACCCTGCACATATTGGTTTTTATATAATATGTATTAAACATCCTTTTCCAGAAGTGAGTGTTCCTTCAACCAACTGACCAAGTTATGAATCTGAGAAGTGAGGAAAGTGCATAAATTCCAGATAAACTCACATTTGTGTACTGGCCTCACAACTAAGCAGTTCCAAAAAGGGTCCCACAAATTATGCTACAAACATTATTGGCAGAAGACAACATCTTTTTATTATGCCATTTCCTAAGTTCACACTGTAAGCCATTCCTCTCAGAATATTCTCCCAAAGATGAAACACATTCTGGGAAAGAGGATCAGTAACAAATCCTCCCCAATCCACAATAGATGTAACATCTCTCTAACAAGGCAGATACATCCAGTCTCTATTATTCAAATATCTTTGAAATCTGACACAGTATTCCACACCAGGAAAAGATCCAAGAATTTTCTTCACTTTTTACAAGGGATTAAACATTACCGTATTAAATTCCTTCAATTGAATTAGCTCTTTCAAATAAGAAACCACAAGAATGTAAGCACCCTTCAAAACAGATTTCTTGATATCATTTAGCAAAACCTTTCTTTAAAAATAATGGAGATTGTTAGTATGTTCTGTTCTGACCAACTTCTTTTTGAAGAATGCGTGTGGGAAGGAAAAAAATGGAAACAACTTTGTCGCTTTAATCCAAAGCGATCAGGACAAAAAAAGCATACCCACCAAATGGGCTGGGGCATGCTAGAGCAGGGGTGTCAAACTCACGTCACGGTAGTGTCACGTGACGCATCGGGACTTCCCTCCCTTTGCTAAACCGGGTGTGGGCAAGCATGTTGACGCATCCGGCCCGCGGGCCAGGAGTTTGACAGTCCTGTGGAAGAGCAACTGTAAGATAACCTTGTCATTTTTATTGCCACACATTCAAAATGAAATTCTGTTGCCTGCTCTCACAAGAGAGTACATATCTACCCGTACATCACACACAAACACACACACATACTATATACATATATAAATACCTAGAGCCATACATAAATACATACATACGTTAATCCCTGTTCATTTTGAATACATAGTGGAAAGAGAAACTTGAGAGTTCACACACAAGGTTAATTCTCTATGGAACAAAAATGTGATTGCATTTAGATGTTCTCCTTTGGATACCACGAAGTCTCCTCCGAGAAGGTAACAAGGAAAACAGGTTGTGAAGAGTATGTGCAGCGTCCCAGACAATGCCACGGACCCTGCTCAAGCAGCGCTTACATCTATAGGAATGTGGGCTGCTAATGAATTCCAGTCTCACGAATAAAACATGCAAGCAAGCAGGCCAATCATTGTGAACTTACTCAAAAGCAAAGAAGAGAGTGCACGTTCCCACAATGAGGAAGAGTGTCAAATAGAAGATGCCTTTCTGACGGGCCATCATAATGCGCCCGTCGCAACAGAATGTATTCCTTCCTGGCAGCTTCTCCCATTTCCGCGTCACTTTCTTCCTTGCTATCAACACAGACATGGCTGCACCTTCACCGAAGGTGGGGTAACTCGGTAATGGCCTGTCTCCACTCCGGCCACTGGGAAGCACACACCATCCTCAGCAATCCATCCTCAGCCCCTGGAAAGGTAAGCAATAAGGAAAGGTCAACACAACTCCTCAGGAGCCACTTAAGATTAGGAAACTGATCCAAACTATTATTACTGGAAGCAAATCCTTTCTGGCACACCCACATCCTACATTTAAGCTTTAGTCACCATGCAATTTCATTAAGCAAGACAAGTGCCTGACAAAGAAGGAAAGAATACCTGCCGTGAATCTTGGTATGAAAGAAACCTGCTCCATCCAGTATTGGGTCATCAATCATGACTTCCTCTGGCAAAGGAGACTAGTTTAAAACAATCCAAACTCACTTGGACCTCACTACATTCCTAACAAACCTTTCCTCTTATTCAGAGGATAAACAGAGAGAGACTAAGAACCACAGCATTGTTCTACAGTATGCGAGGTTTGTTTTCCTCCTCCTGACATGTCAGTCTGGGCTACAGGGAGTAAAGCCCGATCCAGTCAAAATAATATTTCATCACTTACATTCCAATTGTAACCATAAAATGCTACATGGATTTCTGGGCACTCATCACAAAGCTAACATCCTGAATTACACAGAGTATTCCAGTCTTTGGACCAAGCCTAGACATTCAGACATGGCCTTAACTTCACTCCAAAGTTACCCAATGATCAAACCCACCTGCTTCCATACTAATCCAGTTCCAGAATGGTTAATAATCAACTCACTCCTCCTGTCTTTCTGCCCCACCTTTTCGCCTACTTGCTTTAAGCCACACAGACCGACAATTAGAATAAAGCATTTATAAACAAAAAAACCTCATTCCCACCCCCCAAGCTTTGGTTTTTGCAAAGTCTCCACCGCCCACAGCCTCCCGACTCCCCAACCAGGATCCTGAACAAATAAAGCCAGGAATGGGCTTGATGAAGAAGCCTTCAATAGACCCACTCAGATTTGGAATAGAGGCTCAAAATAACTTGGCTCTGCACAAAAACAAGTGCATGAGATCCACCTTTTTTTTTTTTTTAAAGGCTCATCTCACCAACTCTTCAAGGAAAGGAGTTTGAACCCATAGCAAAGAGCATGGTGAGAGAAAAACACTCCACCGGTTAAGAGGAAAAATACAGATTCAATTTTTAAATATATTTAAATATACTTCTATATACTTCTATATACATACACTTACACACACTAATGTGTGTGTGTACATATATACATACATATATACTACACACCACACATACATACACAATTTTGTATGTATGTATGTATATATGTGTGTTTGTATGGTATTTAGGTTTCTTTGGATATTT
Organism: Hydrophis major; assembly: GCA_033807585.1. Lineage (NCBI taxonomy): Eukaryota > Metazoa > Chordata > Lepidosauria > Squamata > Elapidae > Hydrophis > Hydrophis major. The sequence continues at coordinate 12,336,123 of CM066335.1, read as the reverse complement.
TCCCAAGTCTTAATAGTTGTGCTTTTAAAGTTATAGCAGTGTTTCGGCAGAATCTCATCTGCCATCCCGAGGCTTGTGCATTATCTAGGAAAAAATCCAATACACAAGCCTGAGGATGGCAGATGAGATTCTGCTGAAAGGTCGCTATAACTTTAAAAGCACAACTATTAAGACGTGGAAAAATACCCAAAGAAACCTAAATACCATACATATAAATACCCACAAAAACATAAAACTTGTATATGTGTGTGTATATACACACAAAAATAAACAAAAAGCTGTTCATATATGTATGTATGTGTGTATGTATGTGATACATATGAACAGCTTTTTGTCTCATCCACCTTTTATGATTTTGCAAGAATAAGAGGAATGGGAAGAAGAACCTCAGCTCCTCTGGAGAAAAACCAGCATGGCTTATTCAGAGCTGAAGAACCGCTTCTGAAATTTCCCCAAAGGCAGGAGAGTCAAGGATCTATCGATCTATCGATCTATCTATCTATCTAATCTATCATCTATCAATCTACCTACCTACCTACCTACCTAGTATTCTTTATGTTTCCACAGCAGGAAGAGCGAGGAGAGGTTCTTTTGTTCGCTTTGCTTTGATTTCTTTGGGGAGGGAAGGGTCTTGCTCCACGCTTGGCCTCCTTCCCCGCAAAAGCAACGCCAGGCGGGGCAATAAACACGGGGCCGGTTCAGCCTTTTTCCTCCCTTATTGGCACCCGCTCCTTTCTTCTTCTTCTCCTCCCTGCAGGCTTTCCCCCCCCCCCCCCCCCGCACAGCAGCCACGAGAGTCCCGGCCTCGCCTCTCCCAACCCCACGTTCCCGGGCAGACAAAGGCAGGACCTCGCCCCCCGACCCAGCAATAACAGCCAAGCCCACTCACCCACCCACAGACCGAGATTTCCGTGCACCCCCCCCCCGACAGTGACCAACCAACCCTGACCTCGACACGCGTCTGGGCATTCCCACATGCACGGCGGAAAGAGGTCCCCGGGGGTCGTGATCTCCTCTCGCCAAAGGGAGGCCTGTCGGGCGCCGCACCCCACGTGCAGCCGGGACCAGCCACACCCCCCCGGGCGGACGAGGAGGGAGGCCTGAGGGGGGTCTGAGGTGGGTCTCCACACCGCACCACCCACCCACCCACCCTTGCAACGAGGCCAGAGACCGGAGCGCCGCCTCTCTTCGACTTCCTACCCCCGACCAGCGCGGCTCTCACCTGCCGCTTGGCGTTGCCGGGGCTGAGACCGAGGCCGGCTGCGGCCGAGGCCTTCCTGCTTCTGTCGCGGCGCGGTTCTGAGGAGGGGGGGCGTGAAAGAGACTCGGATGCTTATTGGCCCAGCCGCGGCTCCGGACCGCCCTCCGTCTCAGATGGGCGCTGCCATTGGCCCAGCCGCCCGTCACTTAAGCTGAAGTAAAACACCGGGCGGAGCGGTGGGGGGGGAGATGAGAGGGCGAGGCTGTTTTTCTTCGGCTGGGTCCTTTGCGGCTCGGTCGGGTGGTGGGCGAGGGAAGAAAGAGGCACCGCCCGACTCGGGGGACCCTCCCGGAGACGTCAGGAGGCGACTCGTTCTACAAACGGGGGCAGGATTAATAATAAAAAAGGAGGTGGACTTCGTCCCCTCAGGCAGCGCCTGATGTTGTGTGGAGACTCGAACCCGCCCGCTTGGCCCCGAAGACAGCCTTTTGATTGGTCGGGTAGCCCGTCATTTGGGAAAAGCGGCGGAGCCAGTCGTCTAGTGGGCGGGGCTGGCGGGCAAAGACCTGAAACGGAGTTGTCTATTTTTTTTCTTCCCCCCTTGCATCAAACTAATCAAGGCGGATGGGCGGGGCCGACGTTGAATTCCTACAGTTGATTGGATCTGGGAGGCCGCGCCCCCATCACCACGGTGGCCCAGATTCTAAAGGAGGGGCGCGGTCAGCGGCAGCTGGCTATTAAATTGCCAGGGACCTCGCCCTGCAATCGGAAGGAAGGATGGAGGAGTGAAGTCTGCATTGGAGTCCTTTCCCAACGCCTGGGAATGGGCAATCGCCAATTTGCATAAAATTTAAATAATTAGCATAGGGGCGTGCCCGCACAGGGCGAGAGCGGCCCCTAGACTGTAATCCCAAATGAAGAAAGGGGAAGAGGGCGGAAGTGCTGCAAAAGTCCGGCTTCAAAGGCGGAACTGCCGGTGCGTTTTGCGGCCGAGAGGGCTCTTAACACGTGTTCTATAGCCTGTTCGGAAAGGGAAGGTGGTTCCCGTGTTTAGCTGGCAGTGGAGGAGTTTCTGTGGGTTTTTTTTCCCCCCATGGAGACTCTGGAAGAGGAAGATCCCTCCGAGAGGGAACTGATCCCGAGCGAGGAGGACGAGGTGGAAGAGGTGAGCTCTCCCAGAAAAGATCCCTTGGTGAATCGCTCCCGACTTCTCTTATTATCTAACTTTGACTTTATATCATCGTTCTCTGCACGGGATCGGATAAGTGGCAAGGATGCATTTCCACGACCGATGGCTGCCTTTGCCTGCATTGAATGCACTGGAGTGAATTGGGAAGTTATGCAACTGTAGCATGATCGATACAATTAATGCGCTTTGAGTTAATTGGGGAACTGTGTAGAACAAGGGTCTTCAAACTTGGCAAGTTGAAGACTTGTGGGCTTGAACTCCCAGAATTCCCTAGCCAGCCAGGACCTGACCTGGGGTGCCCACATTGCAGCCCTGGTTAAAAGGATCCAGCAGAGATGATACTACCTGAAACTTATAAGAAAACAACAATGAAAAACTGCTGGTGACCTACCGTTGCACCATAGAGAGTATCTTAACATACTGCACCTCTGTATGATTTGCTAATTGCACCGTGGGCAGCTAGGACAGCACTGTAGAGGGTGAATGTCATTGCCCAGAGGATCACAGGTTGCCCTCTCCCCTCTTTGGAAGAGCTTCATAGCGCCCACTGCCTTAAGAAAGTTCAAAACATTCTCAAAGATCCATCTCATCCTGGGAACCCTTTTTTTTTTTTTAACTATTAACATCTGGCAGACAGTACAGGATAATAAAAACAAGGACAAATAGGCTGAAAAACAGCTTCTATCCCAGGGCAGTAGCTATTTTGAATTCTGCTGTTGGTGTGGTGTCAGGGGTTTCTGATTCGGTGGGTGAAGGATGTGTGTTTGTGTTTATTTTCATGGTCATGATGTGCACTGAAGATGGTGTTTGATTTCATTGTACTAGGTGAAATTACAGTAAAGTAGATAGTCCTTTGGTCTAATCCAAGGGTCTTCAAACTTGGCAAATTTAAGCCTTGTGGATTTCAACTCCCAGAATTCCTCCTCCAGTCTTGTTAGCTCAGGAATTCTGGGAGTTGAAGTCCACAAATCTTCAAGTGGTCAAGTTTGAAAAGCCCTCAGCACATTCATCCAGGTCATGGTTGTCCCAAAGGGGCTTTTTCAAGAGGCAACTGGACTTTCTTATTCTCTGAAGATGTTGTGCTTCTCATCCCAGAAGCTTCTTCAGCTCTGACTGGATGTTGGGGAATGGAAGGATTTATATTCCTTGCAGACAGCTGGTCATTTGCATCCTTTTAGAGGGTCGTTGAGGCCACTTGGAGTTTATCTGTGTCCTCAGCAGAGGTGATATTCAGCAGGTTCTGACAGTTGTGGAAAACCGGTAGTGGAAATTTTGAGTAGTTCAGAGAACCAGCAAATGCCACCTTTGACTGGATATTTTACAATATCCTTCCCCTGCCACACCCACCAAGCCACGCCCACAGAACCGGTAGTAAAAAAAAAATTGAATCCCACCACTGATCCTCAGGGTCACCTGAGTAGGGCCAATGGTTCCTATAGTCTGCAATTTTTTTATTCTACAAATCCATTCCAACTCCCATACCATTCAAAGGGTGTTCACCCCAAATTGTATAGCTAAAAGCTGCTGTTCTTTTTCGTTTGAAGAGATTTCACTTCTCATCCAAGTTTTGGCTGGACGGTGGGGAACGGACGGACCGGTTGAATCCCATCCCTGTGTTCATGCCTTATTTTACTGTGACAGAGAGTCAGAAACCAGTGCTTTTTTTCCTTATCCTTCTTCACTTCTCTTCCCCCTTTTCCTCCCCACTGCTTTTCTATTTATTTTTTTGTATTTTACAATATTTTATAACTCAATAAAATGTTAAGCTGAGTTCTTGCTCATTGGGAGTCAATTTTGTTCCCCAGGTGGATGAGGAAACGGCAGCCAAGAAGCACCGGCAACTGGTAGACGCCCTCACTGCTTTGGTTGGTGGGAAGAGGTAAGAGAAAAAGTCCTTGGAGAGGGAGAACAAGCCATCCTCAAAGGTTACTATGCCATCCTTTCCCACTAACAAGTTGGTTACTGTTGTTGCTGCAGGCGAAGAAAGGTCGAACGTACTGAGGCTAGTGCACAGATTTCAGAATTCGATGTGGGTGGCGAAGGTGAGAATTTTTCCCACCAGCTTCTCGCTGTTAAGTCCATACAACATCTTTTGATTATGTGCTATCGTTTTTGACTCCTTGGGATCACATAGTAAAAATTTTACTCCGCAACAGTCTATAGGTAGCCCCCATCTTATGACCACAATTGAGCCCAAAAAATTTATGTTGGCTTAAGGAAGACATTTGTTTAGTGAGTTTTGCCCCATTTTACGAGCCTTCTTGCCACTGCTGCTAAGTGAATCATTGCAGTTGATAGCAATAGCAATGGCACTTGGACCTATATACCGTTTCACAGTGTTTTTACAGCCCTCTTTAAGCAGTTTACAGAGTCAGCATATTACCCCCAACAATCTGGCTCCTCATTTTACCCACCTTGGAAGGATGAGTCAACCTTGAGCCAGTCAAGATCAAACTGCTGGCAGTGGGCAGAATTAGCCTGCAACATTGCATTCTAACCACAAGGAAGGAAGGAAGGGCAATAGCCCTTAGACTTAGATACCACTTCACAGTGTTTTCCAGCCCTCTCTAAGCAGTTTACAGAATCAGCCTCTTGCCCCCAACAACCTGGGTCCTCATTTTACCAATCTCAGAAGGATGGAAGACTGAGCTAACCTTGAGCCTGGTGGGATTCAAACTGCCAAATTGCAGTCAGCTGGCAGTCAGCAGAAGTAGCCTGCAGTCCTGCACTCTAACCACTGCACCACCGAGGCTCATAAAAGACTGATAAAAGTTACTAACCTGATTGTTGAGTGAATCTGGCTTCTCCATTGACTTCGCTTGTCAGAAGGTTGCAAAAAGGGATCACATGGTCTTAAGACAGTGGTGGGATTCCAATAACTTAACAACTGGTTCTCTGCCCTAACGATTTCTTCCAACAACCAGTTTGACAAACTGCACAGAAAGATAACTGGTTCTCCCGAACTGGTACGAACTGGCTGAATCCCACCGCTGATCTTGGGACATACCGATGGTCATAATGTATGAATCGCTTTGCCAACCGTCTTAATTTTGATCACACGATCATGGGAGTGCTTCAAAGGCTGTAACGGTGAAAATTGTGCGTAGAATAACAATGTGGGCTTCAACCTTCCCGACTCGGAGATATCCTTGCCTTTTGCAGGTGCCAGTGAGAAAGTCCAGCTCTCGGAGCTGCTGCAACCGGTTTCTGCGGTGCCAGCTCTGCGCCCTGTTCAAAAACAGCTGAAAAAAGCCCAGCAGAAAAAACCAACTGAAATCCCACTTAGTAAGGAAGAGACGGAACGGGTAAGTTCAGAAGGAAGGGATTGGGCAGTTTTATTTAGTTGGAGTATCTGTTGTTGGTAGGAATTTGCATTCTGCGTGATGGTTTCATCCGTAGGTTCGTATAGGAAACTTCTAAAGAGATATTTTTTTTCCATGCTGTAGAAATGGTAACCACATTTAAACAGATTCTACCCTCTCTCGCTGCTCTTTAAAAAGCCTTTTTTGGACTAGCATCTGCGCTGAAATTGTGACTTTCCTTCCCATTGCATTATTTATTAATTTATCTCAGTTGTTATTTATTACTAGCTCTATACCCATGCTTTGCTACGAAACGTTGTGATCGGGCTTAGTTTTTGAGGTGGAAAATAAGGGGAAAAAATTGTGTCTCTGCCTACCAGCATCCATTGATATTCATCTGGCTAGCGTCCTATCAGTGTGTGAGAGTTGAGGGCTATTTGGAAACTGAAATATGAAAACTGAAACAGTATTTGCTGTATGATCAAGAAGAAGACAGGAAGGAGCCTGGGCATTGCTTAGCTCAACTATTCTGTACTAAAGCTGGTTGCTGCTGTGAAACAAATTGAAAGTGAAACTCCTCTGCTTGTGTTTTGCATTTGGAACAGATTTCTTTTCAGGTGGGGAGGGGGAGTAGAAGTCCTTAGCATCAGAGCGTGTTAATAATAATATACAAAATACTCCAAATGCTCTGATGATCATTTCAAAAAATCCTTTCTTAATGAGCACCTAGAAGCCAAGAGGAACATATGTGCCAAATGTCAAGTTTGTAAGCTTTACAGTTGTGGAGATTTTGTGATGATGCGTGAGTGGTCTTTTGCTTTTATATATAGAGATTTTATATTTTATACCAGAATTTTTAATTGTATATTTACGGAGTGTTTTTATTTGTACTGGTCTCTGGTCTATGACTGTTATAAACTGCTAATTTATCTCATATTTGAAGACCATCCATTACCCTCGCAGAGTGTACTCTGGGCAGTGTACACATAGATTAAGAAAAACCTAAAAACTGTGAATAAATATTATAAAACTAAAACTATATAAAAATATATATATAACAAAACAAAAACCAAGAATCAAACAATTAAAATTCAGAATTAACAAAAAGGCAGTAAAAGTGCCTTTTGGTCTGTAACGGCTTTTTTGCAATTGATTGTTGCCCCTTGTAACGTCTCCTTCATGGGATGCTTTGACAATTGGAGCCCACGGTTTGTCTGCAGGTGGTCAGGGAAGCTGCTTACACTCAGACAGCCGAAGCCTTGAACAAATGGGATCCCGTTGTGAAGCAGAACCGAAGGGCTGAGCAGTTGGTCTTCCCACTGCAGCAGGAGAGCGTGAGCATTTTGCCCATCGAGGAAGTGATGTCAGGTTGGCAGGTGAGTGTTATTTGGACCCAATGATAATTAAAGTTGGCCAGTCCCAGCTGAAGCAATGTGATAATTCCCCTAAGACAGGGGTGTCAAACTCGGGAGTTCATTGAGGGCCACATCAGATTTGACCACCGAGATAGTCCCCGCCGTTGTGTAGTTTGCCTTCAACAATAGTAACCACCTTTCACGGCTTCTTCAACCTCCCTCAAACCGAGCCTGAACTTAATGCGCTTTATGTCCTCCATGCCCATTTTGCAGGCACGGACTCCCTTGGAGCAAGAGATCTTCAGCCTTCTCCACAAAGCCCAGCAGCCGGTGAAGGATCCGCTTTTGACCCCTCAGGAAAAAGTCTCACTGAAAGCCATGAGCCTGGAAGAGGTAAACCTTCATCTCGCCTGCCCTGTCACGCTTGACTCTGTGCGGGGACCTAACAGGACGTCTAGCCAGCTCTTCTCTGCTTCTTCCCTGCATCCCAGGCTAAGCTGCGCAGAATGGAGCTCCAGAGAGCCCGGGCCTTACAGTCCTACTACGAAGCAAAAGCCCGACGAGAAGGGAAGATTAAGAGTAAAAAGTAAGGAAGGTTGGAATGCCCCTTGAATGGGGCAAATGCAATAGGAATAGGAATAAGAAGAATGGAATGGAATGGAATACAAGAATGGAATGGAATAGAATAGAATAGAATAGAATGAGGAATAGAACAGAATAGAATATTGGATAGAATAGAATACAGTATAGTACAGTACAATACAATAAGGAATAGAATATGAATAGAATAGAATGAGGAATATAATATAATAGAGTATATAATAGAGTAGGGAATGTGATGTGATGGAATGGAATGGAATGGAATAGAATAATAAAGGAGAGGAGAGAAAATAGGAAATAAAAATTGAGAATAGAATAGAGAAAATAGAATATAGTAAATAAAATAGAATAGAAAATAGAATAGAGGAGAGGAGAAAAAATAGAATAGAATAGAGGAAATAAAAAATAAAAAGAGAAAATAGAGAAAATAGAAAATATAGAGGAGAAAGAATAGAAATAGAATAGAACAGAAAAAATAGGTGGAGAGAAAATAGGAAATAAAAATAGAAAATAGAATAGAATAGAGAAAATAGAATAAAGAAAATAGAAAATATAGAGGAGAGGAGAGAAAATAGAAGAATAGAATACAATAACAGGATAGTAATAAGAATAGTAAAAAGAATGGAATGGGGATGTAATATGAAAACCTCCAGAGGACGAAGGCTTCTCGGCTCTCCTTCAGTGCTTTGTCCCCTTGGCTTGCGTTGCCTTCCTTGAATTCAGAAGTGGCGGCAACTCTTCCGTCACAGCTGGGTTGGTTGCATCCATGACATTCCTTTCCTTCTCACTCCAAGGTTCCACAAAATACTTAGGAAGGGGAAAAGTCGGAAGGTCCTGCAGGAGTTTGAGACGCTGCGGAAATGCAACCCGGAGGCTGCCCTGGAGCAGCTGGAGAAGATTGAGAAAGCACGGATTGAGGTCAGGCTGGTCTTCTTCTGAATGAAGCTGAAATGTGGCCTCTCTGCTTCGAGATAAAGATACAAGCATTCTTGGTTTCGGGGACATCAATGCTCCGATGCGTTGACCTTTCTGTCTGTCTTTCTACAGGAGCGGATGAGCCTCAAACACCAGAATAAAGGCAGATGGGCCAAGTCAACTGTCATTATGGCCAAGTATGACCTCCAGGTGAGAGTCCATCGGAGTAAGTTTCATCTGAACCTATTGAGATGTTAAATTGTGGTGGCGCAGTGGTTAGAATGCAGTACTGCAGGCTAATTCTGCTGACGGCTGACTGCCTGCAGTTTGGCAGTTCAGTTCTGACTGGCTCAAGGTTGACTCCACTTTCCATCCTTTTGAGGACCCAAATTGTTGGGGGCCATATGCCGATTCTGTAAACTGCTTAGAAAGGGCTGTAAAGCACTGTGAAATGGTATATAAATCTAAGTGCTATTGCTATTCCTCCCTCCCTTCCTCTTATTCCCTTTCTTATTCTCCTTCCTGTGGTTAGAATGCAGTATTGCATGCTGACTCTACCGAAAGCCAGTTCAATCTTGACCATCTCTAGGTTGACTCAGCCTTCCATGAAGCAGTATATAAGTCTAAGTGCTATTGCTATTGTCCCTTCCTTCCTTCCTTCCTTCCTTCCTTCCTTCCTTCCTTCCTTCCTTCCTTCCTTCCTTCCTTCCTTCCTTCCTTCCTTCCTTCCTTCCTTCCTTCCCTCCCTCCCTCCCTCCCTCCCTCCCTCCCAGTGGTTAGAATACAGTTTTGCAGGCTAACTCTGCTCATTGCCAGCAGTTCAATCTTGACCGGCTCAAGGTTGACTCAGCCTTCCATCCTTCCAAGATTGGTAAAATGGGGACCCAGATTGTTGGGGGCAAGAGGCTGACTTTGTAAACCACTTAGAGAGGGTTGTAAAACACTATGAAGTGGTATATAAGTGCTATTGCTATTTAATGTAGTCAGTCCCCGTAGTTCTACATTCATCTCAAGAAAGAGGTGAAACCCCATTCTAAAGGAGAAAATTGTAAGGAAACTGTGCATACTGGTTCATTCATTAATGTCTGCTTTTTGCAGGAATTTCTGACTTCGAAAGTTTTTGGAATACCAGATGCCAAAAGTGGCTTCTCCATAAGTTTTACTGTTTAACACCTCATCCCTAGTAGATACCGAGCCAAAAACATGCTTTATAAATTACAAGTTGGCCTAGCATATCAGCTAGGATACATTATTGTCATCCTGCGCAACTTGTGTTTTGCCTCTTGTTCCCTTTTTTCGTTCCTGGTTTGGATTGGTGATCTCTGAGAATTTAGATAAAAGCAATGAAGTCAAAGTGAGACCTGCTTTGTGTTCATCTAACTATATATATTTTTTGGCTGCTACGTGGTGATTTCTGCCTTTTTTTATTTCCCAGGCTAGGCAAGCTATGCAAGAACAGCTGGCTCAGAATAAAGAACTAACCAAGAAGGTCTGTCCTGCCTCAGAAAGCGAAGACGAAAACCTAGGAGACAACCCTGAAGCTGAGAAAGATCTGGTTCCAGATGTCGTCAATGAGAGGCATGTCGGAATGGCTTCTGGCAACCCCTGGATGTTAGGAAGAAGCCCTGAAGAATCCAAGGAGAAGCTAAATCTCCCAGCAGAAGACAGTGGAGAGAGTGAGGGAGAAGAAGAAGAACCACTCATGGCCAACGAGAAGGACCCGTCTCAAGATTCTGACGGACAGTGGCAGAGCCTGAAATGTCAACAAGATATGGCTGGGTTTCAAGGTGAGCTGCCAAAGTACCCAGAAAAAGGTTTAGTCATATCTCTGGGGTTCTCTGTAGGTCAGGAGTCTCCCAACTTGGCAACTTTAAGATTTAGGGACTCCAACTCCCAGAATTCCTCAGCCACGCTCCATCAAATTTGGGCTAGAGAATCTGCGGGCCTCCAGATATTAATGAACTAAGGTTTTTATCAGGTTGGCCTTGAGTGAGGAACGTTAGACGACAAGTGGAAAGCTGCAGATTCCTTTTCACTGATAACTTGTGTACTCTTCAGTGTGGTTTGCATGTTGTATGACCCCCACCCCCCCACCCCGCTAATTTACTTGCACAACCTGAGCCAACTGGGTTGCTATAGAGAACCATAAATCAGGTATTTTGGCTGACTTTGCATGGCGCAAGTAGGCTAGGATGCAGTTGGCTAGTTTGGGATTTTGAGTGTCTGCACAACCAGGTCGTGTACTTGGGCCAGCCTTACGAGATAATCCAGACAAGCAGCATGCCCAAATGAAGTATGTCTCCTCTGTTGCCTAAGGTTACATTAACAGAATCTTGGAAAGTATATTTTTCCCCTCGCCTCTGCAGCCTGAGACACTAAAGAGGATCCCTGCTGAGATGATGGCTGTGTTCCCATTCCTTCTGTGGGCTCAGCTGCCTCTTATCTGACCATTGTGTAGTCTGCAGCTCTTCCCTTCTGTCTCCCAAGGTCATTCCTACACACCATTATGAACCATACTAGATGAACCCAATACAATTGGAGTGATTTGGGCTAGTCAAGGGTGTTTGTCATGCAAACATAAGCGATGCTATCCTAGCACAGGGGTGTCAAACTGAAGGCCCCCGGGGACCCGGATGCGGCCTGTGCGGGTGCTTAAAACTGGTCCGCTGGGCCACACCTTGCAAACAGCAAAGAACCAGCCCGCAGTGTCCCTGCCATCGAAATGGAGGTCTGTTTTCACTGGCAGAGTGCTGCAGGAGGCCATTGCAGCTGAAAACAGGGCCTGGGGGAGCATGTGAGGCCCACCTGGGCTCCGTTTTCACTGGCAGAGGACTGCAGGAGGGCATTGCAGCTGAAAACAGGGCCTGGGGGAGCATGTGAGGCCCACCTGGGCTCCGTTTTCACTGGCAGAGGACTGCAGGAGGCCATTGCAGCTGAAAACAGGGCCTGGGGAAGCATGTGAGGCCCACCTGGGCTCCATTTTCACTGGCAAAGGGCTGCAAGAGGGCATTGTGGCCAAAAACGGAGTTTGGGAGCCTGTTTTCTCTGGCAGAGTGCTCAGGTTCCCCTGACACAAGTGATGTCAAGCTGGCCACGGCCCCCTCAGTCCCCGAGATCAAACACAACCCTGATGCTTCCCTCAATTAAATTGAGTTGGACACCCCTGTCCTAGCACATGTGTGAACCTACCTGAAATGAGAGTTCTGCCTTAGTCCGCGCTGGCAGCCTTGCACCGTGCATACTATCTTGATTCTTCTGGCGCAGAACCTGGCAAAGAAGAGGTGCCACCGGAGGCTCCGTCAAGCCCCCCATCAGGGGACCAGCCCTTCCTGAGTGAGAAGCTGAAACGGATCCGCACCCTGGAGGACCTGGAGGAGGGCCTGGAGCCAGAAGACACTCTACGAGCAGATGAGATGCTGCCCCCCAAAGAGACCCCGCCTGCCCAGCCGGCAGGTGCGGAGTCCCTGCCCCAGCCCCCGATCAGCAAGTCCAGGAAGTCAGCCAAGCAACAGGCCCTGATTGATCTCAAGGCGGTTCTTGCTGGAGCACCGTGTGCCATGCAGTGCCCGCTTGTGCCCGCTGCTGTGCAGGATGAGGTGAGTGTCAGTGGGGTAGGAGGGCAGCCTATTCAGGTGGCGAGCAGGACGAAGGCACCGCCATTGGGTATTTTCTAAGGAAGGAGAATATTTGCAGCTCAGGGTTGACATGAAGGGGCCCTTGGCACTCTCCAAGCTTGCTTGTTCCCTTGCAGACGTTTCATGACTCATCTAGGTAACGCCATCAGTACTAGACTAAAGTGGGGTGTGTGGAGAGGAGGAGGAGGAAGAAGAGAATTGCAGGGTCCTTGCTGCTGAGCTCAGTTGTTTTCTTGCAGACGTTTCATGACCCATCTAGGTAGCGCCATCCGTGCTAGTGATCTTATCTCCTCTTAGCACTAATGATGTTACCCCGCAACCCTCCTCTTCCTCCTCCTCCGTACACGCCCCACTTTATTCTAACACTGATGACGTTACCTAGATGGGTCATGAAACAAGCTTGCCTCTGTAGCGGAGGGTGAAGAGCTGTTCTGTCAGCTTGTGGTTTCATCACCAAACTTAGATAACATCTTCAGCGGAGTTGAGAGGATGTCATACCCAACACACCCACCCCTGGAGCCCTTGTGAGCGAAAGAACACCGACACGGACATCCCCTAAACTCCGCTGAAGATGTTACCCAGCCTGGTGACGAAACATTTTGCAATCAAACCACAAGCTTGGAAATGAACGAAGGAATCTTCATCCTCAAACAAGCGAGCTCAGGGAGCCCCAGGTTATTTTCCTGGTGGGCTTAATGCTCTTTCCCTCCGCCATGGTCCTGTAGAGTAGGCTGAATTGAGAGAGCAGGACTTGACACTCCTGATTGAACTGATCTGACGAGTGGCAGGAAGCAACCAAGAGCCCCCAGTGGATGTTGGCTTGGGTCTAGCAACTGGGGCCTAAGCTCAGTTGAAACTGGTCAGAATGGGCTTCAGCAGCTCCTCCGTACGAACTGCCCCTTTCACTCATTCCAAGGTTGAGCCCAGATCACATTAACCTAAATTAGAAAGACAAGAGAGGTCATGGCCTGTTACGAGACGAAGCCGGCGGCTCCCCGGGCTTCTTTCGTGGATGCACGAGTGGAAGAAACTGAGATAATGCTTTTGTTCTTGCACTGGCCACACGTATCTCAGTTTCTCCTAGCTGTGGACAATCTACTTTGTGGTGCATTAAGGACAACTCAAAGGTGGCTCAGCGGCTAAGACGCTGAGCTTGTCAATCAGCAAGGTCGGCAGTTCGGCGGTTCGAATCCCTAGAACCGTGTAACGGAGCAAGCTCCCAGCTTCTGCCAACCTAGCGGTTTGAAAGCACGTAAAAAACGCAGGTAGAAAAATAGGGGCCCTTTTGGTGGGAAGGTAACTGCGTTCTGTGCACCTTTGGCGTTGAAGTCATGCCGGCCACATGACCACGGAGACGTCTTCGGACAGCGCTGGCTCTTTTTCATTGTTCCCTTTTGGGTGGGGAAACCACAAGCCCGTTTCCTCCTGCATCTCTGTAAATGAAAGGATCGGAAGCACTTGCTGGCTGGAAAGGGCCACAAATCGTCTCCTCTGAGGACACAACAGGGAGGCAGTGGCTCAGGGGCTAAGACACTGAGCTTGTCAATCAGAAAGGTGGGAAGTTTGGTAGTTCGAATCCCTAGCGCCGCATAACGGAGTGAGCTTCCATTCCTTGTCCCAGCTTCTGCCCACCTGGCAGTTCGAAGGCACGTAAAAAACGCAGGTAGAAAAATAGGGACCCCTTTGGTGGGAAGGGAACAGTGCTCCATGTGCCTTGGGCATTTAGTTATGCCGGCCACATGACCACGGAGACGTCTTTGGACAGCGCTGGCTCTTCTTTGGCTTTGTAACGGAGATAAGCACCACCCTCTAGAGCCGGAAACGAGTAGCGTGTAGATGCCAGGGGAACCTTTGCCTTAAGGACAGCTCAAACCACAGCTCCCTGGGATTGGACTTCGTGGGGGAGCCAGGTTATAAGAGGTGCATGGAGCCCCTGTGGATTGGTGGTTAAGACACGAGGGTAGAAACCAAGAGACTGTGAGTTTTACTCCAAACGCCTCGTCCTACCTCTGACCATAAAACCTGCTGAGTGACCTTGGGCCAGTCACTCTCTCCCTGCCTTAGGAAGGAGGAGGAGGAGGAGGCAAGGACAAACCACTTTGCAAATCTTGCCAAGAAAACCTGCAGGGATGAATCCTGGCTTTCTAAGAGCTGGTTGCTCACCCAAAGAGCACCGAAGGAAGGAAGGAAGAAAGGGGCAGCAATCTGGGCTGGTCCTCAGAAGAAAACCAGATAAACAATTTGCCCCTGAGATAAATTCAGAGCGTGCTTCTTAACGTTCATATATAAAGGAGAATATTTGTGGCCCAAATGGACAGGAGGGGTCCATGGTGCTCTCTGAGCTTGGACGTTTTCTTACCGACGTTTCATGACCAAACTAGGTAATGTCATCAGTGCTCTGATCAGTGATGATGGGTAATGAAACGTCTGCAAGAAAACAAGCTGATAATGTTTAATTTTTTAGCTTATGTGGGACAGAACTGTTGGGAGAGAAAAGACTACAAACACTTTATTTGCTCCATTCCTTACTATTTCATCCCCTTTCATGGTCCAACACGATCTTTATAGCAAGTTCTAAGTTCCTAGAATAGACATAGACAGGGGAATAGGGATAGAATTAGAATAGAATTAGAATTAGAATTAGAATAGAATAGAATAGAATAGAATAGAATAGAATAGAATAGAATAGAATAGAATAGAATAATGGAATGAAGAATCAATGGAATAGAACAGAAATCCTTATTGGCCAAGTATGATTGGTCACGCAAGGAATTTGTCTTCGGTGCATACGTTCTCAGTGTACATAAAAGCTATAAATGACAGATCATGGTCAATCATCATAAATAACATTCATCAAGAATCATAAGATACAACACTGAGTGATAGTCATAGATACTAAATAAGCAGTTAAAATTATATTAGGAAAATATAAACAAAACACTATAAATCGTAAAGATGCAAGCAACAAGGTTATAGTCTTAAGTAGGAAAGGAGATAGGTAATATAGGATGAGAAGAATAATAGCAATGCAGTCTTAGTAAATAGTTGGACAGTGTTGTGGAAATTAGCTATGCAATCATTGAACTTTTTTTAAAATTCACATTTAAAATAGCCCAGAAAGCCACAGCTATAACCTTCGTCTGTTGCCTTGCCTGTTGACTGAGAACCTAAGCAGCACCAGCTTCACCAAAACCTCTTTTGAGTGCATGACTGCAACTTTGTCACTTGTATCCTAATGATTTTTATTGACTGTTTCCTAGTATCATTTGATTGGTTATTGTACCCTGTGACTATCGTTAAGTGTTGTACCTGATGATTCTTGATGAATGTATATTTTCTTTTTTATGTACACTGAGAGCATTTGCACCAAGACAAATTCCTTGTGTGCCCGATCACACTTGGCCAATAAAGAATTCTATTCTATTCTATTCTATTCTATTCTATTCTATTCTATTCTATTCTATTCTATTCTATTCTGTTCTGTTCTATTCTATTCCTTATTCTGTTCTGTTCTGCTTTGTTCTGTTCTATTCTAATTCTTATTCTATTCTATTCTATGCTATTCTATTCCATTCCATTCTATTCTATTCTATTTATTTCCCTGGGCAGCTGGAGTCCAGTGCAAGCCAGAGGCAGATGATCCGAGAGGCTTTTGCGAGCGACAACGTCTTGGATGACTTCCTGAAAGAGAAGCGAGCAGCTGAAGAAGCCGGCAAACCGAAAGTCATTGACCTGGTCCTTCCTGGATGGGGCGAGTGGGGAGGTGCAGGGCTGCATCCAAGCAAAAAGAAAAAGAAAAGGTATTTTCGGGGGAAATGAGGTTGGCTATCCAGGCCCCTTGCCCTCTTCTCTGCTCAACCTCTTTGCTTCTCTTAACCATTAACCAATGGAACGGCTTCTCACCAGAAGTTGTAGGAGCTCCCATCAATGGAGATTTTTAAGAGACTGCACAGCTATGAGCCATGCTGGTGCAGTGGTTAGAATGCAGTACTGCAGGCTACTTCTGTTGACTGCCGGCTCCCTGCAATTGGGCAGTTCAAATCTCACCAGGCTCAAGGTTGATTCAGCCTCCCGTCCTTCCAAGGTGGGTAAAATGAGGACCCAGATTGTCGATAGGCTAACGGTAAACCGCTTAGAGAGGGCTGTAAAAGCATTGCGAAGCAGTATATAAGTCTAAGTGCTATTGCTGTCTGTCTGTCTGTCTATCTATCTATCTATCTATCTATCTATCTATCTATCTATCTAATCTCCACTAGAGCCCTGCTGGTACTGTGGTTAGAATACAATATCACAGATTAATTCTGCCAACTGCCAACAGTTCGATCCTGACCAGCTCAAGTTTTCCACCCTTCCGAGGTGGGTAAAATGAGGACCCAGCTTGTTGGAGGCAAGATGCTGACTCTGTAAAGCACTTAAAGAGGGCTGTAAAGCATCGTAAAGCAGTATATAAGTCTAAGTGCTATTGCTGTCTGTCTATCCATCTATCTATCTATCTGGCAACTCTGAAAAGTTTCTTAAAAATGGGAAGGTATAATAGGAAGGTAACTGCAGAATCCTGACTCTATCTATCTATCTATCTCTCTCTATCTATCTATCTATCTATCTATCTATCTATCTATCTACTTACCTATATCCACGAGAGCCATGGTGATACAGTGGTTAAAATGCAGTATTGCAGATTAATTCTGCCAGCTACCAGCAGTTCGATCAAGCTTTCCATCTTTCTGAGGTCGGTAAAATGAGGATCCAGATTGTTGGGGGCAACATGCTGATTCTGTAAACCACTTAGAGAGGGCTGTAAAGCAATGTAAAGTGGTATATAAGTCTAAGTGCTATTACCATTTGTCCAGAATGGTACACACTCTCTTGCTTGAGCAGTGGGTTAGACTAGAGGACCTCCAAAGCCCTTTCCAACTCTATTGTTAAATTAGGTTCCTCATCAAGCCAGCGCCTGGACCCCCAAGGAAAGATCGGCACCTGCCCCATGTCCTGCTGAACGAACGGCGGAATGTTTTAGCCGCAGCTCATCAGGTGAGGTCAACGTTCCTTCTTCAGGATGGTTCTTCCTGTTAAAATTTTGTGTGTTTAATCGGATTTATTGATTCGATTGATTCAGCTGCCCATCTCACGAGAGTCGTTCCCGTTTAAAAGCAAGTCAGAATTGTTAGAACAACAACGCAGAGCTAAGCCAACAGATTCACAAGCCAGGCTGATTCCAAATCAGATGAACCGCACACCCTCGCTGGTTTTTACACAAAGCACTTAATTTGGTCTTCGAACTAACCTGTTTTCGGGGTTCAACCAATCTAATGAATTGGAAAAGAATTAAGTGGCCTGAGTTTAACCAACGTGCGAAGCTACCAAAAATATAAGCCTGTTTAGAGTAAGAATGCTGTCCCTTATTCAGTGATGGGATTCAATTTTCTTTTTTTACTACCAGTTCTGTAGGCATGGCAGGGGAAGGATACTGCAAAATTCCCATTTTCTCCTCACCCCACTAGCCTGCTTTCCAGCTCCGTTCTCCTGTGAAGGGCAACCAAGGAAGACCCAGCCAATCAGCTGGGACTCAGGAGACGGAGAATAGATGGGGGCGGGGCCAGTTGAGGTGAGATTCGCTGGTTCTCCAAACTATTCAAAATTTCCATTTCCGGTTCTCCAGAACTGGTCAGAACCTGCTGAATGCCACCTCTGCCACTATTCCATCTTTTACCTGGTTTAAATGAATTGTGTGTACCGAACTTGTGGTATAAAAGGAATAGGAATGGCACCTACAATGTGCTTACATCAAATCCATAGGAATCAAATATTAAAGAAAAAAATACATTTTAAAGCTTTTTTGAATTTCTGAGAATCTTATATAATTTCCAGAAATCATATTAAAATTATTCTGAAGATTGCATGGGTGAGTGTTTTGAAATATTGCAAGACTTTGGGCATTTTCTTTTTAAAAAAAAATTGGCTGTGCAAATACTTGAAACAATATCTAAATCTTAATAGATTGTATAAAGCAGACCATTATTTTATATCTCAGAACTTAGATTCAGGATGCATGTTGCCGAATATCCGTGTTTTACAAATTGTGAATTTGGGAAAACAAATGAAAACAACTTAAGTTTAAAAATAATTCCTAACTCACAAGGCAGATATGCCTCTGTTGTCTTATTCTCTGCTGACTTGAATGAGCCCTGGTGACGCAGTGGTTAAAGTGTAACACTGCCCACAGCCTGGAGTTCGATCCTGACAGGGCTCAAAATATAAGTCTATTGCCAGTGCAGATTCAGACAATATCATGCTCTACTTTTCAATCTTTCCTTTGGGGGCTGACAGGTGATTCCATCAGCCTTCCCAGACAGATTAGCCAGGAAACATGACCAGATAGCAAGACCACCAAAATTTTCTCGTGGACCACCGGTTGGTGACCCCTGCCCTAGACAGCATGTCTGCATCACGTCCCCCCAAGGTCTCTCTTGCATACCACGACAGATCCCTTCCTTCCCGCAGGTGAACCAGCTTCCCTTCCCCTTCGAGAGCAGCCAACAGTTCGAACGCAGCATCCAAGTGCCCGTGGGCTCCACATGGAACACGCAACGGGCTTTCCAACAGCTGACGGCCCCCCGGATCATCACTCAACCCGGCCAGATCATCCGTCCCATCACTGCGGAAGATACCAACCTGATCCATCAGAAGGACAGGTCGATGGCTGCGGTGGAACCGAAACCTGATTTGGAGTTGACCTTCCCTCTCCGCCAGCCTCGTCCCCACCGTATCCCAAAGAAGAAAGGCCGGTAGGAGTGAATTTTGTGCCGATATGGCCAATGGGCACATTGGCATCTTATTGGCACTATCCAGAATAGATGTTCCATCTCTGGACTTTTCCTTTCTTTGCTGATGTGATCCTATCCATATGAGGATCTTAAATACCTGCTCAAGTGGAAGGTATAGTTGCTTTCTTTCAAGTTTTATTTCTCCTTTTTAAAAAATGCTAAAGAAGCTAGTTTAAAACTCAGCTAATCCTTTCTTGACCTAAGTTGGGAACAAGCAACCCCATAAACCCGGATGCTCTTGCAGGCACCAAAATAAAATCTGAAACACATGCCTTCAATCTTGCAGAAGGCTAAGGCACCATTTTTACCAGTTCAAAAACCTCAGCCCTTCTCCCAGAATAATTGAGCCGATTCTTCCTGTTTGGCGAACAGGTTTAAGGTACAAGCACCTTATGGCACCTCAACCCTGCCAGAGAAAAAAAAAGACAGAACATTTCACTCAATTGTCTGTTTAAGGCCTCTGTGTTGTTGCTCGTAATTCCACTGTCCTTAAGCAGGGCAGAAAAAAAAGAAAAATAGAATTCACGCACAACAAAAACAAAATTTTAGTTTGGATGGAGGAAAAGAAGGGAAAAACACAGGGAGTTTTCTTGTGGACACCCAGGTCTTTTAAGCAAGAGAAAAATGAGAGGAACCAACCAACTAATAAACGGATCTGTATATTTTTGAAAAAGTGTCTCACTGTGCTTTCTTTTTTTCTAATGCAGGTATGTGTTTTTGTACCAAAGGCAGATTTGTGATTGCATTTTTCTTTCCTCCTAATTTTCTCAACAAGATCTAACAAAAAAAAAGAAGATAATGAGTGCCATTCAAAATTTACAGGCGTGACTTTAAAAATTGGGGCTTTGCCAGAGCTTGAGTTCGTAGACCTCAAAAATAAATTAGGCTGCTTGCTTATTATGAGTTGTCTGAAGCCATTACAATTCCCCTGCTTGGTATATTGTACTGAACCACAATTCAACATGGTGAGAACCGTTTGTTTTTCTAAATTTCCAATCCTCAGGACCAAGAAGATGATGTCAGGTTGATGATTCAGGGGCTTAGGAAGGTGAGTGGGTAAGACTGAACAACATTTTTTAGGAATCGGCAGGTGATGTTTTCATATCTCTAGATGCTTCCCCTTTCTCGATGACAGGAAGAGGATAAATTTTGCAAACAAAACAGTTGCATGTAAATTGACTGTATTGCATCATTTTATATGTGCTGCTTCATCAAAATAACAGCGTATTTTTGTTAAAGCCTATTAGCTTCAATAGATGTGTGGTCCTGCCTCCATTTGGGGAGGGGCAGGAAAGCATTTCCCCCCATTTCTCTTTTTTGTCCCCATTTTGGAGAACAACAGCGACAGGCATCAAGCCAACGCTAAGCATTTTAAAAAGGGCCACTGTGATGACCCAGGGCATGGCACAAAATAACACTCAGCAAAATAGAATAAATTCCCTTTAATACCTCCAACTTGGCCCTCAATGTCCAGTTATCCTCGGCTGGAGATCAACCTCTTCCAAAAACAGTCTACAAAGGGAAGAAATGTAGTCCGAACCCAAAATAGAGATAAATTAGAAACAAAAAAACCAACACAAACCACGCTGAAGTAAATTAACACAATAGGCCAGGATAATAAATTGCAGACTTTCAAAAGACAACAACGCACACAGAGTTGGGAGAACACCAAAACCCAGAGAAGCCTCGACAAAGATAATGCATGCTTTGCTTCCAGCAAGGTGCTGTGTGCAAACGCCCTTATATCCTATTCTCCCAGCTGCAGCTAATGAAAGGGATCAGAGCCCTTTTCTCTCCCATAAGCCATGTTGCTCCGTTCTCCATTCCTCCCTACGTGCCCTAGGATGAAGAGGGGGGTGGCCCTTGGTCTTTCTCTGAATGCCCAGCTGGACTGCCCTTCCCCCGTTTCCTCCACAGCTAATGGAGCCACACTCCCACTCCATCAGCTACTCAATCTACCCCTCAGAATCAGACTCCAACAAGGGCATGACAGCCACCTCTGTGGACAAGGATCCTAAAAAGGCATCCAAGGAAAACCATTAAAAGGAGAACATTTGTAGGTCAGGGTTCAAATGAGGGGCCCGCCGTGCTCTCTTAAGCTTGCTTGTTTCCTTGCAGACGTTTCATTACCATATTAGGTAACCTCATCCGTGCTAGGAAAAACAATGAATCTACCGGCGTGCAAATGAAAATGCCACTTGCTGTTTTTAACCCAGGGTCCTAAATGAGTTACAAAGGACACCCCCCACCCCGAAGCAGGGGGCTTGATCCTGCCTTCCTCCATCCCAAGGAGCATGAGAAAGGAGGGATTGCAATGCTCATAATACCCAGCAAACATCGCTAGCGAAAGGTAAGACTAGACAAAAAAAAACAAAAAACCACCAACCTTCCGCAGATAAATCAGGTGTGAAATTTGGACCAGACTTTCATTCTATTTAGTTTCCACCCATGAGAAAGCTTCAATACAGGGGAGTCCCTCAACTTATAACTATTCGTTTAAGTGATTGTTCAAAGTTACACCAGTGCTGGAAAAGTTTTTGAGACTTATGACCGTTGCAACACTCCCGTGGTCATGTGATCAAAATTCAGACCCTTGGCCCCTGACTCGACTTTACAATGGTTGCAGTGTCTTGGTGTTATGTGATCCTCTTTTACGACCACCTGACTAGCGAAGAAGTCCGTGCAGGAAGCCAAGACTTGTTTAAATAACCGTGTTTCTGACTTAACAATGGCAATTAGGATCATCAATCCTTCCATTCCCACATCGTCCATCCAGAGCTGAAGAAGCTGCTTGGAGGAGAAGCGAAACGGCTTTGAAAGAAAAACTAAAAAGTCTAGTTGCCTCTCAGGGGGGTGGAAAAACCCACACCTTTGGGACAATCAATGACCTGGAGCAGGGGTCGCCAACCTTTTGGACCTCAGAGACCACCAAACTCATAATTTTAAATCTTATAGAACAGAGACCCTGGGAAAATCCCCCCCAAAAAAAGTCTGCAGGAAAATTCCCCATCCCGTTTTCCTACCGATCGATCATTCTTTATTTGGGATCACAGGATATCATCTCCAGCTCCGTTCTCAGGGGGAGAAAGAGAGAGAGAGACTTTTGGCTTCGTGCAAAGAAAGCAGCAGAAATCTTTCTTTCTCTCCCCCAAACTCTTCCAGAAATCAGTCTTTATGAGACTTATCACGTCGGCGCAGCCTCTTGGAGCAGGAGGCCTTGAAGGGTCCCAAGGACTCATTTCTGGTGGAGTTTGGGGGAGAGAAAGAAAGACTTCTGCTGCTTTCCTTGTGTGCAGCTAAAAGCAGAAAAAAGCGGAAAGAAGCAACCCGGTGGCCAGGTGAGGTGCGTGGGGCAAGTGGGACAAGTTCCCCCCCTCCGCCCTTCTCCCTCTCCCCTCACTACCTTGTGTTAGGCGCAATGCAAGCAATCCAAGCCTTGTGTTCCCGCAGGCCATGTGGGCAGCGCAGCCTTGTGTCCCCGTGCAGCCTGGATGAATTGCTTTGGGGGTGACATTTCTCTGTGGACCACCAAAAAGTTCTCACGGGCTACCAGTGGTCCCCGGCCCACTGGTTGGCAACCACTGACCTGGAGGACTGAGAACCTCCCTAGGCAGGTGGCAAGAAAGTCCAATGGAACAAAACTCGCTTAACCAATTCTCATTTAACACACACACACACAACACACACACACACACAAATCTGGGGCTCCATGGTGGTCGTTAAGTCGAGGACTCACCATATTAATTTTCAGGGATGGGATTGTTATATAGCCAGTTTTTGTCATCGTCTCTGCCTTGTAATTCTCTTCCAAACAGAAAATTTAAATGGGAGGAGGGGATTTAAATCTGCAACCAGACAGATTGCAAGTGATCCTTGACACCCTTCCAGTGTCTCTGCCTCCCCTCCCTTCCCTCTAAATCTCTTCAGACCTCTGTTCAATCTACTGCAACCGGCTACTCAACCCCCCCAACCCGACTTCCTTGTTCCTGCCTCACCCACCAGGAATTATCTCGGCTGAAAACCCGAGGTTGACCTAATTGTTTACATCTCACCCAGATCCATTTGGGGGCAGTATCTTCCCCCACTTTACCACCCCACCTCTGCCTTGAACCGGGGTGGCCTCTGCGCTGCTCCTGTTGAATTGCAGGCCAGAAAGATCCTTGCATTACAGAAGTAGCCCCTCGGCTTATGGCCACGATTTCTGTGGCTAAACAAAACAAGCAAGTTTTGCCCCATGATATGACCTCTCTTGCCACCGTTATTAAGTGAATTGCTGCCATTGTTCAAGTTGCTAAGTGAATCTGGCGTCCCCGTTTTGGCTTTTCCTTGGCAGAAGCTCTCAAAAGATCTGATCCCAGGAACACTAAAACCGTCATAAATACAAAGCAGATTTACCAATGGAGCCCATTAAATGGCTCGTGTGATCTGCTGTTGGAGGGCAGGGAGAAGTGGAGGTGATATTATTATTATTGTTGTTGTTGTTATTATATTGTTATTATATTGTTATTGTTATTATTCACTAAGAAAGGATTTTTCAAAATGACCACCAGAGCACTAGTATTCCCTATATTATTATTACTAACATGCTCTGATGCTAAGGAGTTCTACTCCCTTTCCCCACCTGAAAAGAAATATGTTCCAAATGCAAAACACAAGCAGAGGAGTTTGTTTCACAGCAGCAACCAGCTTTAGTACAGAACAGTTGAGCTAAGCCATGCCCAGGCTCCTTGCTGTCTCCTTGCTCCCAGAGCAAATAGTTTCGGTTTCCAAACAGCCCTCTCCCACAGGACACTAGCCAGATGAATACCGATGGCTGCTGGTAGACAGAGGCACAATTTTTTCTCCCTTATTTTCCTCCCCAAAAACTAAGCCGACCACATAGTTTTGTAGCAAAGCACAGGGATGGAGCTAGTTATATTTGATTCTTTTTTATTAGCTTTATTGTTTTAAAATGAGGTTTTATATTCCGTAAGCCGCCTTGGAGTTGCCATGTGCGAATAGGCAGCAATATATAAATTTAGTAAATAAATAACATAAAATCTGAATTTTTGATCTGGTGAGCAAGCAGGTGCTGCAGCTATCATGTAAAAAATGACCATAAGTCCCCTTTTTTTTTTTTTCCATTGCTGCTATAACTTCAGGCCGTCACTCAATGAGTGGTTGTAAGACAAGGATTACCTATCCTCTTAATTTGACCTCTCTAGAAGGAGTGCGATACAAATCCAAGCAAGCTGGCTGATGCGTGGTTTAAGGCACTGAACGCGTGTAGTGTGAACAGCTGCCCCTTCCTGCTCTTCTCCCAAAGAGGAATTGCGAGGTAGACTGCTACAACCTAGGGAAGCTTCATTGATCTAAACAGCCCTAATAACAGCAGAGGTGACCTTGTCTCTTCCGGATGTTTAGAGCTGCAACACATCCACCGCAAGCATCAAGCATCATCTGGATGGTATATGGTTGCTTAAAAACCACCATATGCCATGTGAATCGGTCCCATACTTTATGGCCAGGTATATTATTTGGGATAAAAATGCCCCCCCCCACTTCCCATATGCAAGCAAAATACCCTCCAAATGCTGCTTTGTTCTACCTGTCGGTAGTATGTTGAGATTCTCTGTCATCCAGGTCATAGTTGTCCCAAAGATCCTTTTTTCAGGAGGCAATTGGACTTGTATTGTATTTTTTTTTTCTTTTTAAGATATTTTGCTTCTCACCCAAGAAGCTGCTTTAGCTCTGACTGGATGGTGGAAAATGGAAGGATTTATATTCCTTGCAGACAGCTGGTCATTTGCATCCTTTTTAGAGGGTGGTTGAGGCCACTTGGAGGTTTATCTGTGTCCTCAGGGTCACCTGAGTAGTGCCATTTTTGTTGTCTGCAATCCTCCCCCCCCCCTCTGGAAATCCATTCCTCCTCCCACACCATTCGAAGGGCGTCCATCCCAAATTGTATAGCTAAAAGTCTGTAGAGATTCCCAGTCATCCACATCATGGTTGTCCCAAATCAGGAATCAGGAGCACTAACTCGGGTGACCCTGAGGACACCGCCAAGTGGCCTCAAGGACCCTCCCAAAGGATGCAAATGACCAGCTGCCTGCAAGGAATATCAATCCTTCCATTCCCCACCATCCAGTCAGAGCCGAAGAAGCTTCTTGGATGAGAAGCAAAACGCCTTCAAAAAGAAGAAAACCAGAAAGTCCAATTGCTTCTTGAAAAAACAAAAACAAAAAAAGCACATTTGGGACAACTATGAACCTCAACAGACTTTTGAACTTCCAAATTTAATGGGTTGGTCTGATGGGTAAAAATCCAGCCAGGTGGTGAATTTTATCACTCCTTGGGATAAAAACCAGGAGATCGGGAGCTCGAGTGTTGGCTTGGACATGGAAGCTCCATGGGTGACGGTGAGGTATTTACAGATCGATTTAGAATTCAGGGTTTTTAATTTTTCTTGATTTGGAAGGAGGTGGAGTTCCCTATATGCCACCTTTTTCTCCAGGAGAAGCCAGCCTCAACTTCCTTAGACAGTTGGCGCGGCTTAAGGGGCCGCCAGATTCCGCATCTCCCCCTCCCCAAGGGGAGGTAGGGTGGAAAGTCCCACGCTCTAACCACTACACCTCCCCCCCCCCGGTCCTTCCCTAAAGCCGGCGTTTCCGGAGCCGATGATGCCGCTTCCAAGCTTCTCCACCCCCCGTGCGCCCCACGCCTTCGGATCTCGCGCGGTGCAAGCCAACAAGCGGCCCCGACTTTTCTCCAGGGCTCGTCCGGCGTCACGCGTGGAATCGCCCTCGCGCGAGCAAAAGCGCCTCCTCTTCCTCCGAAAAACCAGAATGGAGGCTTGCATTGCAGCCCCGGCGACGGCTTGCAAAGTCCCGCGGAGCTTTCGCCTTGGTTGCAAGATGAAGACACGCCAGCGGGCCGGCTTAAGGCAAGAGTGCGAGCGGCCGGAGCTGCTGCTACCGCTGCTGCCGCCTCCTCTCCTTCCCTCGCCGGCCTACTTGCCAGCCAGCCAGCCAGCCAGCCAGGTGGTGCTGCCGCACAACTCCGCAGGAGCAGCTCCGGGGAAACGGAACGAAAAGAGGCCGGCGTGGGAGGCAAAGGACTCCGCGCCGCTCGCCCTACACGCGTTCCCAGCCACCCACCGCCACCTTCCCCAACACGCGGGTTCTAGGGGGAGGGGGGGCTTCACACGTGCTTGCTCAGCCAGCCCCAGCGGCCTCTCGGCTGCTGCAAAAGCAAAGGAGTGAGGAAACCCTGCGTCCTGCCCGCCACTTTTCGCGTGTGGGTTGCAGTTGCGTGGGTGGCAGCGGGCATCAAAGTGACCCATTCGGAAGACCACCAAACCCCTCCTGCCCTTTGGCCCCAGCTGTGCGGATCAGCTCTCCACCTCCCTTTCCCCAAACCCGGTTCTTCCTGTCTTCAGGCCCGCCTTGGCCGCTTTAATCCATTATACACGTGTCACCCCTTGCAAAAAAAAAAGGGGGGGGTTTCAAACGTGCACGTACACCGGCCTCCAAGACGTGGTGGTGGTGGTGGAATGGAAGAGTTGCAAGGGCCTAAGCCCCATGCTGGGGTGTGGGGCGGGTGGGAGGAGTGGATATCCCCGGGGCGCCTGCCGATCGTTGCGGCCACTTCCGGGCTGAGGCTGTGGGAAGGCGAGGAAATCGCAACCGAGCAGCCCTCGTGCGTCGATCGGGCTCGGCCCGGATGGAGGGTGGGGGGAACCGAACGCGTGTTTGCTTTCCTCCCAGGACGAATCCGGCAAGGCTCGAGCGACGCGCCCGAGTTTGGAAGTCAGCGGCAGCCTCTCTCCTCTCTCTCTCTTTGCCCTGCTAGCAGAGAAGGTTGAACGTGTGAAACCGACCCGGGTCTCACTAGGGTCCGGGAGGGGGAAATATAAAATATTCATGCATATGAATATTTATATTCAAAACAAAACACAAAAGTCATTTGCAAGTGTCAGAGTTAGAGGGACGAGGCTGCGCCGGCTGTCCTAAATCCAGACGACCCGACGTGCATGCAATTGGTTTTTTTTTTTTTAAAAAATGATGATTGTATGCTTTGTAATGATGAATTTCTAGAGCAGAGGGGTGAGGTGGGGGAATATAAATATTCGTGCATATGTAAATAAACCCCGCTAATAAATAAATGAAAAAGGAGGAAGCGGATGCAAGGGTTTGAGTTTTTTTTTTTTTAAAAAAAGAGCTGCATCTAAGAGTCGGCTATCTCTTTGGAGTTGTCCTTGGCCCTTAATGGGTTGTATGAACGGGAGATGTTTGTAGAACTGCTTGTGCGCTTGGCAAGAGCTTTCCTACCTGGCTGGAGGGACACAGGTTGTCTGGAAGGTAGGGAGAGGATGACCCAGGAAAGTAAAAGCAAAGGCCAAGCATTTCTGGCCTTGTGGTATGGTGGTGTTGCATGCTGGCATCAACCCAGTTCAACCCCGTGAGATGTCTACATCCCTCCCAAAACATTCTGGCTGGACCGTACAATTTATCTTTTTTTCTAACTTCTTTGCAAAAATATTCTCAAGCTTTTAAGCCTTTAAGAAAATGGGATTGCTGTTTTAGGAAGAGAAGAAATATATGCATGCATAACACATATACGTTGCTTATTTTTGCTGGTTATGATGACCACAAGGGGAAAAAAAATCTAAAAAAAATCAAATCAGATTTAACACCATATCATCCTTGTTGCTATAAAGGTCTGGACTAGGAAATTACGAATGAGAGAATCTGAAGTTTTTCTCCCTTTTTTCCCTTCCAAATTGGGCATGCTTGAAGAAGGACAGGGAATTATCTAGTTAGGGGTCATATTTCCTGTGCCTCTGTTTGAGAACTGGTGCTGGTTTTCTGAGACCTTCTCCTTCTAAACTTCATGCCTTTCCCATTTGTAGCCAAAAGAGCTATGGGTGGCAGCCATCTTCCCAAATAGTCTGGAAACACTATTTAAGTATTACTAATTCCTTTCCTTAATCTGGTGCCTCCTGGTGTGTTGGTCTCACTTTCCAACATCCTCCAGTTCGATAACTCTAATCGTTAAAGATGATAACTATGGCCAAACACACCTGGAAGGCCACTGGCTAGAAAAGGGAGTTTGGATTGGATTGAACAGTTTATTTGGCTCAGCGTGGTTAGACACACAAGGAAGTTGTCTTTGGTACAGAAGCACCAGGCATATATGCAAAGCAACAGAATTATTATTATTATTCTTCATTGCACAGTCAGCCAGATGTTCAGACTGGGTTTGGCATATTTTGTCTGCCTCTCGAGTACTTACCAAGGACCTGGGATAGGCAAACCTGGATGATGGTGTTACAGATATCATCACAAGATGGAACCAGTTCCAAGTAAAGTCGCCTTTTGTAATTGGCTGATGGCAAATTTATTATAATTATATACTTTATTCATTAAACATGAAATTCAGTCAACTGAACATTCAAAAATGCATCACAAATCTTATTGACTGGCATTGATGGTTGATATGGGTTGTTGTTATTATTATTATTATTATTATTATTATTATTATTATTATTATTAATTTCTTTTATTAATTAAACATGAAACTCAGTCAACTGAACATTTAAAATTGTATCACATTGACTGGCATTGATGGTTGATATGGGTTGTTGCCAGGATCCTATGTATCGACCAAGTATCTTCTTAAATAAATTATTTAATTTTTAAATTATTATGATTATGATTATTTTACTTCATTAGAAACCAAAGTTATTTTTGGTCATAATTTTTGACCCTAAAAACTGTATGTCAAATCTTCTCAAGACCTTAAGCTAAAATAATTGAGAAGTCATCCACAGTCTGTTGGGTGATAATATCCAGGGTGTTTTATGTTGACCTTCAAAGTGGCATGCAAACTTGGAAAACAGGGTTCAAACTTCTAATAGCTGTGCTCAAGCATGTGTGAACATAACCCCCAAGTCATTATTTGGGTGTTATCATCTTTAACTTCCATAAAATTATATTTCAAGAGAAATCAGTAACGAATATATAATTTTTCAAAGTTTATTCAGTCTGTTTTCCAGGCACAAGATTAACTTCAGACATGCAACAATGATTTTGTTATTAATTTTTCTGTTTCTGGATTGGTTCAAGAAAATTTAGAAGCTTCTTTCTGTATTGTCTTTGTAGAGAAGACTGAATGTGGATTTTCCAACATGAGATTCTTAACCAAGAGTAGAGGCCACAACTCCAGGTGACTTTAGGAAGTAGTGTTTTGAAGAAGGAATACTCCAGTCAGAGGCCAGATTCTTCTTTCTTAACTTCTCCATGAGCACATGAGGTTCCACCAGACCTGTCCATCTAATAGTTCATCACTAACCACATTAACCTTCTCCAAGTTTGTGTGTTGACCAAGAGTATAACATGTAGGAACTTTTCAAACCCCAGTCAAAGGATGTGCAAATAAGACTCCCTTATTTTTTTTGTCCACTATGACAACCATGTTAGATGGGCACAGCTGAGAACAAGTGAGCCAAAATGACTCAGAAACCTCCATGCTCAGGTAGAGTCCAGTACCTTAAGTCACTTACGCTGTATTGTAGACCTTATTGGCTCTACAGACCTGTAGAGGACTGCTTGCTTCTTCTGATCTTGCCTTTATTACACCCTCAACTGGAATTCAGGGCAGCCCACAATGGATGATGGGGTCTTGTAGGCCTTCAAAAGAAGAGCAGACTGCCCTCGCATTATAGGATAAATGCTCTCTGAACTTTTAGGAGAACCTAAGATAAATTCTTCTGTAGACGAGATGGGCAGCACATAAATCCAAATAAATAAATTCAATAAGGGAAGCGATTTTGCAGGAAAGTATCCTCCACAGTATATTTTTCCAGATGCTCCTGAGAGACATTTGTGGATTATGGTTTATCTCTGGAGTTTCCTGCATGGGATAGGAAGTGGATATATATATATATACATTTATATTCCTTTTCTTTTTTGTCAAGAATCTTGCCAGGTCATTGTCCACAATTCCATTAAAGTCTCCCATCATAATTATATTAACATAGTCCAGTCCAGTTATTTTCATGTGTAATTTTTTATAGAATTCTTCTTGTTTATCATTCAGAGCGTAAATTGCAATCAAGAGTATTTTTATATTGTTGTCCATTATTTCCACCATTAATACTCTTCCGTCTTCATCAGTATAAATCAATTTTGCTGGGATGGTCTCTCAACATAAAGTATGAATGATTAAAAGTATAGTCAAATGATTTTCTAAAAGCAATATTAGGATATATAAGTTTGGATTGATAGTATGAGCTATTATGTAATATAACTAATTGAGACTATGAAATGAATGCACAAAACTGATGAACCAAACCAACACACTGTATGTATATAAGAGAGTTGATGTTTTTATGTTTTGTTTGTAGAAAATCAATAAAATAGTTTGTTTGTTTTTTTAAAAAAAGAATCTTGCCAGGTCTAGTTCACACAGCACATTGGATAGTTCAGAGGTGGAAAGCAACCAATGTTTATCCACCCCCCTTTTAAAATATGTGTGTGTGTGTGTGTAGACAGACAGACAGATAGATAGATTGCATGAAAGTCGTCGTAATCAGTAAGTCAAGTTGTGGACTAACCTGCTAAATGAATTTTGCACATTTTGCAGATGTGATGCAAAACTAAATGCCTTATTAAAACCACAGAATGAATCATTCTGAGTCCCGCTTACATTTGTGGTCTTAAGGAGCTGAAATTCAACAGATGCAGTTTTTAACCTGACGGCAACAGTTTCAAGACAATCCCAGTTGAATTTCTATCTCAGGCCATGGCTAAAGGCCCAGCAGTCTGACCTTCTCCTGGGAGAGCAGCCGAAAATATATTGGGGTCCCGCAATAGATGAAAACATCTTTTTGCATATGTTCTCAACAACTATGGTTATAACAACCATAGTTATCCTGATCAACTCACCTTGGCCAAGCAGTGCACCTTGCGGTACAAGGAGATATTTAACTTGGAAATAAGGAGAAACTTTCTGACAGTGAGAACAATCAACCAATGGAACAGAAGTTGCCCTCGGAAGTTGTGGGAGTGCCATCACTTGAGATCTTCAAGAAGAGATTGGACTGCTGTTTGTCAGAAATGATGTAGGGTCTCCCGCTTGGGCAGGGGGTTGGACTAGATGACCTATAAGGTCCCTTCCAACTCTGCTAATCTGTTAAATCTGAATGAATGTATTAATCCTCGGCCCTTAATGATGCTGTTTATGTGGCACTTGGAAATTCAATCCAATTTTCTCCATTATCGCACACTCTGGCAGGTAAATAGGAAGTAAGTTCACCTGCAGAATCACTTGTCATTAGTTGCTAAAGCAAGAATGGGTGAAAGCAAGAATTGAACCTCTTAGATGGCCTTAAGGGCAGGTTGTCCGAAGTCCCCCGTGCTAATTGCAAACTCTTTCTGCAAGTCATCCATTTAGTTATCTGAATGCCTGCTGGGCGGGAGGTATCAAGAGGAAAATTAGATGCCAAAAGGAATGTCCAAAAGACAATGGGAAGGGGACAGGAAGCGTGAAGGATAAAGGGATTTTTTAATTCATTTTGATTCCACTGCTTGCTTCAGCACAGTTCATGGATGCAGAGGTTTGCTCCTTCCCCATAATTATTATTTATTTCGTTCAGTTTGTCAAGCATGTATGAGAAAACAAATCTAAGTATGAACACAACATATAAACATATAAGTATAAACAGGTATAAGTATGCATAATAAATGAGTATGAATAAATGGGAAGATTAGGGCAGGGACAGTAGGCATGCTGGTGCACACACCCCATCCAGGAAGGATTGGCCTGAATCAGACAAGGTTGCCAATGTTACGGATGACCCATAGCAGTAACTAGCAATGGGTGAAGCCTCTTTTGTACCCTATGGACACCAGCTTATTGTGTTGTGATTATAAAAAGGCTGGCAGAATCTTGGTTAGGGGTGGCCATGGTTTGATTGTTGGGAGGCCAAGTAGCCCAAGCATGTTCTTCTGTATCTCACAGGGGGAGCTTGGCCAAGGAGAAGCCCACCCAGAGAAGACAACCTGGAGAAGGTAACCACCACCACCACCCACCACCACCACCCAAAAAAACCCCTCAGCCTGGTTCCCTCTTGGGTGCCACACTGGAGTGGGAGGGAAATTCTCGTTTGTTTGTTTTAAAGGCCTTTCCTACTCTTTTGAGATTTCAACTTCTGACAACTCTTCCCCGCTCATCCTTCCGGCTTTGTCACCTCGCGTCCCTCCGAGAATGACATCCCACTCATTGGAGTAAATCTTTCTCCCCATATATACCCCCAAACCCCGCCCTCCCGCCTCCCCCTTTAATCTTTAAGGCGGGGGGGGGGGTTTAGGAGAATAAAATTAGGGTTTTAGTTTTTAAATGTGCATTTCCATCGACGACGCGACAGGGAAGACCACGGGTCTAGCTTTCTGCCTTGGAACCCGGCTTAGCAACGATTCCCTGGTCCCGGTCGGGGGATGATGGGAGCGGTAGTCCAGGGTGGTCTCCAAAAAGCACCGGCTGGGCGGGCTGGAAGGACAGTCGGACGAGCACCTGGGACGCAGGGAAAGAAGGCTGGTGGTCTCTCCAGCCGCTTCTTCTTCTCCTGCTCGCCCCCTTTCCCTCCCCCGCCCCCGCTCCTCCCCTTCCCCGAGCGGTGTGTGTAACTTGAGAACTAGCACCTTGGCTTCTTTCTTTTAACTCTTCCCGGCCGTCCTTTTGTTCTCCGCTCCGGCTGCAAGGAGCGGTTTGCCCACCGGGGGTCGTCCCCCCCCCTCCCACCCCCATCCCGGGGGAGAAGAGGAGGGGGGGGAAAACTCGGGAGAACTTGGCTGGCTGACCCTCCGGGCTGGAGTCCTGTCCCGTCCACCCCCCGCCACACACACACTCCCGGCCCCCCTTGGCTGCTTTGAGAGTGCCCAACCCAGCCCAACCTTCCTTTAGTTGGCAGCCGAGGAATGAGGGGTGGGAAAAGGTGGAAGCCTCCCTCCCCCAAACACACACACACACACCCGCTCCCCGGGCTGCCCCGCCGCGCTTCCCTTGACCCCCCCTCCCCCCTCTCCGCTCGCCCTCCTTTTCACACGTTGGCCTCGGTCCGCAGACCCCTCCCCGAGCCGCCCGTCCCCCGATCTCCCACAATCCTTTCCCCGAAAGCCAATCGCGCGGAGCTTGCTTGCGTACCAGGCTTGCCAGAAAACTCCGCCTCCTTCCCGCTTCGTAGCTCCGGAGCCTTTCTCGTTCCAGGATGCCGCGGAGGAGCCCGGCGGAGCTGCTGGCCGGAGAGGAGGAGGAAGAGGAGGAGAAGAAGGAGGAGGAGGAGGAAGCGCCGCCGCGGCCGGCCGATGTCAGCGCCAGCCGAGCCTGAGAGAAGGCACGTGTTGGCCTTGGCCAGGTGAGACAACTCCCCCCACCTCTCCGCGCTCGCTTGCGGCTCCCCTTGACCCAGCCCCGCGCCGGCATCGCTTCGGCTCCGGACCCCTCCTGGCTCCGTCCTTCCTTTCCCCCACCAGCCGAGCCCGGCCAACTTTGGGGTGGGTGGGGGTGGGGGAAGAAAAGTTTCCGGACATGGGGGGGGGGCGACCCGCCGGGTAGAACCCAGAGATTTCACCCCTTCGCCTTCTGTCGCACGTCGCGCTAAACCGGGGTTTCTTAAGCCGTGATTTGGAATGGGGAAACTAAGGCACGATTGGCTGAGCTCTAGGGGACATACGCCGGAACCCGCTCTGGCCGAGTTCACGCAAACCAACAAGGCAACATCCGAAGCGTCTGTTTGTTTGTTTGTTTACGGTGTCTGGACGGGGATCGCGGAGTGGGGCTTGAGCATGGCTTCTGGCGATCGCCCTTCGACTTGTAGACCGCTTCGCGGGGCTTTTACAGCCCTTCTCTAAGCGGTGTACAGAGTCAGCCTATTATTGCAGTCCCCTCCACCCCCAAACACACACAATCTGGGGGCCTCGTTTTACCAACCTAGGAAAGACTGAAGGCTGAGTCAACTCCAGTAGCACTTAGACTTGTATACCTCTTTGCAGCCCTTCTCTAAGCGGTTTATAAAGTCAGGCTCTTGCCCCTAACAATCTGGATGTTCGTTTTAGCTGGCAGTGGGCAGAGTCAGCCTGCAAAACTGTATTCTAACCACTGGGAAGGAAGGAAGGAAGGAAGGAAGGAAGGAAGGGCAATAGCACTTAGACTTATATACCACTTCACAGTGCTTTACAGCCCTCTCTAAGCGGTTTACAGAATCAGCCCCCAACTATCTGGATCCTCATTTGACCCACCTCGGAAGGATGGAAGGCTGAGTGGATACCAATAGCACTTAGACTTATATACCCCTTTACAGCCCTTCTCTCAGCCCTTTGGTTTATAGAGTCGGCCTCTTGTCCCCAACTATCTGGGTAAACACGAGAAGCTGGAGAATGGAGGGGTGCCTTTCTAAGTTATAGCCTGTGGCAGCCAAATATGATCCCCCCCACCCTGCCTCCTGGGAAGTAAAACTCAGTTAACCATATATAGATTAACAGAGTTGGAAAGGACCTTGTAGGTCATCTAGTCCAACCCCCGGCCCAAGCAGGAGACCCTACACCATTTCTGACAGATGGCAGTCCAATCTCTTCTTGAAAGCCTCCAGGGATGAAGCTCCCACAACTTCCGAAGGCAACTTCCAGAGAGATGTGGTTTTGTTTTTGTTTTTTTTTAAAGTGTGTATTAGGATTGCAGCTTGCCCAGGGGAAGCCTGCTGGGTTTTAGGAGGGAATAACCCCCCCACACACACACACACCTTGGGCTCTTTCCCCTTTGTTTTTTTTTGGGGGGGGGCAGGGGAAACAAAGGCATTTGGAGACCAGTTATAGTATGCGCAGAGTGGCCCGTTTTGTTTAACTTTGAACGTTTCACTCTGCCCTGGCTGGGATAAAGGCTTGTGTTTTCATTCCTGACTCTGGGTACGAAAATGCAAGTAGGGTCAAAAAAAAAAAGAGACAGAGAGACACACAGAGAGAGGCAGAGACAGACAGACAGACAGACAGACAGACACCCCAACAGGAAGCAGGGCCTGTCAAAAGCAGCCAGCTTTTCCCCAGATCCTGCTTCAAAGGCTTTTACGGAGTTCAGGGGGGCTTCTAAACAAAACTGACCTTCCCCTGGGAGAAGCAAGTTGAGGACCACCACCGAGAAGGCCTCTTTGTCTTGTCCCTGCAGATGTACCTTGATTTACCCCAAGGCCA
Organism: Hydrophis major; assembly: GCA_033807585.1. Lineage (NCBI taxonomy): Eukaryota > Metazoa > Chordata > Lepidosauria > Squamata > Elapidae > Hydrophis > Hydrophis major. Next base: position 12,300,879 of record CM066335.1, on the reverse strand, counting down.
ACTCCAGCCTGGAGAGGTTTCTCAGTCAGTGAGACAGTTTTCTTTTCAGGCGTTGTCTCCCAGAGGGGCTGTGACTGACTGACACAATAGTGTCGGAAGGGATCTTGAAGGTCTTCTAGTCCAACCCCCTGCCCGAGTAGGGGACCCTGTGCCATTCCACACAAAGGGCTGCCCAATCTTTCCTTTGAAACCTCCAGGGATGGCCCAGCAACCACAACTTCTGATGAATGGTTCTCACTGGCAGGAATTTTTTCCTAGGTTGCGCCTCTCCTCAATCACTTTCCATCCGTTGCTTCTTGTCCTGCCTTCAGGTGCTTTGGACAATAGGTGGACCCCTTCTTCTCTGGGGCAGCCCCTCAAATATCGGAAGACTGCTTTCCTGTCACCCCAATTCTTCTTTTCATGAGACTAGAGGCATCCCGTTCCTGCAGCTATTCATCTGCAGCGGTGCTGAGAAAGTCATCCAGGTTAGACAAGCGTAAACAACCACTGGAAGACTCGGCATGGGGGCTTCCAGGCCAGATGTAGGTACCCCCCCCCCATTCCCTTTAACCTGCATGTCCACAGCCACCTGGTTAATTTCTCCTTTTAATAATCATAAAGCCAGCAGCATCCTGTTGCTCAAATGGCAGACATAACCATTGGCTTCCTTTTCAATCCAATCTACCGCCTGCCTGAGCCTCATTTTATTTATTTATTTGATTTATATTGCTGCCTATTCGCCCATGGCGACTCAAGGGTATAATTTTCCCCCCAGGGGTAAAGCTAGCCAGGAGAGAGAAGGGACATCACTCACAGATTTATTTAAATCAATGGCCACCCAACTTTTTGGGCACCAGGGACCGGTTCCAGGGAGAGAGATTTTTTTTTCCCAAGGACCAGTTTGCTGGCCTGTGTCAGGAAATGAAACTCACCTGTGTGATCTCTTCTTCTTCTTCTTCTTCTTCTTCTTCTTCTTCTTCTTCTTCTTCTTCTTCTTCTTCTTCTTCTTCTTCTTCTTCTTCTTCTTCTTCTTCTTCTTCTTCTTCTTCTTCTTCTTCTTCTTCTTCTTCTCCTCCTCCTCCTCCTCCTCCTCCTCCTCCTCCTCCTCCTCTGTTCACTCAGGTAAGGGTGGGCGATGCCAGTGACTGCTAGTGAACTGAAACAGGCGTGCAAATGAAGAGCCTTGAACGACAGGGATAAATCACTCCCAGACCATCATATATGGTCGCCACGAAGAAGGCGGGGTTATAAGTACAAAAGAAGTACATTCAAAGGGCGAAGGAATGTTGGGGAAGAAGTCTGGAAAATGGGGCTTATGAGAAAATTAGATTGCGTGTCTCGGTAGCATCCTGGCCTCCGCATGGAGATCTGTAATGGAATTGAAGCTGCAAGGAAGCATAGAGCTTTAAAGCATGGAGCTTTAATGCATTTCTATCGCCATAATTCCCTGGCTGGCTGGGGAATTCTGGGAGTTGAAATCCACACATCTGAAAGTGGTCCAGGGTTGAGAAAAACTGATACAGAGGCTGGTACCAGTTATTTAGTACTTAGTGATTCATGCCAGCTCTGTTTTCCCAGGCCAAATATATTCAGCGATTGAGGTCTGGAGTTCAAATCCCTAACTCTAGTCCTAACTCAAGTATACAGTTCAAATCCCTCCCTTCGGTCAAATTACATAACTTCCCAAGATTGTTAGAAGATCTAAAATAAGAGGAGGAAGGAGGGAATGATTGAAATAAAACCAATAAATAAATACACTGGAATTTTCATTCCAAGGCTGCTTTGCCTACATATGACAAGTAACCAACCTTCCAAGGAAAATAGGGGGGAAATTGACAAACTACTGATGAATCCCAAACTTTCATGGAAATACCATTTCTGTTTGGTTCTTCTGTTAGCACTCTAACCTTTCATAACTCTGTGATCTCCAGACATGATGGGTTACAACTCCCATCATCCTAGACTTCTACCCCAGGTGGAAGGGGAGGATGGATGCTGCACTCCAACTTATCTGAAAGGCACAACTGTATAGACTAGGTGAGTTTGTGTAGGTCTCTGATCTATTATCCTTAGCATTTGTTCAAACTCATCAAAAGAATTGTTCATATGCAGGAATGTCTTTTCCCAATTAATATCTTTTGTTAATGCCCTGCTTGCAATCTCCATACTGTAGTTTTCAGGCATTATTGATATTGGTTACATGCTACTTTTTTATTTTGGAAAAGAAAAGCAATATGAAACTACTTTTTAAAAAACAAAAGTTCCAGCAATGTGCTTCTCTATAATATTATAGTAATATTAAAGAATTTAGGACAGGCTAACCCCAAATGCTAAAGGGATTCTTATCTATTGTATTTTCTTATAACATGCAGGCATCTGTTTGCCATCAGAATAAATGGACAAATTCAGTTGACAATCTTATTCGGGTTGAAAAATTCTTCCCTATTCACTGGGCAGCAGACAGAATGTGAAAGAATTGGGGTTTTTTTTTTCTGAATGTGAAAAATAGTTACCTTGTACAGAGAAAGGACTACATCTCTTACACGAGTGCTGGGGCAATATTTTATTAAATTAACTCAAAGTTCACACAAACTTTTCATGATTAAAGGAGCAAAGCAAAGCAAAATCCAGTTCTGGTACAAAATCAGATTAATGTGTCTTTCCTTTTAGCGATTGAGAATGACATTTTTTAGTGTGTAATTTCCTTCTCAGAAGAAGAGTGTCCGTCTCCCCCACAACATGCTGGCCTATTGTGGCAACACTGGCCAGATTTGCCCAGTGAAGTGCAAAATAGCTTACCATATTTTAACATGTTGTGCGAAACTAATCCCAGATTCAAAGTCGCACTTTATTTTGTGGGGTCCCTAGGTGTCATCCAGCCATTGTTTCCCCCCCCCCCGCCCAGTTTTCACCCAGAATGGCTGTTTGCGTGAATACAAAATAAGAAAACCATTGCAAATCTCACATTCATTTCCCAGAGGAAACACCACTTATAAACATTGTGTTTATAAACGGTGTTTCCTCTTTTATTTAAAATGTCAGGCATCACATTGGCAACACAGCTCCCATATTTTAAAATATGAAGAATTAATTCAGACTTACTACTCAGAAATCAAAGCATCCTCAAATAATGTTAAAACACTTGCTAAAGAGAGTCTGATCTGATCTTCAGAAGAAGTAAAATGCTGAATTAATTTGTCCCACAGAGTGGTAGAAACCAGGCATGAGATTCTACCAGTTCAAACCTATTTGCTAGAACAGATTGTTAACATTCTAAGCAGTTTGGAGAACTGGTTGTTAGAAGAAATTACTGGCCTAATCCTGTAAGGAAGGCAGGAAGGAAACATTCTGGTGTTGCTTACAGAAACTATCTCTCCATCAACTCTTACTACATTCTTGGCAGGACTAGACTTCCTGTCTCAGGAACTTCTCTGGAGGTTTTTTTTCCTCCTTTGCTGGTACTTTGCTTGTGTGGAGTGACCATTCAAAGTTACAATGGCATTGAAAAAAGTGACTTATGACCCTTTTTCACACTTACGACTGTTGCAGCATCCCCACAGTCATGAGAGGCCAGGCGAGGAGATGCGTGCCTCGATGTGAGTGATGTTGAGTTGGCCACGCCCACCAACTAAGCCACGCCCACAAAACCAGTTGTTAAAAAATTGAATCCCACCCCTGGTAGAAACGTAATGTTCTCAAGGCTGGGGTAGACTTGCAGCTCTGTTGAATTTTGATTCCCACCATATCCTGTGGGTTGCAGTCACCTGAAAAATACCCAGGTGAAGAAGATAGTTTTAAATAGTTTTTCCCTTTATGTTCTGTGCATACTTTGGCTCTGATTCTGCCCTCTCCCATCTCTTTCATTTTTAAAAAACAAAACAAAAACTCTGTTATGGTATCGTGGGCAATTTTCTAGATCAGTGGTCGCCAACTGGTGGGCTGGGGACTACTGGTGGCCCATGAGAAAATTTTGGTGCTCCGCAGAGAAATGTCACCCCCAAAGTATTCCCCAAAGCAATTAATCCAGGCTGCATTTTATTAATTTGGTTCTGACTCCATTTGGGGTCTTGCATCATGCAAAATGAATGCCTGGCAAAAAAATAAAAATGGTTAAAATTGCAAAATCCCAAAAAAGTCTGCAGGAAAATTCTCCACCCTGTTTTCCTACTGATCGATCATTCTTTATTTGGGATGGCAGGATACCATCTCCAGCTCCGTTCTCAGGGGGAGAGAGAGAGAGAGAGAGAGAGAGACTTTTGGCTTCATGCAAGGAAAGCAGCAGAAGCTGCAGAAGTCTTTCTTTCTCTCCCCCAAACTCCGTCAGAAATGAGTCTTTGCCGGCGCAGCCTCTTGGAACAGGAGGTCTTGCAGGGTCACAAAGACTCATTTCTGGTGGAGTTTGGAGTGAGAGAAAGAAAGACTTTTGCTGTTTTCTTTGCATGCAGCCAAATGAAGAAGAAAAAAGCGGAAAGAAGCAGCCCGGTGGCCAGGCGAGGTGCGTGGGTGAGTGGGGCAAGTTTTTCCCCCTCCGTCCTTCCCCCACTCCCCTCACTACCTCGTGTTGTGCGCAATGCAGGCAACGCAAGCCTTGTGGTCCCACGGGCCATGTAGGTGGTACAGCCTTGTGTTCCTGTACAGCCTAGATTAATTGCTTTGGGGTGTGATATTTCTCTGCGGACCACCAAAATTTTCTTGCAGACCACCAGTGGTCCCCAGCCCACTGGTTGGTGACCTCTGCTCTATGGTGTCCTTGCTCTTCATACAATTTTAACATATATTTTTTTGCTGGGCTTTCATTTTGCATTATGCAAGACCCCAAGTGGAGTCGGCAATTGAATTAATAAAATAGCAACCTTCGCTCCCGTTTCAGTAGAATCAAGATTTTCACGCTCCATCTGTTTCTAGCCTTTCCTTGGACTCTGATCTTTATATATTGTATGATATTGTAAGGAGGAACTACACCACAAAATATTGCTGGGTAGATCTAGCAGATCCTGTGTACCATTCCACTGAAATGGTGAATTGAATTGAGGTTCTCACGAATGGAGCATATGCCTTCCCATTCTATGTGGTTTGTTCCCATATCTTTCTGGTTTTCTGTTCTTCTTTGCTGTCCCATATCGTCAAGCCAGATTCTATGACTACTGAATATCCTTGTTTTTATTACTTTTGTAATTTGCTTTCATTACTGTTTTATTACTGAGGGTTAGATGAGCAAAGAGAACCAGTTTGGTGTTAGGGTGAAGGCATTCAGTTAGAAACCAGGGGATTGGGAGTTCTAGTCCTGCCTTAGGTGCAAAGCCAACTGGGTGACTTTGGGCCAGTCTCTCTCTCACTCTCTTTCTCTCTCTCCTCTCTCTTTCCTCTTTGTTTCTCTCTCTCTTTGTCCTTTTTCTTTCTCTCTCTCTCTCTCCTTTTTGTTTCTCTCTCTCTCTTTCTTTCCTTCCCTCCCCACTTTCCCTAGGAAGGAGACAGTGGCAAACCACTTCTGAAATCTTGCCAAGAAAACAGCAGTGACTTGTCCTGGAAATTGCCATGAGTTAACATTGAGACTCTGGAACATTTATTCTTAAATTTTTCGTACTTCTTGTATTATTTCTGAAGCCATTCCTCTTCTCAGCAAAATGAGAGTTCTTCCTTGCCATCCTTTTCAGTTATGGAAATCTGTGCTTGAACTTCACAAATAAAATAATAGTGGAGCCTATCCATCTGACACTTCCATCCTTATTCTTCCTGCAAGGAATCAAAGCAGCTATCATGGACCTGTTCTTCGGCCTTTATTCGCACATAACAACTTTGTCCTAGATCCAGTTCTCATGCCAAACTGCAACATGTCTCGTTTCATCTTAGCATGTTTTTAAGAACTCAAGCCATTTTGTAAATCGTATTTATAAATCAAGCCAGTTGTGATTGACTCCACCGTGGTTTCTTTAATCATAGACCCCAATTGATTGACTTCCCACAATACGTTAGGACCAAAACCAAGATATCACAGCATGATGTAATAAACTCATCTCATGAATTTCATGGCAAAATAGAAACTGAAATCAGACATATTCTCAACTGCTGTTCTATTCAGCTAGTTACCCTGTCTCTTTAGAAGATCCTTCCTATCAAATCTCCAGATCTCCTCGAACCAATCTGATGCTCCCTTGTATCAGACCACAACTGACATTATCTCTAGTCAGCAAAGTCAATCGTAGTTTACAAAATAGCTGAAATATATCAATTTGTTTTTGAATCCACTTGTTTGAAGAAGAAAAGAAACTTATCTCTTTTAATATTTCTAGTGGCGGAATCTCTTATTAGATGCTATCCAAAATATAAGTTCACGCAGAAGGATGGAAGAGAAAAAAAAATTATGTTTTCCAAGCAGATAAAGTTAAGAGCATATAAATTTGAGATGTGAGCAAAAAAAATTATTAGAATTTCCTCCAATGTACACCTCCTGCTTCTTTTCCTTTAAATAGGACAAGAAAAAAAAAACTTATCTTATTGGAAAGCCAAAATAGGTAGACATTAGCTTGTAGATGTAGCAGGGTGGGGGTTGCCAGAGCTTTAGATAATGGCATGAAAACAAAAATTTTGTGCGTCCTTGAGGGCACTTTCTTGGTTTGTTAGAAGGGATGCGTCTCGCCTCTCCCACAGCACACAAGAAAGTTTTTGGCCCTCCAGACACCAGTATTCCCCTCTCTGCTGGCTGCATATTTTCTTTTAAGCATCAGAGAAAGTTCCTGGGAGCATAAGCTTTGCTTTCAAGCTGAGATACATGTGCTTCTCTTCTTAAGAGCCCCACAGAAAGGTGGGATGTGTACCGAATTTGGCCAATCCCTCAAAATAAATGGATTAACTGAGTTGGAAGGGACCTTGGAGGTCTTCTAGTCCAACCCCTTCTCAAGCAGGAAACCTTATACCATTCCAGACAAATGGTTGTCCAGTCTCTTCTTAAAAGCCTCCTGTGTTGCAGCACCCACAACTTCCAGAGGCAGGCAGTTCCACTGGTTAATTGTTCTCGCTGTTAGGAAATTTCTCCCTGGTTCTATCTTGATTCTTGATTCTATCAGTTGCTTCTTATCAATTGAGCAGTAGGAAAGAAGCACAGTTAATACTTGGATGGAAGGCCAAGAGGAAATCCTTCAGTTACAGCTCATCTGGGAAGTACAAACAGACAGTCACACATAGGCACAAAACATGTCCTATTCTTAAGCAACGAACCTTGCCTGGATGTAACCCTGTAATCACCATGACTCACACTGGAGACTCTAACTGGTTACAAGAGGCTCTGGACCAGTGGTGGGATTCAACTATTTTGTTACTACTGGTTCTGCGGGTGTGGCTTGGTGGGGGTGGCTTGGTGGGCATGGCAGGGGAAAGTTACTGCAAAATCCCCATTCCCTCCCCACCCACTAACCTACTTTCCAGCTCCATTCTCCTGTGCAGGGCAACCAAAGGAGACCCAGCCAATCAGCTGGGACTCAATGGGAGGCGGAGAAGAGATGGGGGCGGGGCCAATCAGAGGCAGTATTTGCCGGTTCTCCAAACTACTCAAAATTTACGCTAACGGTTCTCCAGAACTAGTCCGAACCAGCTGAATACCACCCTCTGCTCTGGACAGAGGAGAGTATGTAATAAGTAGGCAATTCGTATTTACAGCTAGTGCTCAACTCACGACTGCAACTGAGCCCAGGATTCCTGTTGTTAAGCGAGACATTTGCTAAGTGAGTTTTGCCCCGTTTTTCCCGCCACTGTTGTTCAGAGAATCACTGCAGTTGGATAAATTAGTAATTCGGTTGTTAAGTGAATGTGGCTTTCCCATTGACTTGGTATGTCAGAAGGTTGTAAAAGGGGATCATGTGACCTCGCAACCATCATAAACGCGAGTCAGCTGCCTGTTCGTTAAAGCCATATTGCATGTAAAGAGAAAGCAAATAAAACACATATAAAAATATAATATTATCTATGTAGATATAAAAATTAAACACGAGTCAGTTGAGAAGCATCTGAATCTTGATCACGCGGTCATGGGGACGCTGCAAAGGTTGTAACTCTGAAAAGCCGGTTGTAAGTTGGGTTTTCCACTGCCGCCATCCCTTCGAATGGTCAGTAAATGAACCATTGCAAGTGAAGGACTGCCTGTTTTTGAACGAGGGTTGCAGGGAGCGTTTGAGGATGAAAGAAAAGCATTCTTTCCAATTTTGAGTTTCGCCGGCTTTGGGAAGTTTTCTGCTTTGCTGGGCTTGAGCCAGCAGGAGCTCAAATCGGCTGTCAATCAGCAAAGATCAGGCTTGGAATAGATCCTGCACCGCTTGGGATTCCGGCCGAGCAGGAATCGGTTCCTTTGGGAGGGTTCAACTGGCCAAAGAGGGGGGTGAAAGTCTTTGGCTGCTTAAGCTCCGGATGATGTAGAGGCCATGGAGCTGGCCCCAAAACACGCAGTCTTAGTGAAGCAGGAACTAGGCGCCGGGGGACTTCAAACTTGGCAGCTTTAAGACTTGTGGACTTCAACTCCCAGAATTCCTCCTCCAGTTGCGTTTAGCTCAGGGATTCTGGGAGCTGAAGTCCACAAAGTCTAAAGCTTGCCTAGTTTGAAGACCCTGATCTAGGGCTACAGGAACTCACGGTGTGTCATAACACGCAGGAGATCGACCAAGTGGCACCTGCAGCAAAGAGCTGCAGCTCGGGCTGAACTCCCAGAGGGTGCCTGCAGCTTGCAATACCCTCTTTCAGATGACTTCGTTTGAGTTTCTTTTCTTTTCTTTTCTTTTCTTTTCTTTTCTTTTCTTTTCTTTTCTTTTCTTTTCTTTTCTTTTCCTCTTTTCTTTTCTTTTCTTTTCTCTTTTCTTTTCTTTTCTTTCTTTCTTTCTTTCTTTCTTTCTTTCTTTCTTTCTTTCTTTCTTTCTTTCTTTCTTTCTTTCTTTCTTTCTTTCTTTCTTTCTTTCTCTCTCTCTCTCTCTCTCTCTCTCTCTCTCTCCCCCCCCTCTCTTTTTTTAAAAAAAGAGATGTCATTTGTTCATTCTCTACTCATTAGATCCAGGTCTCTTTAGGCCTAGTGTTGCAAGACAGTATTCCAGGGGCGCAAAAACTTGAGTTTAGAAGTTTTCCAAATTATATGCAGAACGATGTGCATGTAATTATTTCCTGTTGTAAGGGGTGTGAGAATGTATCTGAATTATTCCAGGGCTGTGGGGTGGATAGGTAGGTAGGTAGGTAGGTAGGTAGGTAGGTAGACAGACAGACAGACAGACAGACAGACAGACAGACAGACAGAAAGACAGACAGACAGACAGACACGGTAGGTAGGTAGATGATAGATAAATAGATAGATAGATGGATGGATGGATGGATGGATACGGTAGGTAGGTAGGTAGATAGATTAGATAGATAGATAGATAGATAGATAGATAGATAGATAGATAGATAGATAGATAGATTAGAATAGATAGATAGATAGATAGATAGATAAATAGATAGATAGATAGATAGATAGATAGATAGATACAGTAGGTAGGTAGGTAGATGATAGATAGATAGATACGATAAGTAGGTAGGTAGGTAGATAGACAGACAGATAGACAGACAGATAGATACAGTAGGTAGGTAGGTAGGTAGATAGATGAGAGATAGATATATAGATAGATAGATAGATAGATAGATAGATAGATAGATAGATAGATAGATAGATACGATAGGTAGGTTCTTCAGTGTGGCGCTGAAGAAACTTAACGATGTCCAGATATGGGCTAGAGGATGGTAGCTCCCTTCCGTTAACTACTACTTCGCAGATGTATGGTGCAAAGGGGGTTGGACTAGATGACCTCCAAGGTCCCTTCCAACTCAGTTGTTCTGTGATTTAGATGAAAGGCCAATATTGTATTGTGAGGATGTTACTGGTAGTCCTCGACCTACAACAGTTCATTGAGTGAACGTCCGAATTTAACATGGCACTAAAGTGACTTATGACCGTTTTTCACACTTAATAAACATTGCAGCATCCCCACAGTCATGGGATTTATATCCAGATGCTTGACAACTGACTCATATTTAGTGTCCCAGGGTCACCTGGTCATCTTTTGCAACTATGTGTGTGTGTGTGTGTGTGTGTATGTGTATATACACACACTAGCTTGATACCCGTGCTATACCCGTGGTCAGGCTTAGTTTTTGGAGAGGAAAATAAGGGGAAAAAATTCTGCCTCTGCCTACCAGCATCTATCGGTATTCATCTGGCTGGCGTCCTGTCAGTGTGTGAAAGAATTGAGGGTTGTTTGGAAACTGAAACAGTATTTGCTATGTGAGCAAGGAGACAGCAAGGAGCCTGGGCGTGGCTTAGCTCAAGTATTCTGCACTAAAGCGGCTTGGTGCTGCTGTGAAACTGAAACTCCTCTCCTTTGCTTGTGTTTTGCATTTAGTTTTTTTATAGAAAAGAATAAAATAGCCTTTATTGTCATTGCATTCAAAGTACAATCAAATTTGAAAGCTACTCCAGCACAGTGCCCCAAACACCATTTCACAATCACACTACACATTGTTTAAAAAGTAAAATAATTAAAGTAATCATAATAATAATTAAAAACCTAATCTAAAACCTATTTAAAACATATATTAAGTTAGATAGTTTAAAATGCCACTTTATATATAGAACTAAATCACAAATGTACTGTTTGATTCAAGACAATTATTGCCTTAATTTTTCAAGTGGGGAGGGGGAGTAGAACTCCTTAGCATCAGAGCGTGTTAATAATAATAATAATAATAATAATAATAATAATAATAATAATAATAATAATAATAATTATTATTATTATTATTATTATTATTATTATTATTATTATTATTATAATAATTATAATTATAATTATAATTATAATAATAATATAGGAAATACTAATGCTCTCATGGTCATTTTGAAAAATCCTTTCTTAGTGAGCATTGAGAAGCCAAGAGGAACATTAGTATTAAATTTCAAGTTTGTAGGCTTTACAGTTCTGGAGATTTTGTAATGACGCGTGAGTGGTATTTCGCTTTTATATATGTGTGTGTGTGTGTGATACATTTTTCTTTAATAAACATAAAAAACTCTATGAATGGCGTGTTGTCTGAGTACAGTTGGTTTTAAGCAATAAAAAGACAACAAGCATCATGTTAATTACAATATACCTATCATTGATAATAATCGCATAATAACAGTAACAGTGGCTCATGCACAACCTTCTGACAAGCCAGGTCCTCAGGGATTGGCCAGGTTCGCTTAACAACCGGGTTGCCTGTTTAACAACTGCCGTGGATTTGCTCAGCAGATGTGGCAGGAAAAGTCATAAAAAGGGGACGTAGTCCGTTTCTCATTTAGCAACATACATTCTGAGCTCAATTGTGGATGTACGCCAAGGACCACCTGTGCTTAAATGGAGAGTATAGAGCAGGGGTGTCCAACCTTGGCAACTTTAAGACTTGTGGACTTCAACTCCCAGAGTTCCTCAGCCAGCAGCTGGCTGAGGAACTCTGGGAATTGAAGTCCACAAGTCTTAAAGTTGCCAAGGTTGGACACCCCTGGTATAGAGAATGGAGAAGTGGAAGAAACTGTGAACCAGATGGCGTTTTAGTTATAGAGGCCTAATAGTAAATGTAGCTTCTGTCCCAACCATTTCTTAACCTTCAGCCTGGAAGATTGTACCTCCAGGATCCAAATAAAGAGAGTTCTTGACTTACGAACAGTCCCTTAGCGACTGTTCCAAGTTATGAAAGATGTTCCCGGGGCATTTATAATCCAGTTCTGATGGTTGAAGTGACTGCATTTGAAGTGGTCACCAACCAGTCTGTATTTATGCTCCTATGCAGTGTCCCAGGGTCACTTGAATGCTTTTTATGTTTTTTTTGCTGAAAACTGGCATTCATTTCCAGATTTTGGCAAAACCAGCCCACACCAAAGAATGGTTTCACTTAATGACTGTGGTGTTGCTTTAAAAAGGTTGTAAAATTGGATCCCTTACGTGGGTCACAACTGTCGTGATTTATGACTGTCATCAGCAGGCTCCATTACATGTGTAACTTGAGGTCTACCTGTAATTGTACTTCTGCAAAAAGTCAGACTTCTCCCAAACTTCACTCTCCTTCACACCTTGTGTGTGAACGGTTCCATTTTGGCAACACGAATCATGCCTGGCGAATGGGTTTTGCTCTTAACTTATAGGATGATGAAAATAATGCAGCTGAGGTTATGGGGTTGAGGTCCTTGCCAGAATCTCTGCCAACTGCAGGAAAATTAATTTCACTTCCTTTCTCAAAAGGAACATTTTCAAATTCACCCAAAGGTACTTCTTCCCCCCTCCCCCCCCCCCCCAAAAAAAAAGGAAACTGGACTTTCTTGTGAGAGTTTTTTTTTCCCCCTCTGAAAACATTCCACTTTTCACCCAAGCAGCTTTCCAGAACCGAAGAAGCTTCTTGGATAAGAAGCAAAATATTTTCAAACAAACTCCAGTTGCATTTTGGGGGAAAAAAAATACACCTTTGCAACAACCATGATCTAGATGGTTGAGAATCTCCATAGATTTCCAGAATTCACCTGTTGGAAATCCTGCCCTCAGTCTCCCTGGCTTAGACTCTTGGTACCAGTGTAGCACTGTGTGTGTGTGTGTGTGTGTGTGAGAGAGAGGACTCTTTGCACATGCTCAGAGGCCCCTTTAAACTCAGAAGAGCCTTGGCTCAAACTTAAAGTTTTCCAGAGGGTCGTCTTACGACAAGCCACATTGCTCCTTTCCTAAGGGAAATAGTGCTCCAGAAGGTTTAGAACATCGTTCATTTTTGGGGAGTGGAGAATGCCCCTCATTCTTGCTTATTTCCAGCATGCAGAACCAGATTCCAACAGACCTAAAACAGGGTCTGTTGGAGACTGACTGCCCCCTTTCCACACCCCCCCCCCCAATCTTTTGTACAGGCAGGCAAAGGAGGATATGAAATGTATGCAGCTTTGTTCTCTCTGCAAGGTTTCGCCTCCATGCCAGGAAGATGATGTTTCAGTTATCCCCGCAGGATAACTAAGAAGGCCTTTAAGTGGGACCACATCTCCCCCTCCCCCAAGGCAGGAGAAGGGGGAACAGGGAGATCCGCTTCGTTTCCAATGGAAAGAAACAACAACCCACGATTCTTCTACGGATTCTTCTGTTCCATCTATTAACTTTTGAACTGCGAAATTTTAATTGGCATTTTCTGATCAACCACATAGACACCAAAAACTCCCCTCTGCTTCAGGTCAGGAAAAATGCTGCTTGCTTTTCGCCAGAATCTTAAGAACCGGAAGAAAACCAGACTATCTATCTATCTCTATCTCTATCTCTATCTCTATCTCTATCTCTATCTCTATCTCTATCTCTATCTCTATCTCTATCTCTATCTCTATCTCTATCTCTATCTCTATCTCTATATCTATCTATCTATCTGTCTGTCTGTATAAATTTATATATAAATTTGGCAGTTTGTTTCTAGGAATCGCCGGTTCTTAAAAAAAAAAAAAAAAGGGTGCAAAATTTGAAAAGGAAGTGGCTCTGGATTAAACGATGGTGCCAGGAATCCAGGTCTCTCTTATTGGGCTGGCTTCCTTTATGGGATGCCTTGTAAGATTTGGAATGGGTACGCAGTGGGCAAACCTGGTCAATGAGGCTTGCTAAGCAAACTGTGGATTGGTGAGATGCAGAGGTGAACCTGAGTTCGTTTCATCACCTGCTTGGCATCTCCTCTGCTGCCTTAAAGATGGGTATCGGGATGAGAGAAACTATTCTGCATTTGTGTGTGGCTTCCTTCTCTACTTGGTCCTCCCAGAATCGAGATCGAAATGAAGGCCAGGCAGGCTTATGAGTTGGAAAGCATGCCATGGGTTGATATCACCCTATCACGCTGCCTGCAAGATGCATGTGCTTATAATTGGATATTGCAGATACCCAGCCAGTGTAATTATTACATACCTGCTAGGTTTCTTTCCCCCCCTCCCCCCCCCGTCTTTGGCATCTCCACTTTCAGAAGAAAACTGGGGGGGGGAAATGTTTTTTTTCTGAAAGACCCACTGCCAATTTGGGCACCTTATCAGCCAAGCCGCAAATGCATTTCCTGCTCCTATATTATTCTATACATTTCCAGAGGTTTGGTGTCTTTATATTCTGTTAAACCATCTGGTGATCCTGTCTTTTTGGTCTAGATTTTCCCAGCATACTGAACCAAATCCAGACAGTCTGATAGGCAAACTGAATCGTCAAGTTTTACCGGCTTCCAGTTTTCCAAGTTAACGGTGAGTTAACCTTTTTCTTTCAAGTGATGGAAGTTTGTAGATTCAACGGTCCACTATGATGTCATGTTGCTATGTTCTTCGCTGGTTGTCTGGCATAGAGAGCATCTTCCTTAGAAACTATGTGTGAGCTTTTCCTGAATGATACAAGACTCCTGCTGGTGCCATTTCATCCATTGTGCCCATTCACATATGCCAGCTCTTAAGGGTATCATGGATCGAGTGGTTTTTTAATGCTCTCGACTTGGAAAATAAATAAATGAAGTAGAGTATGCCGGTGCAAGGATATCTCCTAAAGAATTCAGTTCTTAGGCACTTGCAGATCTGTCATTGATGAAAGTATAGGTAGAGGCTAACAGAGTTGGAAGGGACCTTGTAGATCATCTAGTCCAGCCCCCCACCCAAACAGACCCTACACCATTTCTGACAGATGGCAGTCCAGTCTCTTCTTGAAAGCCTCCAGTAATGAAGCCCCCACAACTTCTGAAGGCAACTTCTGTCCCATGGATTGATTGTTCTCACTGTCAGAAAAATTATCCTTCTTTCCAGGTTGAATCTCTCCTTCCTCAGTTTCCACCCATTATTCCTCGTCTGGCCTTCGGGTGCCTTGGAAAAGTAAATGATCATCTTCCCAGATTATTATTTATCCTGGGCACTTTTTACCAAGCAGATAAAGTGGCTAATTGGGAACCTTTTATTTTTCTTTGCTTGCAACTTATCCATCCTGGGCTGTTTTCACAACCTTAAGTGGGAGGCATACAAAATGGAACTTTACAATGGGTTGGGCACTTATGATTTCCTTACTACTATCTAGTGTAGTCAGGCCTTTTAAAAACACCTTTGAATGCAGCCAGGGTTTTCTGCATAGGGAACCACGGCAGCGACTCAGGCCATACTAAACTCCCAGGTTGGGAATCACCAGGCCAAACTGTGGTTGAGTAATTTGGGAGCTCAGGTTGTTACGTGAACCGGTCTGTGCCAGCTTAAGATTCGGTGCAATCGTACATGTGATTCTTCATTAACCTGTAGCACTCATAGCAACAGTTTATTGAATGAATGGATGCACATAAATGAACAGTATCGGCTGGATTCACCCAACAGGTTGATGCACAGGCTAGCCAATCACGGCTTGGCCTAGTCAATTGTGGCTCCGTCCATTTTGGGTGTTGTGTAAGTAAGGTGAGTCGGGTTTTGGTTTACTGCAGGGGTCCCCAAACTTGGCAACTTTAAGACTTGCGGACTTCCAGAATTCTCCAGCCAGCTGAAGTTGAAGTCCAAAAGTCTTAAGTTGTCAAGTTTGGAGACCTCTGGTTTAGTGTGTTGAGTTGATCCAGCTCTGGTGGTCCGCAAACTAATAGTGTATACGGTTTAGCACGCTGGAAATATCCAAATGGTTGTGGGTATATTGTTACAGAATACAGGTTAAAGCGGTTTTGCCTTAATGCAAACTAGGAATTGGGTCACCCAGTACAAAGAACACAGGAGATATTCTTCACCGTAGGAATCCATAGATAATTAAATGCTTGCACTCTTCTTGGGAGCGATTTGCAATAATGGGAAGAAAAAGAAACATTTCTGTAATAGTTTAGAGTCTATTGCTCTTACAACCACTCCGTGAAATATATGAAATTTCTGCCCTACAAATGGCGTAGGAAAGGCAGCGGCATAAACCCTTTTTGTGTGTTCATGTGCTTAGAGAGGGCCGTAAAGCACCCTGAAGCGGTATATAAGTTTAAGAGGGCTATGACTATTCTCACTTTAGGCTAAAGTCCTCCCCCCCTTTGGTGAACTCAGCCTTGCGGTCTGCAAGCCAGAGTTTATGGATTAGTGACATGCACAAGACTGCAATGGCCCATTGGCCAAATCGGGACTGAAGCAAGTGTCTGTGTAGCCCATGGTGTGAATCCAAATGACAGATGGGGAAGTAAGGGATCTGGAAGTAATCAACACATTCTTTGGGGCTTAGCATCAGGCTTCCCCCCATCAAACTTTTTAAAGAAAAGCTGGGGGGGGGGGGAGTTGATATTATTTGAATCGGCCGTTCCCTGCCCAAACTGGCATCCAGAACCAAGTGTCAGAAGCTGAGACTTGGGATTTTCGACAGCCAAGTTGCTTATTGCTCCTTCTTTACTCCAGGAAGTAGCTCTGGGCTTTAGAAAAGGAGCTGGAGGGAAAGTGAAAATGAATTAAAACAAAAAAAAAAGTGTCCCTGTCCATTAGGGGCCCTCAATCCATCCTTCCCTGCTTTGAACTCGTTTGAAGTCAAAGCCTCCCTCGATGGGACGGTGGGAAGGGAGCCCAACTTGGATACTAGTCCCATCCAGGCCAGCTGGACAGCTTAGGATCTCTTGCCCCCCCCCCAGCCCTTCCTCCCTCCTTCCTCCTCCCCATCGTCTGTTACCGTTCATCCCTGGACGGGCCAGGGTCATTTAAACGGTCCTCCCCAACCCTCACCCACCGTTCCCACCCAACCCACCCACACCCATCCCCAATACCAAAAGTATCGCTGGAAGAAGAGCCCAGATCGCCGCGTTCAGAGCATCGCAGCCCGGGCGCGATGCAAAACGCAACACACGCCCCCCTCCCCTTTTTTCTCGCTTCTTTTCTTCTCTCCCTTCTTCTCTCGGTTTTTAGGGCCGGTTGGCAGAAGGCAAAGGAGGCCGAGAAAGTCGCTCTCGCTCTCTCTCTTCCGAGTCGCCCGTTAGGAAGTCAACGGCGCGATCGGGAGGGGGGGGGTTTGATCCGGCGAAGCCAAGAAGGAACCGGGCGATCTCCCCCCCCCTCAAGCTCCCACTGCGATCTCGCGCCAGCAGCAGCAGCAGCAGCTTCGGAGCGGCCGGGGCGGGCGAGGTAGTTGAAGGGGAGACCGCCGGTTGGAAAAGCCCCGGAGAGCATCGCGGCGCGGGGAGGAGCGGAGCAACGGGCAAACGCAGCAGGGGGAAGAAAGGTGGAAGGCGGCGGCGGTGGCGGCTGCTGTCCGTCCCTCTAGCCCCGGTCTTAGACGGCCTGCCAAGCCGGAGATCCGAGGGCCAAAGGGGAGGAGGGGGGGGTGGCAAGACGCTGGAGCCGGGTGGCGGGCTGGGTTGGGGGGCGAGGAGGAGGAGGAGGAGGGTCTCAGCCCGACCGAGGGGAGGGCCTTGGGCAGCAGTGGCGACGACGGGCCCAGGGGAGGGAAAGCCGGACTCGAGAGCAGCGGCCGAGACGGCCCACAAGGGGGGCCGGGCTGAGCAAGGGCGGCGCGCCGCGGTGTGCTGGGGGCGCTTGGCTTTCTGCTCTGCCGCCGCCGCCGCCGCCGCTGCCGCTGCCGCTGCTGCTGCCGCTGCGAGTGGCAGCAGGCCGGGCCGGCGATCGGGGCCTTCGAAGCGGGAGCAACTTCTACGGGGCGCGGACGGGCGTCGGGAGGGACAAGGCGAGGCGGCGGAAACGGCCGGCCGGCGAGGGGAGGGGGGGCGCGAAGAGAGAGAGAGAGAGAGAGGCGATCGTCCGGCCGAACGGTGTGGGGCGCCTCCCTCCGGCGGCATCTCGCCCCCCCCCCAGCCAGCCCTCCCGAGAGGAGCCGAGGGAGCGACGGAAGGAGGTAAGCAGGCCAGCAGCCCCAGCGCTTTCCCTCCACCCCGGGGAGAGCCGGCGGGGCCCGAGCCGGCTGGAAAAGGGCAAAGGCGTTGGGAGGCAGCCAGGCTCGGGCACCGCCGCCGCCGCGCTGCGCCACTGGATCCGAGGGTGCGCCCAGGCAACGCAGGTGCGGAGCCTCAAACCCCGCGCAGCAGCGGCAGCTGCTCCGGCCGGGCCTGGAGGGCGGCATCGAGGGTGGGAGGAAGGAAAGAGAGAGCAGGGGAAAGGAGACGACCTCGGGCCGCCCCAGGTAACGCCGATGGCGGGGAGCTCCGGCCCCGCCGACTTGGGCTTGGGCTGCTGCTGCCGCCCCTCCGTCGGGGTGCAGCGGGCTCCCCTCTCCGCGCGGGGCTTAGCCACCGGGTGGCTAGCCGGAGCCCGCGCCGTCCCGTGGGCGAGGGAGAGAGCGGGAGGGCGGGCGCGCCCCCGGCCCCTCGCCCCCTCCCTCTCTTTGGACCCCCGATATGCAATCTTCCCTCAGCCGCCCACCCCCCCACCCCAAAAATGCCTGCTCTGTCCAACCCCCCCCCCGGGCCCTTCTTCCACTCTCCCGCTGCCTCCGCTCGGGGTCCCGTGACCTTCTCGGGGGGGGGCACAGTTGAGAAGAAGCGGGCGCCCCGCTTTGGGGCGCCCCCCCCAACTCACGCACCCACGCGAGCTTTTCGCCCTGCGTGGGAACTGAGAACCCCCTCCTTCCCGCCCGGGGTAGCGGCGAGCGGGGCGAGGGGGGGGGTCGCAGGGAGCCCTGTGAGCGTCACGGCTGCCCCCAGCGTTGATCCCTCGACCCACCCCTTCTTATCTCTCTCCCTCCCCTCGGGTGGAGGAGGGACCCGCCCTGGCCCGGCCCCTCCCCCTCCCCTGGCAGGGCGCAAAGCCCCTCCTCTCTCCCCCCCCCTTTCCCTCTCTGGACTCGGCTGGCTCAGAATAACCCCCCCCCCAACAACCTTCCCCTTCCCATACGGGCAGGGCCCTGCCGCGGTGCAGCCTGGGAGCGGTAGTCCGCAGGGCAGGGCAGGGCGCGGTGTGGGCGTGGGGGGCCGCCGGGCGGCCGGACTACACTTCCCGGCAGGCCCTGCGGCAGCAGCAGCAGCAGCAGCAGCAGCAGGACGACTCGGCAGCCGCCGTGCCTGGCTTCGCCTCGTCCTCCTCGCACTCTCCGGCTGCCGCCGCCGCCGCGGAGCGAAGAAGAAGAAGAAGGGGAACCGGCCCAGCTCCGGCGTCCGGCCTTTCCGCTCGGCTGGGGCTGCCTTCCCCGCCTCAAGACGCCGCTGGTCCCTCAGAGGGGGCCCGCCCCGGGAGCAGGTGCGTCTCCGCCGCTTCCCTTCCTCAGGCCCGCCGCGCTCGCTCGCCTGCCTGCCTGCCTGCCTGCCTTCCCCCTCCGTCGCCATCGGGGAGGGAGAGGAGGGGGGGGCCGCGGCGTGTGAGTGAGGTTTCCATGGAAACAGGGAGCGGGTCTTGGACCGCGGCCCTTTCCTCGCGCGCGACCCCCCGCCTCGCCTCCTTCAGGCGCCCCCCCCCGGCCCCGTCTTCCCCGCCCGCCCGGGTAAGGTCCCGTCCAAGAGCGACGGGGCTGGCGGCGGCGGCGGCAGCAGCAGCAGCGCCCCCGCGGCTCTTCCGCGGCCACTCTCTCGCCCCCCCACCCCCGTATGGGTATGGGTGGGTGGGGGCCGTAGAAATCCCCTCCGAGGGGATCAGCCCCCTCCGTCTAGCAGGAAGCAGAGATCCACTTCCTCGACGGCCCGTCCAGCGGGGTGTGGGAGGGGGGTCGGGAGCGGGAGAGAGGAAGCTGCTCCGGCCGGGCGCGCCCTGCCCTGCCCTCCCCCATCTCCCCTCCGACGGGGCGGGCGCAGCGTCGATCCGGGAAGAAGAAGAAGCTACCTCGATCTCTTCCTTCTGCCCCCCCCCAAAAAAACAAAAAAAAGCAAGCAACCACCGCTGTCTTTTCGCTGCCGCCTCCTGGTAGGAAAAGGGCTTTTGCACGTCGAAAGGGGGGGGGGGAGAGACCTATGGCAACATCTCCCCCACCCCGGGTCTCCCAATTCTCCGTTTGGCTGGGGAGGGGTAGGAAGCGCCATCGGAGCCCCCTCCGACCCTTCTCGCTCCCCCATTCCCATCCCAGTGTCCCGTCGCGTCCCCCACCCAAAAGGAGAGGAAGGAGCCGTCGAGGTGAGCCCGGGACCCCTTCGCTTTCGCTTCTCTCGAGACTTGCGGCTCGGGGCGGGCCGAGGCTCCCTGGGCTGGCCTCCCTCCGGCATCTGCGCCGGCTTTTCCCTCCAGCCCGGCCCCTAAAAAAACAAGAGACAAGGGCGATGCCCGCGACGGCCCCGAGGGAACGGGCAGCCTGGCGGGTGGGTGGCGTGGAAGCCGGGGCGGAGCGGGCGGGCGAGAGTGAGAGAGAGAAAGCCAGCCAGCCAGCTCCCGGGGCTTGGAGGTCTGGGTGCGGGGCCGGAGGCGGAGCCCAATCCGCCCCGGAGGCGATGCCGCGGAGCTCGGGCGCAGCACAGCAGACCCCGATCGCTAAGCGGGGCCGAGCCAGGAGAAAGGAAGCAAGCTCCGGGGACGGCCGTTTGAACAAGGCGAAGCGGGCCGGACAAACTTGGGGCCGGCCTCGGGGTTGGCCGGGTGGTTGTGTCCCGGGGGCGCCTCGGCGGAAGCTTGCAAACCTCGCCGGCTGCTGCTGCTGCTGCTGCTGCTTTTGCAGAGAGAGAGAGCGAGAGGTCGGGGGGAGCCGAGGCCTGCCGGGGCTTGAAAAGGAAGCAGGGGAAGAGGAGGAGGTGGAGGAAAAAGCGGCGATCGGGGAGGGATTGCGCGACGGCGCAAAGGGGACGGGCGACTCCGCGAGTTGCAAGGAGCCCCGTGCCTGGCAGGCCGACAGGCCGGCCGCAGAGGTCGGCTGCTTGCGGCAAGCTGGAGCCAGAGGCCCTTCCCTGGCAGGTAGGCATTTCCCTGCCTGCCCAAAGGCCAGGGTACTGGCCTTGTTTACTTGGCCCGGCTGCCTGGAGAAGCACAGCCTGACCGCAGAGAAAGACAGAGGGGAACCTCTACCTGCCCCAACACCCATCCACATCGGTGATCCCTGCAGGCATCCTGGCTTTTCCGGCACAAACTCTGCCTAACAGAGAAGCCAGGAGCAGATTTGGGAGTTGGGAGCAGATTTGATTGCTCTGGGAGAGGCTCCCTTCCTCTCTCTCCCCCACCCCTACCCTCCTTCGCTGCCTTCACTGCCTGTGTTTTTCAAAAGCATCATGCTAATTTGCAGCTGCCACAGGTTTCCACAATCAGGTTCCTCCACTGGTGAGGCAGGCTGCAGAGCAAAAAAAGGGAAACTCGCCTGTGCCCATTTGCTGAGAGAGAGAGAGGAAAAAAAATGAGAGAGGGGAGAGAGCAAGAGAAGGGAGAGGAGAGAGAGAGGGGGGGGAGGAGAGAGGGGGGGAGAGAGTGGAGAGGGAGGGGAGGGAAGGGGAAGCCTTGTTTTGGAAAGGGGCCGGAAAGTTTGTGTGGGGCAGCTGCAGGAGGGGAGGAACGGAAACACCCGCTACTGCGTTTCCTTGGAGTAGGAAGCACCACGTTGGACCGAGCTGGTGTGCCAACGCAAAAGATCCGCTGTTGCTGTCGCCGCCGCCGTGTACATAATTGTTTGTCTTGTTAGTAGGGAAGGATGGGCTGAGCTGGGCCATTCTACCGCGAGAGGCCTGCGGCTGTTAGGCATGTCTTCCACGATGACATCGTCCGTATTCCGTTGTGCTACCCTGAATCGGTTGCTTTCCGAAAGAGAAGTTGGCGACTTCCAAACCTTGGAAACTGCCTTTTTTTTGGGGGGGGGGGGGGAGATGGCAGCCTTTCTCAGCTTCTTTAAATGTAAAGAGCCATCCGTGCTCCTCCCCGGGTGACGGCTATGCCTTGGCTCAAATTAAGCTCCAAGCACACGCCTTTGTGAATCAGGAGAGGAAATCCCATCAGGGACATAGGGCTGCAATTGTCTCTCTGCCTTTTCGCATATTCCTAAAAGTTTTGGGAGCCTGGCACTGGGGGACGGGGGACGGGAGGGGGGACTATACGGGTGTTTTCTTTCCAGAAGGTGGGGAGAACCAGGGGGATCCTCTCCTCCTTCAAAGATATCCTCCGCCACATGCACAATTTTCAAAGCCTGGTTTTATATGCAGCCTGGAATTGTAAACGAGGCATGAACTTCGCTTTAAGTGACAGAGCTGAAAAGTTGCTGAAAGGACCATCGGTCTCTCTAGCTTTTGACTGGGGTTCAAACTGAGGTGTCAATATCGAATTTGGGGGGAAGCCTCTGAAATTGCCAGCCACGGAAGTATTCCCAGCGGAATCTTTTCCGTCCTCCTTTTAATTTTAACATGCTTCAATCGGATTTATTTACTGGCCGGGTTTCTGGGCTGTCCAGTTCCAGAATGGTTTGGGGGCAGCCTCACAAAATGTTTTTAAGAAAACAACAACCTTTAAAGAAGCGCAGGTAGCCCTCAACTTACAACCGTTCATTGAGTGACCATTCAAAGTGACAGTGGTACTTTAAAAAGTGATGCATGGCCATTTTTCACAGCTACAACCCTTTGCAACCTCCCCATGTTTCACTTGATCAACGTTCAGGCGTTCAGCCACTGATTCGTATTTTTGACGGATGCAGTGTCCTGGGGTCATGTGAGCCTCCTTTTACGACCTTTTGCCAAGCGAAGTCGACCATGTAATTAACTTAACAACACACTCGCTTAACAAACATTGCATTGAACACCGGAAATTTGGGCTTCCACTCAAGTTGTAAGTTGAGGACTGTATTTTATTTTATTTTTAAAAAAACACTCTTTCAAGAAACGAACAGCTGTCTAGACGCATAGAGTGGCCACCAAAGCCTCGTTTTCGTGCATTCAAAGAAAGACTGTTGGATAGCTGGCACTGTGTGGTAGGAAAAGGGGAGAAAATTCTGAATTGGAATAACAGAGTTGGAAAGGACCCTGGAGGTCTTCTAGTCCAGCCCCCTGCCTAGACAGGAAACATATTACCTTTTCATCTTCTTAAAAACTTCTAGTGTTGGGGCATTCGCAATCTCTGGAAGCAAGTAGTTCCACTGGATAGGTGGAAGAATAGCTTGACTCCCTCTTCTTTGTGGCGGCCCCTCAAACATTGGAACATTGCTATCATGTCACCCCTAGATCTTCTTTTCATCAAACTAGACATACCCAGTTTCTACAACTATTCTCTGTATGTTTTAGCCTCCAGACCCCTAGTCACTTTTGTTGCTCTTCTCTGCACACTTTTATTCTTCTTTTCCTTTCGTTAGCTAAGTTGCCGTTGTGGGGTGTGCGTCCACACTGGCACCCAAAGTGACCTTCCTTTTGGAGACAGCCCTAACAGGTCATCCTGCATAAACTAAACCATCATTTCGGTTGAAATCCTTCCAGTATAGCGAGTTCTTGACACACGATCACAATGGAGCCCCTGAAGTTTGGTGGCTAAATCAGACAAGCTGTTTTCCCCATCTTACAACCTTCCTTGTCACCGTTCTTATGTGAATCGCCACACGTTGTTAAAGTTAGCAAAGGTTTTTGTTTTGTTTTTTAAAGTAAATCCTATGTCCCAACAGACCTTTGCGCCCATCCTAAACGCAAGTTGTCCAAACGGCCACATTTCGACCACGTGACCATGGGGGAATGCAGCGACGGTTGTAAGTATGAAAAACAGCCATGAGTTGAGGGTTCTACCCCCCCCCCCCGGTTGCATTGTGACTTTTGAACAGTCACTAAATGAACTGTTGTAAGATGAGGACTGCTTGGTTACAAGAGCTCGCTGTTCAAAGTTGCATTGCAACCGGGGGGAAAAGCGACATTTCACACTTAACTCCCCGTGATCACGTGATCAAAATGCAGGCACTTTGTCAACGGGTTTGCACTTAATGACCGTCGCTGTGTCCCAAGGTCGTGTGATTCACCCCCCACCCCCGTTTTGCGACCTTCTGACACGTAACGTCCACGACTCGGCTTCAACGACGTAAGTCAAAGGCTTACCTGTATTGCGTCTTGTTTGTGTCTCATCTGTTCTTCCTTTCTTCCCTCATTTTCCCCCTGCCCTGATTGAGGCAAGACCTCCCCCCCTTAACTTCTGAAAGAAAATTAAGGGGTATTTCTTCACCCACACAATGCCACTTTTGTGTGGAATCCAGGGTCCAGAAGGCTCAGGCGACATATGCCAGGCCTCCCTCCGTTGAAATTTGTCTGGATCTCTTGAATAATGAAGAACCCACGTCAGAGTATGTAAAAAGTCTCTGGAGCCAACCCTCTCCTGCTCCTCGTCTCCAAAATTTGGACCATCCGTTGGTCTTGGAACAGGATCTGTGTTCATTGTTCTTGCAGATATCTCTCCTTTGACTGTTAAGTCCGAGAAAACTCCCTGAGTCTTGTCCCAAAGGTGCTTTTTCAAAAGAGGCAACTGGACTTTTTTTGGTTTTTTTTTTGAAGACGTTTTGCTTCTCATCCAAGAAGCTTCTTCAGCTCTGATGGAATGGTGGGGAATGGAAGGATTGGTATTCCTTGCAAACAGCTGGTCATTTGCATCCTTTTTAGAGGGTGGTTGAGGCCACTTGGAGGTTTATCTGTGTCCTCAGGGTCACCTGAGTAGTGCAATTTTTGTAGTCTGCAAACTGTAAAATGTGTGTGTGTATCTATATCCATCTATCCATCCATCCATCCATCCGTTTATTTCAATATCCAGTTTTCATTAAACATCTCACATTTTTGTGTGATAGGGTTAAACACAACAAGAATATCTTGATGTTCGAGACTCCTTTTAAGATGTAGGCTAAACGGAACTCAGAACTTGGAAGTCTAGCCATGAAAGTTGTGTTAGAAGATTGTGAGCTTTCTTGCCTTGAATTACGCTTTCAGAAGCTTATTTAAGGATAAGGATTTGTTCGTGCTGATCCTATGCCGCCTTGGCTTTGGGGCAGGAGCATGAAATTGTCCCGTTTCATCTCTCTGGGTTGTTAGAAAAATGGCCAAGATGTATTTTTTTTGGGGGGGGGGGGAGGAATTGCGCAGAGATGCCAAGCCCAGATTCCCAGTTGTGGGTCAGAACTCTTACAAATCCTGCAAGGCTTGGGTGAGCCCACTGAGTCCTGGCTGGTTCTTGGCAATCCCGGGAAGTAGCCTTGGTGGGATTTTTGCCTCTCAGTTGATTATTTCGCTTCAGAGGTGTGGACTGGCGGCTCACACCGTTGCCTTGGGGGCCTTCTCTTGAGGGAAATGCTTGTTTTTAAGTGCGTCTTGCTGTTCTGTCAACACTTGGGCCAGCGGTGCCGGACTGCAGAACTGAACTTGGTTGCTGAGCTGGGCAAAATTGGGGTGGGCTGTTTGCAGTGCCGTCTGGAATGTGGCTGTAGGAGTGGCTCTGTTTAGCAACACCTGGCACAGTAAAGTATAGGTGTGTGTATATATATATATGTGTGTGTGTGTGTGTGTGTATAGGCTATGTGGGCCTTGACTGATCTGACAGGAGGATCTAACTTACCAAGGAATTGGAAGATCAAAGGTGAAGACCCTCTCCCCTCGGCCCTCGCCCTTTAGACTTTGCTTTCGGACTTTGGAGGGAGCAGCTGAAATTGGTATAAAGTGGAGAGGTTTCTCCACGTGTTTGGCTTTGAAAAATCTATATACTTCCATTTCTGTCTGCACTTTTCCTAGTCTTTAGGGAAGAGGAGGAGAGAGGTTCAACATAATTGCTTTGCTCGACAGCCGAGCTATCTCAACCTCCCATTCACTAGCCTCAGATAAGCCCATGTGGGGCTGTTGCTTTTCAGTTGGGACTCTGGCAGCCCTGCCACATTAGTCAAACCCGTGGCCAGCCTGCTCCAGAGCACTATTGCTTACTCCCTCGACCCAACTCCAGGAATTTCTTTCCCTCCCGTCCCTTCCCACCTGGTCTGTTGGGAAGGTGCCGGTTTGAAGCCTAAATAGCATTTGCAACCCCTTGAAGGAATTTTGAACGGGAGCTTTGCCAAGTCTTGAAGGTGTGTAGTCATTGCTGTCCTTCCACAAGTGCCTTGCCTTGTTTTTATTTGTTGGTTTGTTTACCCTGTTTTAAACCTCGCCTGTTCGTTCAGCCGGCATGATCCCTCCTGGCGATACTTGTGGGACAGGCTTCCTTCCGCAGGACGAACTGAATTGTGGTTTTGGGAGTTTGTACAATAGACAGGCTGGGTTTCACCTGTCTGGCCTGGCTAAAATTGGGTGGCTTAGGCTAGCTTGTGGTTGGTTCCCTGTGTCCTGTCAGTCTCTAGGCTCTGAACCATGCCTAGGTGTTCCTCCGCCTGCCTCTCTGGATTACCTTCTTTGAGTCCCTTTTGTTCCTCCCCATCACTTCTTTGTGAGTGGTTTGCACCAGGGACATAGCTTGGGTGATGGGCTTCCAGATAATCTTAGTACAGGGGTCTTCAAACTTGGCAGCTTGAAGACTTTGTGGACTTCAACTCCCAGAATTCCTCCTCCAGTCATGTTAGCTCAGGAATTCTGGGAGTTGGAAATCCACAAGTATTAAACTTGCCAAGTTTGAAGACACTTGGATGAGAGAGAAGGAGAGGGAGAGAGAAATTAGATAGATAGATGGATGGATGGATGGATGGATGGATGGATGGATGGATGGAGATGGAGATGGAGATAGATACGGTAGATCATGGGTCTTCAAACTTGACAGCTTTTAAGACTTGTGGCCTTTAACTCCCAGAATTCCTCCTCCAGTCATGTTAGCTCAGGAATTCTGGGAGTTGGAAATCCACAAGTATTAAACTTGCCAAGTTTGAAGACACTTGGATGAGAGAGAAGGAGAGGGAGAGAGAAATTAGATAGATAGATAGATAGATAGATGGATGGATGGATGGATGGATGGATGGATGGATGGATGGATGGATACGGTAGATCAGGGGTCTTCAAACTTGACAGCTTTTAAGACTTGTGGACTTCAACTCCCAGAATTCCTCCTCCAGTCATGTTAGCTCAGGAATTCTGGGAGTTGGAAATCCACAAGTATTAAACTTGCCAAGTTTGAAGACACTTGGATGAGAGAGAAGGAGAGGGAGAGAGAAATTAGATAGATGGATGGATGGATGGATGGATGGAGATAGATACGGTAGATCAGGGGTCTTCAAACTTGACAGCTTTTAAGACTTGTGGACTTCAACTCCCAGAATTCCTACTCCAGTCATGTTAGCTCAGGAATTCTGGGAGTTGAAGTCCACAAGTCTTAAAAGCTGTCAAGTTTGAAGAACCTTGTCTTAGTAGAATGGTACTGCCAGCTTACTGTCTCTAGACCAAAACGGGCAAGGAGAACCCTGGGAAGCTCACCTGATGAGGGATGAGTTAGAGTCAGCCTGATCTGGGAACCTCTGAAAGATTTTAAGAAATGGACATAGACAGCTAGCAACAATCTGGTGTATAATCCCGAAGGATACAGTCTAACTGAGTTGAAAAGGACCTTGGAGTTCTTCTGGTCCAACTTGTACTCAACGAGGAGATGACATACCATTCTGGACAAATAGCAGTCTACTTTTTTTGTTCTTAAAATACTCACAGTTTCTGGAGGAGGAAAGCCATTCCACTGATTGTTCTCATCGACCGGACATTTCTCCTTCATTCCAGGTTGGTTAATGATCTTCCCCCCATTACTTCTGGTCCTGTTCTCTGGGTGCTTTGGAGAACAGATCGACCTCCCCTCTCCTCTGCGAGAGCCCCTCCAATATTGCAAGGCTGCCATTATGTCCCCCCCAGCCCTTCCCTTTCCCTTCCCTTCCTTCCTTCTGCAATAAGAGAACTTCTGCTTTGGTGGCAGTTTTCCGCATCCTGAAATCTCTCCAGCCTCCCTCTAACAAGAGGGGTGCCAATTCAAGTGGATTCCTTGCAAAAGGCTCTACTTCGTTCCTCTGTGTGTGTGTGTGTATGTGAGAGAGAGAGAGAGAGAGAGAGAGATGTTGCAAAACAATGAAGGAGTTGGTTCACACACACCCCGCCTCCCCAAGGGGTCTCCATCTCATCTTTCCCAGGTCCAAAACCCTTGAGCATCTCTTCCCTTCTCAGTCCCTTCTCTGTTTTTTGTGCCGGGCACCCTCCATTGCCTTTCTCCCTGAAAGGATCAAGGCAAGGGACATCTGGCTGCCCTGACCTCTTGCTCAGCCATGTGACCGACCCCAGGGAAAGAGGAGGAGCCACAGGCAGTGGGCATTCCCCGGAGGAGGGTCTCGCTCTCTCCTGGGTTACGGAGGAGAGCCCCTCTCCCGCTGGCCTGTCTTCACAGTGGCCTTGGACCTCTGGAAAGTCCTTTGGGGAAGCCTCTGGGCTTGGCACCTCTCTGTTCCTGATGCTCCCCTCCCAGGAAACTCCACACCCCACCCCGTCTTCTTAAAAAACATGCCCTTGCGATGCCATAGCTTTGTGTGCATGCATGGCTGCATGTGCATTATTCCCTCTCGCCATGGCCCGCCTCCGGTTCTGCTCAACTTTGGAGGGTTCCTCTTCCCCTCTGCTTCTCCTCTTCTACTTCTTCTCCTCGTCCGCTTCCTCCTCTCCTTTTTCTCTCCTCCGTCTTTTCTCCTTCTCCTCCTCCTCTGCTTCTCCTCTTCTACTTCTTCTCCTCGTCCGCTTCCTCCTCTCCTTTTTCTCTCCTCCATCTTCTCTCCTTCTCCTCCTCCTCTCCTCCTCCTCCTCTGCTTCTCCTCTTCTACTTCTTCTCCTCGTCCGCTTCCTCTCCTTTTTCTCTCCTCCATCTTCTCTCCTTCTCCTCCTCCTCCTCTCCTCCTCCTCCTCTGCTTCTCCTCTTCTACTTCTTCTCCTCGTCCGCTTCCTCCTCTCCTTTTTCTCTCCTCCATCTTCTCTCCTTCTCCTCCTCCTCTCCTCCTCCTCCTCTGCTTCTCCTCTTCTACTTCTTCTCCTCGTCCGCTTCCTCCTCTCCTTTTTCTCTCCTCCGTCTTCTCTCCTTCTCCTCCTCCTCTCCTTCTCCTCTTCTACTTCTTCTCGTCCGCTTCCTCCTCTCCTTTTTCTCTCCTCCGTCTTTTCTCCTTCTTCTCCTCCTCTGCTTCTCTTCTTCTACTTCTTCTCCTCGTCCACTTCCTCCTCTCCTTTTTCTCTCCTCCATCTTCTCTCCTTCTCCTCCTCCTCTGCTTCTCCTCTTCTACTTCTTCTCCTCGTCCACTTCCTCCTCTCCTTTTTCTCTCCTCCTCCTCTCCTTCTCCTCCTCCTCTGCTTCTCCTCTTCTACTTCTTCTCCTCGTCCACTTCCTCCTCTCCTTTTTCTCTCCTCCGTCTTCTCTCCTTCTCCTCCTCCTCTCCTCCTCCTCCTCCTCTGCTTCTCCTCTTCTACTTCTTCTTCTCTCCTCTTCCTCCTTTCCTTCTTTTCCTTCTCCTCCTGTCCTCCTCTTCCTCCTCGCCTTTTCCTTTTCTTTCCCCTTTTCTTCTCCTCCTCCTCCTGCTGCTGCTGCTGTTTCCTGGGAATGCTTCTGTCTGGATCATTTCCCACGTCTTCTCTGGGAGAAAAGAAAGAAAAATGAGCTGCTACCATGTCCGTTTTTGGTGAATGCCCCACTAACAACACCCCCCCCCCCCGACATGTCTCCGTGCAGCTGCTGAGGCAGCCTCCCTTTCCTCCTTCCAGCCTCTGGTTTTTTTTGGGGGGGGGGATCTGCCAAGGATCCCTCCTTGTGCTGCCCAACCCCTACCTTCCCTTCTCCAGGCTGTAGGGTTGGGTTCTCCTGGAGGCTGGAGCCACGCTGCTTTTCTTCCATCCCTGGGCTGCCTTCCATCTGGACCAGGGTCATGCGTCCCAGGGAGGGAGGGGTCTGCCTTGGATCATTCCCTCCTCTCCTCTCCCTATTTTATTTCTACATTGGAGGTTTTGTATTCGGACACCACCAGATTGCCTCTTTTTGCCTTCAGAGAAGATTTACCTGTAAGGTCAGTGTGAGCTATAAAAGAGGAGTCTCCAAACTGGGCAACTCCAAACTGAGGAATTCTGGGAATTGAAGAATAGAATAGAATAGAATAGAATAGAATAGAATAGAATAGAATAGAATAGAATAGAACAGAATTCTTTTATTGGCCAAGTATGATTGGACACACAAGGAATTTGTCATGGTGCAAATGCTCTCAGTGTACATAAAAGAAAAGATACATTCATCAAGAGTCAAGTATTATCAGGTACATCACTTAATAATAGTTATAGGGTACAATTAGCGATCAAATCATACTAGGAAACAGGCAACAAAAATCATTAGGATACAAGCGACAAAGTTAGTCATACAGTCACAAGAGGGAGGGGATGAGTGATAAGGAGTGATGAGATTAATGGTAATGCAGACTTAGTAAATAGTTGGACAATGTTGAAGGGATTATTTGTTTAGCAGAGTGATGGTGTTCGGGAACAAACTGTCCTTGTGTCTAGTTGTTCTGGTGTGCAGGGCTCTATAGCGTCGTTTTGAGGGAAGGAGTTGAAACAGTTTATGTCCGGGATGTGAGGGGTCTGTTAATATTTTCACATCCCCCTTTTTGGCTTGTGCAGTATACAGGTCCTCGACTGAAGGCAGGTTGGTACTAATTGTATTTTCTGCAGTCCTAATTATCCTCTGAAGTCTGTGTCTGTCCTATTGGGTTGCAGAACCAAACCAGACAGTTGTAGAGGAGCAGATGACAGACTCAATCATTCCTCTGTAGAACTGGATCAGCAGCTCCACAGTTGCCAAGTTTGGGGAGCCTCCCCTGGAAGGAATAGCTGACCTAAAGCCTCTTCTTGGGATGCATTTCCCTGGGCCTGGTACTGCAGCCAATAAAATAATGACGGATTTTCTTTCATTCTTTTACTTGCTCTAACGAATACACTCTACGTCTGCTCTGGACCAATTGAGGAAACCCACACGGTTTTTGTCATTTATTTTTTTATTTTGTGCATAGGCTAGACTGAACGTAGGGAAAATCAACGCACTTATCCCAGCCTCTTTCAGTTTAGCTCTAAGCTGACCTCCACAAACGCGTCTTTAGCATTCCCCAGATTGGGGGCTGTCCGGGACATGTTAAAACCACAACGCTGGTTATTCCCAGGCGTGGGGGGGGGGGGGAAAACACACGGGAAGCCATGCTGGCTGTCCCTGGGTCTGCATTCCTCGTGAGTCTTGAAGCAGGGCCAGCTCTTCGTCTGGGGAGAACCAAGCGGCTTTAATCGGTTCCCAGAACTGCTCCAAGTTGCAGATTTTGACAGCTTGGACCTTGCAGAGCTGCCCTGTGGATAGTTTCTTCCCTAACATGAATTTTGGCTCAAGAATGAATAGTCCAAATGCAAATTAATGGATTTCCCAGGGCCTGTTTTTAGCATTGGGGAGAGCTGGGATGCCTTCAGGATTATGGCAGGATTACAGGCAGCACTCAGCTTTCAACGACCCCAGTGGAGTCCCAACATTTCTATTGCTAAGTGAGACATTCGTTAAGTGGAGTTTTGCCCCATTTTTACGAGCCTTTCTCGTAAAATCGTTGCAGTGGATAAGGTAGTAACCCGGTTGTTAAGCAAATCCGGCTTCCCCGTTGACTTTGCTCATCGCACAAGGGGATTGCAGGACTCCGGGAGACGGAGACAGTCATAAATACGAACCCGTTGCCAAGCGTCCAAATTTGGATCACACAGTGATGGAGATGCTGCTAGGAAGAAGGGGGCCCTAAGTCACTTTTTTTTTTCAGCACCGTCGTAAGGTTGGACGGTCACTAAATGAACGGTTGTAAGGCGAGGATGACCTGCTTTTATATTTCTTCCTGGGCAGTTCGTTTATTTCCTTTCCAGCCTTCTCTGGGTGCAAGAGCAGCATTTCCCATCAAAGCTGGTGGGCTGTTGCAAACTATGTGCTTTGCTTAGCTTTGGGAGCTGCCGATCCAGCACCGACGGCGGCGGCGGCGGCAGCAGCAGCACCGGAAGCCCCGAGCCTCACGGTGGGTCTTTCTTTTTGCCGTTTCAGGCGGAGCCCCTGACTGAAGCGGACGCGCGGAGCGGCTGTCATGATCTCTGCGGCACCTCTCTACAGCGGGGTGCATAACTGGACGGGCGCAGAGCGGCTTCATACGAGCAGCCTCGACGAAGAAAGGTGTGTGTGTGTGTGTGTGTGTGGCCTTGCGCAGCGGGGGAGGGCAGCGTTCTGCAAAGCACTCGTGTTTCTCTTCGGGGATGAGACGGGGGGAAATAAAAATGCTGGCCTCTTTCGAGATTTTAAACCCCATGGCTGCCTCTCTCCTTTCACTGAATCCGTCGGCGATCCGAGATGACACACACACACTCAAACTGCCTGCAAAATATTTGGGGAAGAGGTTATTTGTGTGTGTGTGTGAGAGAGAGAGAGAACATGCACATCTGTGCAGGGAGCATCCTGTTTCCTTTCAGGGATGAGATGGGGGGAAGAAATGCCAGCCTCCTTCAAGATTTTAAACCCCATTGCCTGAGATCACTCACACACATACACAACTCAAGTTGCTTGCAAAATATTGTGTATGTTTGGTGTGTGTGTCCGTCCATTTGCCTTCTCAAGCGGAAGCTTTAAAAACAGGGGATGGCAGTTAATTTTCCCAAGGAACCGGCATGAGAAATTGGGACGGTGACGGAAGGCCGAGCCAGTAGGGCTGGGAAGGCGCATCAATATGCCACTCATGCATTCAGGCGCATAAGGTAAATTGGAGGCGGGGGGAAGGAAATCACAGGTGGACCTTGACAACAGTTGAGCCGAATTGTATAGCTAAAAAAAAGCCTGTTGGATTTTTTTTTTTCTTTTGAAGACATTTCACCTCTCATCCAGGAAGCTTCTTCAGCTCTGACAGTGATAAGTGGATAATAGGAGGATTTATATTCCTTGCAGACACCCGACTTTCAGCTAAGCAATTTGGGATGAACGCCCTTGGAATGGTGTGGGAGTAGGAATGGATTTCCAGAGGGGGGAAAAATTGCAGACTCCAGGAACCAGGAACGCTACTCAGGTGACCCTGAGGACACAGATAAACCTCCAAGTGGCCTCAACGACCCACTAAAAGGATGCAAATGACCAGATGTCTGCCAGGAATATCAATCCTTCCAATTCCCCACCATCCAGTCAGACAGTGGTAGGTTTCAAAAAAAATAAATAAAAATCCTACCAGTCGGGAGACCTCGCTTCGCCAGCTCACTTCACTTTGCGTGTGTTTGCGCAGTGCTCAAACACTGCCCCCTGTATCAACGCTGGAAGGAATATATTGAGGCTTATCTTGTGCGCGCGCCAAACATGCATATCGTGCGTACACAGGGCTCAAAGACCGCCCTCTATATCAATTGCTGTTTTTTACCTCAGCTGAGGTAAGTCCCTTTTCTGCCAGGCGAATCAGCTGAGCTAATAAACAACACAATATAGGAAAGGTTGGAAAGTTAAGAGAGGGGACGAGTGGGGAGGGCCAGTCGAAATTTTCCCTACCGGTTCTCCGAACCAGTCAAAATTTCCCTACCAGTCCACTAGGACTGGTCAGAACCGGCTGAATCCCACCTCTGCTGTCAGAGCTGAAGCAGCTTCTGGGCTGAGAAGCGAAACATCTTCAAAGAAAAACAAGGAAGTCCAGTTGCCTCCTAAAAAAAGCATCTTTGGCACATTGTGGTTTAAAGTCATATTTAATATTCCGATCTTTAAAATGCGCCAGCATCTCTGCCTTTCAAACAGGTACATGCGGGAATAAAATAACCTTTCTAAAATTGGCTCTAGAAGGTGTTTTGCTGGTAAGTTTTATATTCAGAACGGAGGCAAAGGAAGTTCTGTGTCTTTTTAAAGCATCCCCTGGCCTCTATATTTCTTTTATTTTTACGGTCCATTTTTACAAGAGAAGTAAGCTCAGGCTGACGGAAATGGTCTTCCCTAATCTGTAGCGGTTCCGAATCTGGCACCCGTCAGGAGACTGGGAAAGCTGTTGCAGTGCTCTGACTTAAGGGCGGCTCTGTCTTCAGAATTGTTTAGTATAAAGGAGATTAGAGGGTCCTTGGTGCTCTCTGAGATTGGTGGTTTTCTTGCAGATGTTTTCATTACCCGACTAGGTTTTAGTATCAAACCAGTGCACTGATGATGTTACCTAGTTGGGTAATGAAATGTCTGAAAGAAGGTCACCAAGCTCAGAGGGCACCAAGGTCCCCATAATCATTGTCTTCTTCCTCCTCCTCCTCCTCTCCACAAACCACACTCCCTTCTAGCACTGATGATGTTACCTAGTTGGGTAATGAAACGTCTACAAGCTCAGAAAGTACCAATGACCTCATAATCTCTTTTATATTAAACAATTCTGAATAGAAAGCCGCTCTTAAGAAAACCTCCAACAGGTTTCCAGTAGTCTCCTGAAAGGGGCCAGATTGGGAACAACTACAGATTGGTCCTTTTCCTTGTTCTCCTTCCACCTCTTTCTCTCCTCCTCCTCCTCTCCCTTCTTCACTCCACAAACTCTGGTCCCTTCTCGCACTGATGATGTTACCTAGTTGGGTTATGAAACGTCTGCAAGAAAACCACCAAGCTTAGAGAGCACCAAGGAACCCATAGCCCTCTTCCTTCCCTCTCTTCCCCCCCTTCTCCTCCTCCTCCTTCTCCTCCTTCTCCTTCTTCACAATCCCCTTCCCTTCTACCATTGATGATGTTCCCTAGTTGGGTTGTGAAACGTCTGCAAGGAAATCACCCAGCTCAGAGATCACCAAGGACCCCTCATGTCAACCCTGAGCTACAAATACTCCCTTCTATCAGCAAGAGGCTATTTCTTACTCATTCCCCTTTTAAGAAAAGTCGGATGACAGCTGGATGTGACTTTGGCCACAGATGTGCCATGCCAGTCAGATCAGTGGCTTCGTCCCCCGCACCTCTGGATAATTTTTCCATGTTTCTCTCTCTTTTTCTTTTAAACTTTTCTGTAGGAGAGCCCCACTTTCTGATGAAGATTCTGACACCAGCAGTTCCCAGCACCTGGGCTCGACTGAGTTCTGCAACAGCTTTTCCAAGGTGAGAGGTTGGTTCGGAGAAGATGGAGAGAGAAGGAGGGTGGGAATGGCTAGGGAGAATAGCCTCGTCTCCATGAAGGTGGCCGAACTGCCCTACTTCTGATCCTGTCTCTCTCTCTCTCCACCCCCTTTGGCAGGTGGAGATCACAGCGGTTTCGGGAAGCGGTGGGGGCGCCGAAGGGTTTGAACCGGAGGGCACCGTGGAGACAGAAACCGACCCTCAACTCCGGGAGCAGGCCCACGAGCCAGACAGTGCCCAGAAGGCCTTGAAGGACAGCGATGCCAAGCCTGGCAAGCTTCAAGAGCCAGAATTGCCCCAGTTGGACAACAATAGCAGCCGCAGCCGCAGCCTGGGCTACCTGTTTCCTTCTGCTGCAGACACGGCGGAGGTGACCCCGTTTTGCCCCAAAGCTCTGGAGAGCGAGCAGATGGGAAAAGAAAAGGGACTCCTCACGCCCGCCGCCTCTGTCAACCCCATCACCGCTACCAGCAGCAGCAGCTGCAATACGGTGGTGCCGGCTCCTGCCACCTACACCCTGAAGAGCGTCTGTTTCTCTGCCTCTCAGGCCCCCCCTATGCAAAAAATGTCCCTCTCTCTGCCCCCCGGAGCCACCGTCCTGGCCCCCAGCCAGCCACTGGTTTATCTCCCTCCTCTTTCCAACCCACTGGGGGTCTCACCTGCCCTGGCCCTCCCGGTCTCATCCTTCCAACAAGACCCTTGCCTGCCCGGTCTCCACCCCTATCCCTACGCTTTCTCTGTGGGCCGGCCCTTGGCTCCCGACCCCAAAGCAGCCTGTGTCGAGGCGGCTCCGTTAAGCTGCCCTCCTCCACCTCCCAGAGAAAATAGCAGCGCCCCTGCGACACCGGGCTCCGGCCCTCCTGCCAACGGCCCAGAACTGGCCTCCGGCACCCCTGCCTTGGCAGCCTCCGGCGCCGTCCCACTCTCAGGTCCCGCCACCGTGCTGCCCCGTGTACCCGAGCGGCTGGCTGCGGGGGTCGTGGCGTCCCTCTCCCCGCTGAAGTCCCCTCCGCAGCTGGAGCGTGAGATGGTCTCCCCCCCAGAATGCAGCGAGATGCAGCCTCTGGATCTGTCCTCCAAGTCCAACCGGCAGAAGCTGCCTCCGCCGAGCCAGCGCAAGACACCCCCCATGCCCGTGTTGACCCCGGTGCACCCCAGCGGCAAAGCTCTGCTGACGCCGGTCTCCTCCAAGGCCCAGCGAGTAGCCCAGGCCGCCACTTCACCCTTCGTCATCTTCCCGGAGCTCCTGCGCAACGGCGAGCAAAGCGCCTGGGTGAAAAACCCCACGGCTTTCATCGGCACCATTCCGGGCACCTACATGGGGGTGGCCAACCCGGTGCCAGCCTCAGTCTTGTTGAACAAGGATTCCGGGACCGACTTAAGCAGCAGGGATTCCCGCCACCTTCCAAAGCAGGAGCCCATCTGCATTATCGACCAAGGAGAACCCCGGAGCACCGGGCTGCCGTCCGGGAAAAAAAATGGGGCTGAGGGACAAGTGGACTCCACTAGGCGCACCCCGGCTCCTCCGTTACGCCCTTCCAAGGACCTGTCCCTCTGGAATCCCAGCCAAGCCAACCTTTACTCTCGGTGTTTGCTCAACGGGAAGCCGGCCAGCCCGCAACTCCTGCCCATCGGGTGGTCCCATTACCATCCGGGCACCTTGCTTTCTATCGGCATCTCGGCAACAGCACAGCTGTCCCCCAATCCGGTCGGGCCCTCTAAGACGCCCGGCCCCAGCGAACCAGCTGTGTTCCCTGCTGGGCAGCTGGCGGAAGCTACTCTGGCAGTCCAGAAGCCCCCCGAAGCCCCCTCCCAGGGCAAAGGCTGTAAGGCTGCCCTGCCCAGCACTGAGAGTCCTTTGTGCATCTCGCCAGCTCTCCAGGCCAGCCCGCCCGAGGCGAAGGGCTCAAGGGGTCTTGAGCGACAAGAGATGGACTCGACCACTGAGAATGCTCTTCTGCCTCCATCCGAAACTGCCCCGGAGGGCTGCGCCCCCAAGCACTTGGGGGACCCCAAAGCTAAGAGCCCCTTTGTGACTGCCCACCTGCCCCATGGCCTGCCCGTAGCCACCCAGGCAAGTCTCCGGGTCACCGCGGAGTCAGCTTCCCCGGCCGAGAAACAGGGCCGGGAGTGGCGAGGGGACACTTCCCGCAACCCGCCGAAGGCTGAGGTGCCCCCCTGCCCTGCGCACCAGGTGGACCTCAGCCGGATCAAGAAGGAGCGGTTGGAGCCCGAGCCCCCCTTTGCCTCGGCCACCTGCCTGAATGCGGGGGCCACCGTGCGGGACCCTCCGAAAGCCAAGCTGAAGGGGCTGACCCACATCAAAGTCGAGGGGGTCTTCCCATGCAAATCCAAGCGGCACCACGAGGGGCCTGATCGGCCGGCCCAGAAGAAGCCGAAGTCACGAGGGGGAGAAGAACTGGCGGCCGCCTGCAAGACAAGCAGCCGGAAGGTGACTTGGCACGGCTGGGCAGAAGAGAGGAAGGGCAGGGATGCACTCTGGGACGGGGAGTGAAAAGCCAGTGGGGATAGGGGCCTACAGGATGGGCCAGCCCCCGTGCAGTGGGGGGAGGGGAGGGTGAGCTGAAGGGTGGTGATCCTTGCTGGGTGAGGGGGAAGCATAGCAGTGGCAGAAAAGCAAAAGTTTTTGGAAGCTTGGCATCCATTTTTTTAAAGGAAACATGGACACCTTGTTTGTTAGCCTTGCAGGTGGGCTTATGGTTATAGTTCTCCGTGCATGCTCCGTTTGGTTAGAATGGGATGCAATGGAATAAGGAATAAAAGGAATAAGGATAGGATGGGATAGGACAGGACAGGACAGGACAAGAAACAGGGAATAGAATAGAATAGAATAGAGAATAATAGGAATTGGAATGGAATGGAATGGAATAAGGAATAAATGCAATAAGGATAGGATAGAATACAATTATATAGAAAATATAGAATAGAATTAAGAATAGGAATTGGAGTGGAATAGAATAAGGAATAAGGAATAAATGGAATTAGGATAGAATAGAATAGAAAATATAGAATAGAATCAAGAATAGGAATTGGAATGGAATAAGGAATAAAACGAATAAATGGAATAAATGGAATAAGGATAGAATAGAATAGAATAAAGAATAATAGGAATTGGAGTGGAATGGAATAGAATAGAATAAGGAATAAATGGAATTAGGATAGAATAGAATAGAATAGAATAGAAAATAAAATATAGAATAACGAATAAGAATAGGAATTGGAGTGGAATGGAATGGAATGGAATAGAATAGAATAGAATAAGGAATAAATGGAATTAGGATAGAATAGGACTAGAAATAGAATAGAAAAGAAAAGAACTGAAAATATAGAATAGAATAAAGAATAGGAATTGGAATGGAATAGGGATGGGATAGAATAGCAATAGGAGTAGAATAGAATAGAGTAAAACAGAACAGAATAGAGCTGGAAAGGCCCTTGGAGAACTTCTAGTCCAGCCCCCTGCTCAACCAGGAGAACCTATACTTTTTCAGATAAGTGATTGTTTTGTCTCTTTTTAAAAATCTCCAATGATTGTTTATATTTTGTCCTTTTAGCCCAACGTTAAAAAGGAAGAAAACCAGGCTGTTACTTAATTAACAGTGTACAGATAGTCCTCGACTTAACTACTACCGTTGAGCCCAGAATTTCTGTCACTAAGCGAGAAATGTGTCGAGCAAATTTTCCCTCCATTTTGAGACTTTCCTTGCCACCCTCAGTGCACTGTTCAGTGCATCTGGCTTCCCCGTGGATCTCCGTGACCATTAACAACAATGGTATCCCCGTGGCCACGTGGGCCAAATTCTTGGCAACAGGTTCATATTTATGATGGTTGCTGTGTCCCAGAGTCGTGGACTCCTCTTTTTTGCGACGTTCTGGCAAGGAAAGTCCGGTTTATTTTACCAACCGTGTGACCAGCTTCACAACTGCACGTCATTCGCTTTCAACGACCATGGCCAGAAAGATCGTAAAAACGAGGCGAAACCCTCTTAACAACCATCTCGCTTAGCAACGGAAATGTTGGGCTCCATTTTGGCCGTAGGTCAAGGGCCGCTCCATGGCTAAAGAACATCCAGGTGGCCAAAAAAATAAATAAATATTCCAATCGGATGTAAAAACATGGAGCGAAAAACTCGGCCACACACTTAACCACCGTATCACCCCCACAGTGGCGGAAGCACCACAGCAACCTCCATGAGATCACGGGCGACGGCCGGCTGGGCTGCGTAAAGGAACGGGGGAACCTGCGTGCCAAGCGCAAATGCCGGAAGTTGTCCCGGGGCCACAGCTGCGAGGAAGGTAAGCAGGGGCGTTTCTTGGGCTGGGTAGTGGCCGTTCCTACTCTCACCCAAGACTGTCCCAACCATCCCAGGAGGCTCTTGGGAGATGCTGTGCAGCAGCAGCCAAAAAAAGCCAACGCAATCCTAAACTGCGTTAACAGAGGGATCCAATGGGGATCAAGGGAGGTACTCTCCAAATACATTTTTATTAAGTTATAATTTATAAGTTAATTTATACATTTATAAGTTATTTATTAAGTTTTGTACTATAAAATACAAAAGCAAATAAGAGGGCAAAGAAAAGGGAAAAAGGGTAGGAGAAAAAAGAAAGAAAAAGAAGCATTGACTTCTGATTTTCTCTGTTACAGTAAAATAAGGCATTAACAACAAATCACAACTTTTTTTAAAAAAATAAATAAATTTTATTGAATAAACATTAAAAACAATTGAACACAGTGCAATTTTCTTGGCCGTCATTTTGGCCATACAAGCTATAGTATAGAGATACACGTAACAGTTAATTTCCTTGTTCCCTTATGTATAGTGCTAGCTGCATATTATTTCTATTTACAGTTATATACAGTTATATACATATTTACAACTGTCTTTTATACTCATACATTAGTTTCATCTCGTATTTGTCCATTATATTCCATTCTCTTTGCTTTACAAAACTTTTTGTTACACCATAATAGTACGAACCAGTCATTTCTGCAAAATTTGATGAATCTAATCTGTGAAACCCCAAATCAAAGTTTCACTCTTTTCCACCTTGAGCACGAAGTTCTGAAGCGGTTTCCAGGTGGAAAGAAAAGTACTTACGTTCTTTTCTTTAACCAAAGAAAAGACTGCCATTTCAGTCCAACTCCCATCAACTTCTGCAACCATTCTTCCAGGGAAGGCATTGAA
Source organism: Hydrophis major (assembly GCA_033807585.1). Lineage (NCBI taxonomy): Eukaryota > Metazoa > Chordata > Lepidosauria > Squamata > Elapidae > Hydrophis > Hydrophis major. Next base: position 12,260,775 of record CM066335.1, on the reverse strand, counting down.
GTGTCCTTCCATTTTTGCATATATACTAGTCTTGCTGCTGTCAACATATATAGTAACAAAGCTCCTAACTTTTTTTCCAATTCTTTTTTCCGTTAGACCCAAGAGGAAGAGTTCTGGTTTCATAGTTTATCTCCCCATTTTCAGGATTTTCTGTATTTTCAAAACGAATTCCTTGTGGAATTTGGGTGGGGCAGAGAAGATTTCCAGGTCCCAAAAGTGTAGCCCCTCTCCGATGGCTGTTTCTCAGTTTTATTTATATTTTATTTTTAATTATTTCAGCTTACGTGGAGAAGAAAGCCAAGAACAATTTTAGAGACTTCATCCCCATCGTTCTCAGCAGCCGGACACGCAGCCAGTCAGGTTGGTGGCTGAGCCAGGAGATGATGACTGGGTCAAGGGGTAAGGGAGCAGCGTGTCAATTAAGGAGGAGGGGGAGAAGGGCAGGGTTATGATCTGGTCATCCTAACTTGGGGGTTGGTTGCAGACAACCTTTAGTAGGGCCTTGTTGACCCCCAAGATGCCATCCATGATCTCAATGACAATTCTCAAACATTCAGATCGTGGTTATCCCAAAGTTGCTTTTCCCAAAAGGCAACTGGACTTCCTTGGGTTTTTCTTCTCTCTCTTGAAAATGTCTCACAAGAAGTGTGATGACCCTGGGGTGTGGAACAAAGGCAACACAGTCAAATAATCAGTAGGAGTCCCTTTATGAGAAAAAAAAACTCCCAGGAACTGCCTTTGGCTGCAGAGATTCAAGTCCAAAACATGGTCAACAAAAACCGTAACTATAAGTCCTATCAAGGCAAGATGAGGTAATTCGTTTGGCAGGGCAGGAACAAGAATTCCAGACACGAAGGCACGGCAAAACTCACACAGTTAGGAAGACACCAGGAACACAGATAAACAGCAACAATGCAGGATAAAGTCACGTTTGCTCCCAGCAGGTGCTGCAGTCAGCATTCAGTTCTTTTAAACTTTCATTCCCAGCTGTGGCTAATGAAGGAAATCAGGGCCCTTTCCTCCCCCATAAGCCATGCAACCCACATTGCTCTCTCCTCTCTTCCTCCCTGCGTGCCTTAGGATGAAGCACTGGTGGGCCTGGGTCTTCTTCTGAGCTCCCTCTCCCTTGTTCTACCTCTTCCCTGCTCTGCCCAGTCAGATGTTGCCCTTCCCCAGTTTCCTCCACAGCCAATGGGAGTATCCTCGGATTCAGACTCCAACAGGGGCATGACAAGGTGCTTTAGTTCAGAACCGAAGAAGCTTCTTGAATGAGAAGCAAAACATTTTCAAAGGAAAAAAAACAAGGAAGTCTGAGTGCCTTTTGGGGGAAAAAAAGTGACTTTGGGACAACGATGATCTGGTTGTTTGGAGAATTTCCATAGACATAGGGCAGGGGTGTCAAACTCTGTTTCATTGAGGGCTGCATGAGGGTTGTGTTTGAACTGGGGGGGGGTGGCCAGCATGGCATCACACATGTTGGGGGGGCCCACAGTGGTAGCCCAAGCATTCTGCCAGAGAAAACGGGGTTCCCGAGCTCCGTTTTCGTCTGTCGATAGCCTTTTGCAGTCTCTGCCAGTGAAAAGGGGGCTGCGCACAGCCTTTGTGGGCTCCATTTTTGCTGGCAGAAGCACCGGAGGCCAGTCCTTCTCTATTTCCACGGTAGTCCCACAGGCCAGATGTAGCCCCCGGGCCTTGAGTTTTGGCACCCCTGACATAGGCACTTGTTTGATCCCCTGGCAAAGCTGCCAGGCAAAACAGCCAGGATCGAGACTTAACTTCGCCCTAAACCATGGCTTGCTTTAGCAGAGTTCGCTGAAGAAACTGCAGGAGTTGTGTTCATACTTTGCAAACTGCAGTTGATTATGTTCCCACAAGGCACTAAGCCCAAACCTCATTACGGACTGAGGATGATGTATGAGCCAGAGAAATGACTTTGATTTGAGGAGCGTTCGTTCTTAATTGGAGCATGTTGGCTTTGGAACTGTACATTCCTTCCACAGGTTGACATTCAAATGAACCATACTGAAGACCTGGTTCTGCCAGTGGGCCTGGGGGACCCAAAGTGGGATGGAGCCCATTAAACAGCTTGTATGATGTGTTGTCACCGGGGTGGAAGATTGGGGGCTATTCTATTATTTGATTAATTTTCTTCTGTTAGTTTTATTTTTTATACGTGATGTTTTTATATTCCTGTGAGCCTCTTTGAGTCGCCATGTGCGAATAGGCACCAATATAAATTTTCTAAATAAATACACTGTTATTTCCCCCTCCCCCTCCCTAAAAAAAAAAAGATTTTAGTCAATTTTGTGCGTTTGGGAAAGAAGAGGATACCAAATAGAATATTTGTAGCTCAGGATTGAACTATTAAATCCTTGGTACTGTGTCAGCTTGGTCGTTTCCTTGCAGACGCTTCACGACCCGACTAGGGAACCTCATCAATCCTAGAAGAGAAGTGGGGTTTACAAAGGAGGAGGAGGAGGAAGAAAACTGTGGGGTCCTTGGTACTCGATGAGTTGGGTTGCTTCCTTGCAGACATTTCATGACCCGACTAGATGACATCATCAGTGCTAGAAGGATGTGGGGTTTCTTCACTGGCAGGGCAAGGCGCTTGTGTCTAAACCGAAAGCAAACCCCTTCCCCTTCGAACACTGATGAGGCCGGCTAGTTGGGTAATGAAACGTCTCCAAGGAAACAAAACCAAGCTCAGAGAGCACCAGCAGTGATGGGTTTAGCCAAATAAAGCCATCCCAGAGTAGAGCAGGGACAAAGCTCAGGTCCTCGTGGTAGTTTGTGTTTCCTATTTGACGGGAGGGGGTCTTTCCTTTTCCTTCCTGCCTCTCCCTCCTGCAGGGACCACAGGGGTCTCTTCCAGCATGTTAGGAGAATGTGACGGAGCCGGGCAGGAAACGGTGCCGCTGTTAGAGGAGGCGAATGAAGCCGAAGCCGAGGAACTGTCCCCAAAGCATCACCGGCTACGCAAGTCCCACCGCCTCTCACCTCACTCCGTCTGCAAGGAGCGCTCTCGGTCGGAAAGGGGCCTCTTCCACCACCCCATTAAGAATCAGGGACTTCTTTGGCAAGGAGAGGCCAACCGGCCTCCGTGGAGCCGCAAGGAAGCCGACGAGGAGACCAGCCACGTCAAGAGGAAGAAAAGGAGGCGGCAGAAAAGCTGGAAGTACCAAAGCGGAGAATATCTGATCGAAAGGGACAAAGGGGAACACTTGAGCTGCTGCCACCATAAGCGGCGGAAATCCAAAGCAGGTGAGAAAGGATGGGCCTCGAGGTGGGTGGGGGGAAGGAGGAATCTCGAGGTGGCTGCTTTTCGGCTGCTAATCTGGCCTGGATTGCAGCTCCCATCATCCCCGGGTTTCCAGCCTCCTGGTCCAGCTGGAATAAGAGGATCAGGCCAGGGGCAACAGTCGCTCGCTGTGGGGAAAGCACAAACAAGAGAGATTCTCCCGGTCAGCTTGGGAATAAACTAACACACATACACACCATCAGTTTCCTGTATTGGCTAAGCTGTGCCGGAGATTGCAAGGGCCTCAGGGCCTCAGCGATGCCCACCCCAGTTCCCTTTGCAGAACCTCTCTGGAGGTCTCAACAGCCACCAAGGGTTGGCCGTAGCCCCCTCCTCCTTCCCTTCCTTCCTCCCTCCCTCCTTCCCTTTCTCCTTCCCTTCCTCCCCCCCTTCCTTCCAAATTGGAGCATTTCATCCTGTCTCGACCTGCTTCATGCCGTTGAAAAGTAGCAGCAGCCAGCCATGCTTTTAAAAAGTTGAAAAAGAGTCCCCGTTTCTCTCTCTCTCTTTCATTCTCTCTCTCTTTCTCATTCTCTCTTTCTCATTCTCATTCATTCTTTCTCATTCTCTCTCATTCTCTTTCTCATTCTCTCTCTCTTTCTCGCTCATTCTTTCTCATTCTCTTATTTTCTCTCATTCTCTCATGCTCTCTCATTCTCTGTCTTTCTCTTTTTCTCTTTTTCTTTCTCATTCTCTTTCTCATTCTCTTTTCTCATTATCTCATTCTCTTTAACATTATCTCTCATTCTTTCTCATTCTCTTATTTTCTCTCATTCTCGCTCATTCTTTCTCATTCTCTTATTTTCTCTCATTCTCTCATGCTCTCTCATTCTCTGTCTTTCTCATTTTCTCTTTTTCTTTCTCATTCTCTTTCTCATTCTCTTTTCTCATTATCTCATTCTCTTTAACATTATCTCTCATTCTTTCTCATTCTCTTATTTTCTCTCATTCTCTCTTTCTCATTCTCTTTCTCTTTCTCATTCTCTTTCTCTTTCTCATTCTCTTTTGCTTTCTCATTCTCGTTCTCTATCTCTCTCATTCCACCCACTGCCCTCTCCCCCTCTCTCCCTTGTGGCATTGCTATTCTTCTCCTTTTCAGACCGTGAGGATCCTGGGGCGGGAGGGAGAATGGCGGCTTTTACACATTGGCTCAGGCAACCCACTTCCGCAGAAACGGGCCCCCGGCTACGCCGCTGTTTGCGCTCGGTTTGAACTTAAGACGCCCGCAACCTCCCGGTTGCAACAGCCACCAGGGGGCAGGCTTCTCCCACAGGTGACGGTCACAGGCAGGAAAGATTGCAGCGGAGACGGAGAGGCTGGGAAGGGCTTTAGGGAAAAGGATTTTGGGGGGGGGAGGGAAGAATCCTTGAAGGATGCATTACGCGGGGTCACTGCAGAAACTGGGAAATGGGCGAGATGAAATCCATCTTCTTCATCTTCTCCAACTTCTGCACCACAGACAAATTGTGGTGCCTCATCATCCTTGGCCAAATGCATTACTTTGATCCTGAGTCTTCGAGAACTTCTGGGTTGTAGTTTGTCCTCCTCCATTCTTGCAGGATGCAGGCAGCCTTCCGTAAGAAGGCAGAAGTTCCTTTTTCCTAGCATCCTTTCCTCCTAAGTCTAAAATGTTTTAGGCAGGCTGCCTTTCACTGCTGTCAAGTGCTTAGTACCCTGAGCCCATTCTGGGGGATGAAGGAGGGATGAAGGGTTGCCAAGATTGGACCTCCCTGCCTAAAATAGTCTGGATTGGATTGCAAGCCGGGTGCGAGGAACTGTAACACGAAAAGGGGAGAACACTTAAGGGGAAAAAACTCTGCTTGGTCCCTACCAAGGGCTGGTGAAACACGTTGAAGTGCTTCGAATCAATTAAATCTAGAAGTCTGACATTTAGCCCATGATCTCTGTGTATGCCACAATTTAACTACTATGAATAGAATAAGAATAAGAATAGAATAGAATCGAATAGAATTCTTTTATTGGCCAAGTTTGATTGGACACACAACGAATTTGTCTTGGCGCAAATGCTCTCAATGTACATTAAAAAATACAGGAATCATAAGATACAACACTTCTTGATAGTCAGAGAGAGGGAGAGAGAGATTTAGAAATAGATAGATAGACAGACAGATAGATATAGGTGTGTATATATATATATATATATATATATATATATATATATATGTGTGTGTATGTATGTATGTATGTATGTATGTATGTATGTATATATATATGTGTAGGTCTAGGTGTGTTCGGGTCTTTTCCCGTGTAAGATTAAGAGTATCTTGGCAACATTTCGGCGAAGTCCCCCTCGCCATCTTCAGGCTGGTGCTTTCGGATTCTGCTTGCACTGGCATGAAGCCGAAAGCACCAGCCTGAAGATGGCGAGTGGGACCTTGCCGAAATGTCGCCAAGATACTCTTAATCTTACACGGGAAAAGACCCGAACACACCTAGACCTACATACCTGTACCCGTGAAAATCTAAGAAAACACACACAGAGGCGGTAGATAGATATAGGTATTTTTTATATGGGTGGGGGAGAGATGGTAGATAGATATAGGGAGAGAGAGAGAAAGATAGGGTAGGTAGATAGATATAGATATTTAGAGAGAAAAACAGAGAGAGAGAGAGAGAGAGAGAGAATATTGTATGTAGGACTATAGATCACAACACACAGTCGGGGTTCTTCCAAAGATTAGGAATTATTTCACACCCAAAGTGGGCATCTATTCTAGTCAGCTGCTGAGCCCAAGGAGCAAAAGTTCAAAACAAGCAGGCCGCTGTTTGATTGTTGCTGCTCCCTTTTTCTTGGCCCTCCCTTCTCTCTCCTCTCAGACTAATTCTGGAGGGGCAGAACCTTTTCTCTGAGGGCACCTCTAACCTTTCTCTCTCTCTGGTCTGCTTGCAGACTTCCGGTACAGAAAGCACAAAAGCTCCGCTCTGGGCAAAGGCTCCGAGCTCTGCCTGAGGAGCCGGCTTTCTTCATCCCTCCAAGGCCACCTGGATTTCCAGAATGGGTTCCTCCTGGATCACCCCGGCATGGCTCCAATTCAAGAAGGGCTGGAGAAACCTTCCGGGAAACGCAAGTGCAAAACCAAACACCTGTCGGGCATCTGCGAAGAGGGGAAGGTAAGGAGAAGAGGGGTCTATGGAGATGTTGTGGTTCACCAGCAGTGCAGTGCAGACGGCAGCAGAATCGGACAGTGGGGAAGAACAGGGATCAGTCTGGAAGTCTGGGGAGGACTCGGATGAGGGTCCTGTGTCCGATGCAGAGATGGGGCCAGAACCATCTGGGAGTGGGGTGCTGACTCCGGAGCCTCCGGAGTCTGGCAGCAGTGAGGCCGAGGAACAAGGGCAGCCTGTTCCCAGTGCGTGTATGCACAGAGCTGCTGGAAAGGCAAGAGCAGCTGAGACAAAAGGGGTGACTCAGGAGTAAGGCAGGCCAAGATAAGTCAGGCCAAGGTGACGAAACCTTTGCAGGAAGCAAAGTCATTCAATCAGTTCAGAGTCATTCTGGAAGCTTTTTGTACTTCAGTTGGGTAGTTTTGCACTTTGGTTGGTTTCTTCTCTAGTTCATTTGATACTTCCGTTTTTGGCACAGAACCGAGAGGTGTGTGCTTATCTCGGGGATTGAGATTAATTCTGGCTGGGAATGAAAGCAATTCCCAGCATGGCAATAAAATAAATCTTGTTTTTAAAATAAGTGTGTGCGTAAACTACGGTTGAGGAAGCCTGGGTCAGAACAGGAGATTCTCCGTCATCCAGGTCCTAGATTGCCCCAAAGGTGCTTTCTTTTTTTTTTTTTCAAGATTTTCCTTGAAGATGCTTCGCTTGTCATCCAAGTTGCCTGAATTTAGGAATTGGAATGCCTCTGAGTGCGTTTTATAGTGATTGCATTGCTTGGAACCTGACAAGAAGCTTCTTTGATTCCGAACTGAAGGGATGAGAAGCAAAATGTCTTCAAGGAAAAACAACATCCAGTTGTCTTTTGAGGAAAAAAAACCACCTTTGGCGTACGGAGTGATGTTGGGAAATGGGATGGTCAGGATGACCAAATTGGGGATTCGGGCACATAGATATCATTTGATGCTTATATTTACCCATTGGCTGTATTTCTATATGGCCATTCTTCCAAATGCTTCAGGTTAATTTACACTGTCAATACAGAATAAACCCCCCCACCCCCCCAAAAAAGCCAGTTTGGTCTAGTGATTAAGGCACCAAGGTAGAAAATGGGAGGCCCACCCATCTGAAGTAGGAAAACCAGCTGGGTGACTTTGAAGCCAGTCCTTCTGTCTCAGCTCAACCCACTCAAGAAGGTGGGCTCAAGATCCAGATGGATCTTGGCAGACTGGAACACAGATTTAAGAAAATGAAATTCAATATAAAGTCCTGCACTTAGGCAAGAAAAACCAAAAGGACACATATAATAGACTGGGTGAAACCAGGCTCAATAGCAGGAACTGGGAGAGGGATCTTGGAGTCTAAGTGGACAACCAGCTAAATAGGAGCCAGCCGTGTGCGGCAGCAGCCAAAAAAGCCAATGCAATCCTAAGTTGCATTAATAGAGGGATACAATCAAGATCAAGTGAGGTACTAATATTACTCTGTAAAGCCTTAGTAAGACCACACCTAGAGTACTGCATCCAATTTTGTTCACCACATTATAAAAAAGATGTTGAGACTCTAGAAAGAGTGCAGAGAAGAGCAACCAGGATGATGAGGGGACTGGAGGCTAAAACATACGAAGAACAGTTACAGGAACTGGGCCTGGCTAGTCTAGTGAAGAGAAGGACCAGGGGAGACAGGAGAGCAGCCTTCCAATATTTGAGGGGCTGCCACAGAGAGGAGGAAGGGGTCAAGTTATTCTCCAAGGCACCCAAAGGCCAGATAAGGAATAATGGATGGACCTTGAACAAGGAGAGATTCAACCTGGAAATAAGGAGAAACTTTCTGACAGGGAGAACAATCAACCCGTGGAACAGAAGTTGCCTTCAGAGGTTGTGGGAGCTTCAATACTTGAGACTTTCAAGAAGAGACTGGACTGTCCTCTGTCAGAAATAGTGTGTAGGGTCTCCTGCTTGGGCAGGGGGGTTGGACTAGATGACCTACAAGACCCCTTCCAACTCTGATTATCTGTTAATTTGTTACCTCACAGGGTTGTTGTGGGGAAAATAGGAGGAAAGTGTGCTGGATATGTTTTCCACCTTGATTTATTTGTAAAAATAATAAAGATGGCATACAAAGGAGAGAGAGAGAGAGAGAAGGAAAGAAAGAAAGAACACGAAAGAAGAAATGATATCACAGCAATTAAAAATATTATTAAAGTTGTTATTTGCAGGTGGGAATTAGTTCTCTGAAACACAGCACTGCAAGGAGAACAAAGAGTATCCAGTGCAAATCGTGGCATAAATCTATTCCAGGTTCATCATTTATTCTGCCTGTAATATCCAGGAGGGAATTGTTGGGCACACAAGGCCTCATCCTGCTATTTTTTTTCCCATCTCTGTGATTGTAAGCGTCTTTTTTGATTTCTCTGCCCCCACCTTGACTAAATTCCATGTCTTTGCGTGCCTCTCCAGGCCAAATCCCGCTCTCCAAAGAAGTCCCGGGAGCCCAGCCCCTTTGGCAAAGTCCGGCAGCACAGCCTGGAAAGGATGCCCGAGACCCCCACAAGTCCAGCCGTGCCCCCCGAAGCTCGGCGTCTGATCGTAAACAAGAACGCCGGGGAAACGTTGCTGCAGAGAGCGGCCCGGCTTGGGTATAAGGTGAGTACTCTTTGGGGGGGCTAATGCTATAGACCAGGGGGGTCAAACTCCATTCCATTGAGAAGCCCTATCAGGGCTGTGTTTGACCTCAGGGGGCCCAAGGTAGGCATGGCCAGCTCAATGTCACTTGTGTCGGGGGGGGGACGACGACGACACACCTGTGATGGCCAAGTGCTAGGGCAGGACTTCCCTCAGGTTCCCCTCACCCTTCCTTTCCTTCCTTCCTTCCTTCCTTCCTTCCTTCCTTCTTTCCTTTACCTGATGATTCTTGGCTCTTGATTAATGTATCTTTTCTTTTAAGTACACTGAGAGCCTTTGAACCAAGACAAATTCCTTGTGTGTCCAATCACACTTGGCCAATAAAGTATTTTGTTCTGTTCTGTTCTGTTCTATTCCTTATTCTATAATATTCCTTATTCTATTCCATTCCATTCCGTTCTGTTCTGTTCTGTTCTATTCTATTCTATTTTTCTATTCTATTCTTCATTCCATTATTCTATTCTATTCTATTCCTTATTCTATTCTATTCTTCTATTCTATTCTTCATTACATTATTCTATTCTGTTCTGTTCTATTCTTCATTCCATTATTCTATTCTATTCTATTCTATTCTATTCTATTCTATTCTATTCTATTCTATTCTATTCTATTCTATTCTATTCTATTCCATTCCATTCCATTCCATTCCATTCCATTCTATTCCTTCCTTCTTTCTTTTTCTTCTTTTCTTTTTCCTTACCTCTTCAGTCTCCCTTTCCTGCTTTCTTCCCATCTTTTTCTTTGTCTTTCCTCTTTCCGTTTCTCCTTTCTTCTCCCTTTTTGGATGTTGAAATGCAAAAGGGGAAACATTTCTTTTTTTGTTTTGTTAGACCCCTGCCAGTGAAAATGGAGCCCGGGGGTGGGGGGCATTGTCATTGGCAGAGGGCTGCAGGAGGCCATCGGGGCTGAAAACGGAGCCCAGGAGGGCTTTGTGGGGCCCTTCCAAGTTGTTTTTGCTGGCAGGGACACAGCAGTCCGGTCCGTCCCTTTTTCCAGAGAGCCCCCATGGGCCAGATGTAAGCCCCCTGCAGGCCAGAACCGGCCCCCATGGACCTCGGCTTTGACACCCCTGCTCTAGAGCTATGAAGGCCAGCAGTGCTGGAGGGACAGTGTTACAGGTGGCCCTTGACTTAACAACCATTCATTTAGGGAATCTACAAAGCTACAAAGGCACTGGGGAAAAAAAATGACCTGCAACCGGTCCTCACACTTTTGACTGCCCTAGCATCCCCCACAGTCATGTGATCGAATTTGGAGGCTTGACAGCCAGCATCTATTGAGGATGATCCAAGGCCTGGAGACTAAGACCTATGAAGAACAGCTGCAGGTTTTGAGTCTGGCTAGACTAAAGAAAAGAAGAATTTGGGGAGAAATGATAGCCAGGGGTGGGATGCTACTGGTTCTGTCTGGCTCTATAGAACCGGTAGCTCTGAAGAGCAGCAGACACCAAACTGGTTCTGTGTCTGCTACTGTTTGGCCCACCTGCCCACCCGGGCTCTTACCTGTCCTTTATTTCCTGCTTTTTCAACCTCAGCTTCTTTGCACGGCACAGCTGAGATTGAAAAAGCAGGGAAAAAGTGGCTTTTCGAACCCTGTGCATCTGCGTGCAGCGCTTTTCAGCTCTCCAGGCAACATAGCTTAAGGTGCATGAGTGCGCCAAACGTAATAACCGAACCAGTAGTAAGACGAGTTGAATCCCACCCCTGGTGATTCCAGTATTTGAGAGGCTGCCACAAAGAAGAGGGGGTGGGGGGTTCAATTTATTTGCAACCATCCCAGTCAACAAGCTGAGGAAGTGGATTCACTTCATAACCGTGTGATTCATTTAATGACTGCTTTGATTTCATTTCCAACCACCATTGCAAAAAAAAAAAAAAAGGGAGGGGCCCATAAAATCAGGTGAGGTTCCCTTCACCGCCACCTGGCTTTGTGGCATGGACATTCTTGTCGCCATGTGCGGGAGCCGAACCCAACCTGTGCAAACCGCGGCCTTTCCTTTTGCAGGACGTGGTGATGTACTGCCTACAGAAGCCAAACAATGATGTCAACCACCGAGACAATGCCGGGTACACGGCTCTGCACGAGGCCTGCGCCCGGGGCTGGGTCGACATCCTGCAGACGCTGCTGGAACATGGGGCCAACGTGAATTGCAGTGCACAAGAAGGCACCAGGTGAGCAGGCCTTCCATGGGGGGGCAAGTGTGGATTCTGGATTCCAACTTTTGGAATATATAAAACTGAGCCTGTATCTATACGTACATATAAGAGCCTCGGTGGCGCAGTGGCTAGAGTGCAGTACTGCAGGCTACTTCTGCTGCCTGCTGGCTGCCTGCAGTTTGGCAGTTGAAATCCCACCAGGCTCAAGGTTGACTCAGCCTTCCATCCTTCCGAGGTGGGTAAAATGAGGACCCAGATTGTTGGGGGCAATAGGCTGACTCTAAACTGCTTAGACAGGGCTGTAAAAGCACTGTGAAGTGATATATAAGTCTAAATCTATTGCTATAGTTAACTCTGCCCACTGCCAGCAGTTCGATCCTGACCGGCTCAAGATTGACTCAGCCTTCCCTCCTTCCAAGGTGAGTAAAATGAGGACCCAGATTGTTGGGGGCAAGAGGCGGATTCTGTAAAAACCTATAAACACTATCAAGCGGTATATTCCCATCCTGCTTACAATCTTTGTGAACTGTTGTTGCCTTTTGGCAGAAGATACAGAACAATTAAAACTCGGACCGCACATTTTCTGAATAGTTTTTATCCCAGAGCTATAATCGCACAACCATGGACTTAAGGACCACCATCAGCAAGCTGTTGGACAGTATCACTTGGTCTGTTGTGTGGAAGCTTGTGTGTTTTTAGGAGGCGGGGAATTTTGGGTGGGGAGGTGTTTGGGGATTGTTGTGTGTGTGCATGTTGAGTCTGGTCTCTGGGTGTTAGGTGAATTTCGTTGTATGTGTATACTGTGTATATACATACAATGACAATAAAGAATTCAATTCAATATGAGTCTTAAGTGCTGTTGCTATTACTATACTACAGTTTTTTTAAGTAATGCTGAACAATATTCTAACTTGGTAAAATATTATGGACTAGATGTGAAAATATGAGAATGAACGATATATTATTCCCCAGAGCAAGGGAAGCTGAGATGGTTAACACGTTTCTTTTATCCAGATAAGAAATTATGTTTACTTTTGTCGCTCGTTTGAAAATACTTTCGGATTTTGTGTTTGCAATGAGAGAGAAAAAAATTCCTTTCTCCTTCCCTTTCCTCCCCTCTTTTCTTTCTTCTTTCTTTTTTCTTTTCTATTTTCCTCCTCTTCTTTCCCTTCCCTTCCCTTCCCTTCCCTTCCCCTTTCTCCAGTTAGAGCAGCGGTATCCCAACTTGGCAACTTTAAGACTTGTGGACTTCAGCTCCCCAAATCCCCCATGCTGGCTTAAAGTTGCCAAATTTGGAGGCGCCTGAGTTAGAGCAACGTTTAAACTCTGAGAAAGGAGGTGGTTTTTTTTTTTCCAAAAGAGAACAAAAACAAAGAATATTCAGAATGCAAATTTCTTTCATGGTGTTAAAACATGTTAGGAGCTGATGATACTCTTGATACCTGGGCTACAGCCGTAAGATCTGCAAAATGTTTGGCCTGTTCCAGGAAGTGGAGGCAGTGAAATTTATTTAAAAGTTTTCTCCGGCACCAGGCCTGTACACGATGCGGTCGCAAACGACAACCTGAAGATTTTGCGGTTGCTTCTCTCCTACGGTGCTGACCCCACCCTGGCAACCTATTCGGGGCAGACGGCCTTGAAGCTAGCCAACAGCGATGTGATGAAGACCTTCCTGACTGGTAAGTTGCTTCCTCCTAAAAGCAACACGGTGGTTTGTTAGCTGTTTATTTATCCACCATCCTCAGTCCCTCCGTCCAGCTCTTCAGCCATCCTCCTCCACAGGGATGGAAAATGCACACAGAGACTTACGTTGAAATGGAAAATCTATTTCAATTTTGTGTGAGGGTTTACTGATTTCTAGGAGGAGTGGTGCGGTGGTCCAAGAGGTGGAGCTCTCGCCTCGACAATCAGGAACGCTGTGAATTCGATCCTAGGTGGTGACAGATATTTCTCTCTCTGGGCACAACGAGAATATATCCGCCGAATGTAACTCTGCATTGGTGACAGGAAGGGCATCTGGCCAGTAAACACTCTGCTAGTTCCATTCAATTAACCAGACTCCACCCGCAAGAGATTATGGGATCGTTAAAAGATGATAATGATTACCGATTTGTAGGAGATGAAGAGTTGGACTCTTGAATTGGCTAGGATGTGTTTTATTGTTAATCTTCAGTGAGATTCACAGCTTTTGGGGCTGGCTGGTAGCTCAACAGCTCGAGTCCTAACCAAGGACCTAGGAACTGTTCAGGTAGTCAGAGGATATAAGCTGCTCCAAGTAGGGTGGCTTTTTTGTAGAATCGGGGTATTCAAGTCTGATAAATTCAGAATTTCCCAATAGCGAGGTAGCCCTTTAGATATTGCCCCAAGGGCTCCAATCACAATTGGGATAACACACAATTTCTTCAATTTGTAAGTCCCGATACTTTGTGATTTTTTTTCTAGCTGCGTGTCTTCAATTCGTGCATCACCAGGTATTGCAATGTCAATGAACCAAATCCTTTTTCTTTTCAACTATTGTTGTGGGCCAAATGCCTGTTAGTCTGAATTCTGAAGTCCCACAAGATCTTGACTCTTTCATTCTCCAGAACATCATCATCATCTTCTTCATCATCATCATTATTATTATTTGACACAAAAAATGACAGTGTACACAGCAAACGAGAGAATTATGCTAGGTTTCATTTCACAAATCACTAGTCGAACACTTGAAGTGTTTAGGACTTGTGTGATGCATTGGCGGATTATGCGAGCAGATCCCAGTAAGGTGGCTTTCTGCAGATTATTATTATTATTTATTATTATTATTATTATCAGAGGAAAGGCTGAGATGGGTTTGAATACAAAGTCTATACTCTGGAGTTTGCAGGAAAGCTCCTTGAGCAAGAAACATAAAATCCAGCAAGAAAACGACTTGCAAAATCGTGTGATTTAAAAAAAAAAAAAAAAAACAATAGAAATTGAGGGAGTCTTTTCCAAGACCTTTGGATCAAGAGAATCCACCTCAGCTCGCTTCTTCCTTTCTTGTAGATCACCTCTTGGACCTGCAGGGACGACCTGATGGGGATCCCCAAACTGCCTGGGATTTTTACAGCAGCTCAGTACTAGGTGAGAAGAGAACCCAGCCTCCCCCCCCCCCTCCGTACCCCAAGCCTGCCTGCTTGACTCCATGGCCAGCACAAGTAATGGGCAGTCTAGGTTAATTTTCTCCTATCCCTGAGTGACCAGAGACGGAGGTTGGGTGACTTAACGCAACAATAAAAACGGGGTTCTCCCCCCTTTCCTTCCACGGCTTCCTAATTGAGGGGCCTCTGGAAGAGAAAGCACTTATTTAGTCAGCCACCCCCCAAAAACATAGGGCCTGGAAAGCTGCACTGGAATGACAATCGTCAAAAAGTAATCTTGGCCTTTGATGGATGTGGTGATTTGGTTTGGGTTTCGTGGTTGAACACATGCCCAGTTAACAAGAACAACTTTCACCTCTGCCTCCTTTCCCTTCCCCTTTCGTCTTTCTCTTACTCTTCCATTCCTTCTTTTCTTTTCTTTTTTCTTTTCTCCCTTTCCTTTCCTTTCCTTTCCTTCCCTTCCCTTCCCTTCCTTTCCTTTCCCTTCCTTTCCCTTCCCTTCCCTTTCCTTCCTTTCCTTCCCTTCCCTTCCCTTCCTTTCCTTTCCTTTCCCTTCCTTTCCTTTCCTTTCCTTTCCTTTCCTTCCCTTCCCTTCCCTTCCTTTCCCTTCCCTTCCCTTCCCTTCCCTTCCCTTCCTTTCCTTTCCCTTCCTTTCCCTTCCTTTCCTTCCTTTCCTTTCCTTTCCTTTCCTTTCCTTTCCTTTCCTTTCCTTTCCTTCCCTTCCCTTCCCTTCCCTTCCCTTCCCTTCCTTTCCTTTCCTTTCCCTTCCTTCCTTTCCTTTCCTTCCTTTCCTTTCCTTTCCTTTCCTTTCCTTTCCTTTCCTTTCCTTTCCTTTCCTTTCCTTCCCTTCCTTCCTTCCCTTCCTTCCTTTCCCTTCCTTTCCCTTCCCTTCCTTCCCTTCCCTTCCTTTCCTTTCCTTTCCTTTCCCTTCCCTTCCTTCCTTCCCTTCCCTTCCTTTCCTTTCCTTTCCTTTCCTTCCTTTCCTTTCCTTCCCTTCCTTTCTTTCCTTCCTTCCCTTCCCTTCCTTCCCTTCCCTTCCCTTCCCTTCCTTCCTTCCTTTCCTTTCCTTTCCCTTCCCTTTCCTTCCCTTCCCTTCCTTTCCTTTCCTTTCCCTTCCTTCCCCTTCCCTTTCCTTCCCTTCCCTTCCTTTCCTTCCTTTCCTTTCCTTTCCTTTCCCTTCCTTCCCTTCCCTTCCTTCCCTTCCTTTCCTTCCCTTCCTTTCCCTTCCCTTTCCTTCCCTTCCCTTCCTTTCCTTTCCTTTCCTTTCCTTTCCTTCCCTTCCCTTCCTTTCCTTCCCTTCCTTTCCTTTCCTTTCCCTTCTCTTCCTTTCCTTTCCTTTCCCTTCCTTTCCTTTCCTTTCCTTTCCCTTCCCTTCCTTTCCCTTCCCTTCCCTTCCCTTCCTTCCCTTCCCTTCCTTCCCTTCCCTTCCTTTCCTTTCCCTTCCTTTCCCTTTCCTTCCCTTCCCTTCCTTTCCCTTCCCTTCCCTTCCCTTCCCTTCCCTTCCTTTCCTTTCCCTTCCTTCCCCTTCCTTTCCTTCCCTTCCCTTCCTTTCCTTCCCTTCCCTTCCCTTCCCTTCCCTTCCTTTCCTTTCCCTTCCTTTCCCTTCCTTCCCTTCCCTTCCTTTCCTTTCCTTTCCTTTCCCTTCCCTTCTTTTCTCTTCCCTTCCTTTCCTTTCCCTTCCCTTCCCTTTCCTTCCCTTCCCTTCCTTTCCTTTCCCTTCCCTTCCCTTTCCTTCCCTTCCCTTCCTTTCCTTTCCTTTCCTTTCCTTTCCTTTCCTTTCCTTCCCTTCCCCTTCCCTTCCCCTTCCTTCCCTTCCCTTCCCTTCCCTTCCTTTCCTTTCCCTTCCCTTTCCTTCCCTTCCCTTCCTTTCCTTTCCTTTCCTTTCCCTTCCCTTCTTTTCTCT